>CABFWO010000520.1:92405-106636 GCA_902155825.1 Timema genevievae | reverse complement strand
ATTGACTCTGCCTTAAAATATGAGTGAAGAATGACCATGGGCACGGGACGAATCCTGGATAGCTCAGTGGTTAGAGCATTGGCGTACCAAGCCAAAGGTCCCGAGTTCTATTCCCGTGTCTAGGTGTCATTTTTCAATTTTCAGAATGATAATATAGTGTGTTGATCGGGCGCGTGACATCGAGTTATAACAAGGTAGAGTCAACTATATTGAAGTGTAGTGGCACGAAACATCTTTTTACAAACTAAGACATTGCCAACTACAGGAAACCTATTTAGGGGCCATCCTTGAATTATTTAAAGTTTAAGGGGGTGAACGGTGTAAAGTTTTTTCTTACATTTTCTTACGAGGGGATTGAGTGGGGCTAGAATCGATGTTACGCTAGGGTTTTTTTTATCAAAGTTTATGGTGAGGAAGATTTAATAATTTTTTTGTCCTAATATAAATATAAAAATTATAAAATTTCACTTATTTTATTTTACTTACAGCAATTTAATTGTTCTAAATTTAATATCACTAGCTTTGTTACCAATCATTTTTATGGCTAAAATTAACCAAATGATTGAAATAAGCTATACATACATACATACATAGGCCTACATACATACATACATACATACATACATACATACATACAGTATCAACTATAGATAACTTAGTGTAGTGTGTTGGCACGTAACGTCATTATACCAAGGCATTATGAACTATAGGAAACGTAGCAGAGTGAGCTGGTATGTGACGTCACGTATAAGGCGATAGCGGACACATTAGTGGAGTGGAGGAGATAAAGCCATGAAGACAAGAAGGTACGGACTAAGCTCGGGGCTCTGAGCGTGTATCTGCTCTCGTTCCTAGAACTATGTTGACGTGAGGTGGCGTGCTTATACTCCTGCAATACTGCATTACTTCATGTCACAAATGGAACATCTTCAGTTTGTAGGAGACTTTTTACCATTGCGAAAAAATTCATTAATATATTTAGTATTCAAATTGAGATAAATATCATCTCAAGCTATATTTTGGTGTAATCAGTTATACATTATAGATTTTACTAACTATATAAATATACAAATACATATTATTAATATTAATTTTTGCCTTTAGTAGCAGTAGTTAACTTGATATTTTAAAAATATTTCTCACAATCATCGTAAATTTTACCAATAAATTTACAAATATATTGTGAGAAATAATTAAACAATATTGAGCTACTGCTACTATAGGCAAAAAATAATATTAATAATATGTATTTGTATATTTATATAGTTAGTAAAATCTATAATATATAATTAAATATACCAACATATAGTTTGAGCTGACATTTATCTTAATTTGAATATTAAATAAATTAATGTATTTTGTCGCAATGTTATATATATATTACCATATGTTATATATGATATATATATATATAATATTTAAGCAGTAATTGACTGTTAAGAAATTAAAATATATATTTTAGAGCACGTTTTGTGGAAAAGAAGTTATTGGTTTATTTTCCCAAATAAACAACGTTAACAGGGATTACTTATTATTTACAGTATCAAATAAATATAAAAAGTTTTGTATACAAGTTTCAGGCCTTCAAATTTAGATAAGTATAGTAGGACCCCCATATCTGTGGGTAAGAGGTTCCTAAATTTACCACGGTTACGTGAAACCACGGATAACAAATCAGCTGATAAGGGGGCCTTAATGTATTTTAAAACCACACAAACAAAATGAAGACACTGTGAAAAAGCCTACTTAAATGTTTTGTTTTAAAACTACAAACTATTTTCAAACGCAACACAATAGTTTTCCAATAACAACATGTAGAATAACTAAACTATTTTTCTCGAACATTATTTAGACTTGCAAAGTTATCCTTCCCTTTTAATATTTTGCACAAGTTACGGTGTATTTTATATATAAAACCTGGTTAATATATGTATACATAAAATTATATATAAGCCCAATTTAGCATTTCCGATCAAACGAACTTAGCAAATTCCACGGTGAAAAGTGTTGCAGAACAGGCTGTAGCGTGAACAGTTTTTGCGTGCCTTCTTGTAGGGGAGTCGAGAGGAGAGTAGTAATGAGACAGAGTGGTCCAGAGGACAGTTACAAATGATGCGGCGGACTTCTCACAGAGTAAAGAGCCAGCCGGGCTAGAAACAATGGTCCAAAGGGGCTTGGGAGAAGGGGGGGAGGGGGAGTGTTTGAAATCATCGCCCAGCATCACATTGTCGCTCCCTCCCTCCCTCTGTTGTATCGCGCGGCAGCCCGGGGTGCTTGGCAGCGCACTTTGTCATAGACCTCTTCTCTCTGAGGCCTAGACTTGCCTTCAACACCGCCATCTCGATTATAGAGCATCGGAAACTTTTCCTCCCTCCTTCACTTTCCCCCTTTCACTATGTTTACAGCGACGATGAAAAGTTTTTTTTGTTTTTTTATGGTTTCTTGAGTTTGTTGTTACTAACTTACTAGGCAGTTACTTGTGAAACCGGCTTTCAGCGAAGACTACAAAAGCAGTAAGACAACTTATTATTACTGTTATCATTATTAGTATATAGTGATAAGTGATACCTCTTAAGAGACCCAACTATTGCAAGGGAAAAAATTCTTACACTGCAATATTTCTTATGAAAATGGCAGTTCTGAGGCTTCAAAATCTTTAAAACAATTCTCTTAAAATTCTCTGTTGCCAGCCTGACAAATAATGACTCTTAATTGTTTGAGGAAGAATATATAAATGTTCTTAAACATTTACTTTAATCTCAGAAATTACCACACTTCACATGAAACGTCGTTGAAAATGATTACTTTCATAATTTTATTAATTATTTTTTCAATTATTATAAAACTTCCAAGTGTATGGTTTTTAATTTTTTTTAGGAGTATAGAAACAAGTGGGTAATGTTCACCTCCATTTTGGTGTGAATCATGTTTTCAAATAAAGAACACACTTATTAAGTATCCCGTGATTTTGAAAATGTTTAACTCGTCTCAGCGTTGCGGTATGTGACGGCCCTCTTAATATTACATTATTTGTTTTGTTATTTTATATTTATAAGAAACACAAATTATTCATTTTACTTTAAACATTTTTATGATTTATATATTTTGAGATTTGATCTGTTCCATCATCGCTCGACTTACAAACTAATTTAACATAATATGCAGATACACCTAGTCGTTCATAGCTATACATAGTATTATTGATATGGAGATAGGAAGGTGAGCCTTCCCACAAATTATACCCAACAGTCATATCGGAGCAGGGTCATTAGGAACCCAAACTGGTGGGTGCTTGGATAGACGCACGAGTATCATCTTGTCTGGCTGGCCCATTAAGGGCAGGTTGGGGTTCATTAGACTTAGATGATTTTTCAATAAGGGTTTGCTCCACCATTGCGGGTGCATTTATTATAAATTCTACCTTTTTGGTCCCTACCTTATTGGTTTAGATATGCGAATAGCCTGGACAGGGAATAAAATGCGGTGCACATAAAAATGTGTTGGTCAATTCTTCATATGATTTCTAGTCAGTAAAAGATAAATATATATATATATATATATATATATATATCTACCCTTTTTGGATAGTTCTTAAGTAGAAATACCAGCAGGGTGAAATATCTAAAAGAAAAAACCTAAAAATCACCTTTGAAAAAGGTTTATCATAAAAATATCCTATTTAGTTTATTTACACATACACATATATAATGATTAGTAACTAAATACGAGTTCATACATACATTTGTATAGGCATACATACATATAGGTGGATGCATAAATAAATACGTGCATAAATGCATGTATAAATAGATACACACGTACATACATGCAACCATACATAAAAAATTGTATACATTGATACACAAATACATATATGGATACTTACTTTATAAATATATACACAACATATTTACGCATACTTATGTTCATAAATGCATGCACATGTGCATACATACATACACATACACATACATAATACATACACACATATATACATATATATTCATACATACATACATACATACATACATACATACATACATACATACATACATACATAGAAAAATGCATCCATACATACATACATACATGCATACATACATACATACATACATACATACATACATACATACATACATACATACATGCATACATAAATACATACATACATACATATATAAACACATAACATACAAACACACATACATGTATACGTACATACATACGCACATATGTACATACATACATAATACATACATGCGCACATGCATACATACTTAATAAATATATACATAAATAGATACATAGATACTTATATACATACATACGTACATACATACATACATATATACATACACACACATCCATACATGTATACATACATATATAAAGGTGTACATTTTATACGTACATCATACTTTCATATATAAATACGTACATACACACGCACATACATACACACATATATGCATACATACATACATACATACATACATACATACATACATACACACATACATACACACATCCATACATATATAAATTCGTACATACAAACATACATACATACATACATATATACATACATACATAAATACATACATACATAAATACATACATACATACATACATACATACATACATACATACATACATACATACATTTAGCCCCATGGCTTCTTTGGTGCTGACTGACAGTTCACAGCTGACTTCTGACAGTCAACATTTAGGTATATACCTAAATTTTGACCATCAGAAGTGACAGCTGTTAAACACATGTTTTTTGCAGATAATATGGTTCGGCGTAGGGATACATAATTTGGTCTAGTAGATTTTCAAAGCCGTCAGCTGTCAGCTGTGAGCTGTCAGTCAGCACCAAAGAAGCCATGGGCTACTGTACATGCATACATACATACACAAACACATACATACACACATACATAAATACATACATACATATATTCATACGTACATACACACGTACATACATACATACATACATACATACATACATACATACATACATACATACATACATACATACATACAGTACATACATACACACATCCATACATGTATACATACACGTATACATACATATATAAATGTGTAAATACATACAGTACATAAAAACATGATCACATTGTTTTTCTAGGAAGAGAGGGATAAATTATATAGTAATTTAAAGTGTATTTTCATAATGAAAATAAGGCACTATAATGCAGTCGAGTATTTAATTTTACATCAGTTTTCGAAATTCGAAACCTTCTCAGAGATCTAAAAAGAGATACATTCCCCCCCCCCCCGCTCCCCGTGCCCTATTCCTGTGCCCCATCCGACTGTGTCTGACCCGTACACTTGAGTGTTTATAAAATAGAAATGTGTAGCATGCAGCAGTAATATTGAGTGTGGGGTAGCACACCATCTCATTCCCCATTCCGCGCTTCCCACATATGTAAACAACCCGCATCTCTCCTACTTCCTCATACGCGACCACACGCGAGCAACAAGCCAGCAAGGGGCATGGGTGGAATTTTTAGTTTATTATTACGTTTAGCACCAGGGTACTAAAGAGTTAATTTAAGGGTTGAGGATTAGGAAGGATGATTAGAGGATATTAATCCGCACAAACATGGAGAAGGAAAATAATGAATGGTAGGGCACTATCGTAGGCTTACTTACTTTATAATTCAGGCTTTTAGAGTATGTGACAAAGTTTTCAAAAGTATGCTACACCTCAGTAGGTTTTCCACAAGGAAACAACCATTACTTTGATAGCTATATGAAATAATCTTCAAATATACATTTGGAACCAAATTTTCACAACAATTTTTTTAAAATCATTCATCAATAAATTACCCTAAAATTAACTAGTAAAAAAAATATTCTTATCTTTAATATAAAATACACTCCCCGAATACCCATTTTAAACAAAATTCTCAAATATTAGTTCTTAGTAAATTATTCTTAAACAAGTTTTCCCGTGGAAAAAATTAACTGCTAGCTTTCATTTAAAACAGTGTAACCTTTCATTTGACAGGGACTCGAAATCAAGCCCCAACCATCCGGTTAAAACAAGCCAGATTAACACGCTGGTGCTGAGCTAAATCTTCTATAAGGATATCACATATGAAGATTATTCAACAACATATATTTAAGTACCTTTATAATAAGATTTTTTACTAATTACGCTAATGTATCAGGGATGAGGAGGGTTGAATGTATAAGGAGTGCACCTTCATTTGAGTGAAGGGAAAATTGAAAAGTATTCAAGTAAAAACATACATACACATCATACATACATACATACATACATACATACATACATACATACATACATACATACATACATACATACATACATACATATATACACGCACATACACATGGCGGAGATTTAAACACCGATCACTCCATTATCCACAGTCCAGTCTATTACGAGAGTGGTTGTCGGTGACCTGGTGGTCTAGGGGTAAGGTGTAAGACTTCTGTGCTGGGAGTCTGGGGTTCAATCCGCGGTACCGGCACAGACTTATCTGATTGCCAAACCCTTCCTTCACCTCTGGCAAGACTTGTATTAATCACAGCTTGTGAATGTGTAGAGTGACAGGCCTCCATCGTGGTTCGGATTCCACGTTAAACTGTAGGTCCTCCATTTCATCTCACAATCACCCTACCATTACACATTAGCGTAAGTGCGTATAACCCGAATGGTTAGTAAGACGCGGTGCTAATAATAATATTACGAGAGTGACGTCTGAGAAAAATACACTTGAGCCTCAGCATTGTTCAATGTAGGCAGCCATTTTTAGGTAACTTCTTCGCAGTTAGTATACCATGATTCAATAAACTATTAAATTTTTCCCGCAATTTCACTTGCATTAGTGTAAGTTTTAAAATAGTTTCATTAAAATAATAACGTTTATAATCCTAGAATCTTAAGTTTCCCACACAGAGAAGAAATCAGGCAACGTAGACATCACCATGATGACAAATTTGGAGTTGATAAAAGATGTATCTTTAGAATAAAAAATAATCACTGTTGTATAATTATTTCTGTTCTAAGATTAAAACAAAGCATATTTGTAATAACTGAAGTAAATAAAGGAACAACATTTGAGTCTGGGCCTATTTTTAAACGATGTTAGTGGTTTTATCATCAAAAGTTAGCATTTACAAGTTACTGCTAGAACTATCTCGGGAACACAACACATGTAAGAAACACTTGCCGTGGAGATCAATGGCTGCTACCCTCGGGGTTTTTCTTTGCGATGTGTTGATGGTCATCGCATATCAAACCTTAATAGGAATTAAATGCATTTAAATTGGAATGGCAGGTCTGATGGAATCATGGGTATTCTTGGTATCACGACCTATTTTCCTTTAATACAATCTCTTATGACAGTCGCCTCTATGACACATTTTTGCAGATTGTTTACCTGTAAACGTGTCCCATTACACAGTTTAAGTGTGTGGGTTCAAATTACATGGAAAAGTGATAGATGCTTACATTTTTATTGAAGAGCGTGGATGGGTAGATCGAATGGACTAAAGGAATTAAAAAATTAGACAGAATAGGGTCTATGGACATGTAAGAGCGGGATGGTGTTTAGAACGGGTCTAAAATACAGTCATTAATTCTATCAGCTGATTCATTTTTGGAGCTAGACTAGACTTTCTTGGAACCACTGAAGATTCTTGTTTTGGAGAAGGTCTTGGGATGCCTATTAGGATGAAAAAATTTACCAATTCCTGGATATCCTTGACCATGACGCCTATTTTGGAGTTATTCAAGTACACTACTTTGCTTTCGTTCTCTGCGAATGTTCCATTGCTGAGTTGCAGCAATATATTGACAAATAAGTCTAGTTATTTTCTTAGCACAGGTGGATGCGCATGTTGGATGACAGTTCATATGTAGGATATTTTCAGGCAAGCGTTGACCTCATCAGCTCTAGTGAATCAGTATGACCGGTAGAGTTTGTTGAAAGTCTCCTGAGAAAAATACGGTAATGCCTCCTAGGAGCACATTGTTGCTTCTGAGATCTCTAAGAATTCTATTTAGACCTTTAATTAAGGTCCCATATATGACATTTTACTCTCATTATATAATAAAAGAGATAATTTTTTCAATAATTTTGATGTGCAACTTTGCTTCGATATGTTGCACATATCCCTTTGGAAGTCAGAGACATGCGATGGTAGTTTAAAATGTCGCATTCGTTGTTTCACCCCCCCTTCTAACAAAGTAGCAGCTAGACCCGATGAAGCCACAGCAAATACAACACAACCCTCAAACCTGAGCTTGACCAAGAATAAATTAATATAAAATTATTTTATTTACCTTCGGGCTCATATTTACACATTACCTACTGGATCTCGAACAATATGTAATGAATTATGTATATGGTAAGTTGTTCTATGTTCAATAGAGGCTTGTTTATATTAAAAGTTTGTAATATAATTGGCCAGTCATTGGTCGTCTCTCACAAATAGTGTATAGTGTGACGTCACACTCTACGTATCACCCACGCTGTTGAGCTGTGTGCTTGTCGTGTGTGGAGCTAGAGGGCAGGTCGGCCGCCTTCCTCTCTGGACTACGCGCGGCGGGACGGCAGTTCAACTCGCATCGAGTATCCGCTAGAACTCACTTCTATATGAGCGAGGTTTAATAAGTTCAATGTGGACGCACGATCCAGAATCGTTCACCTTTTTTGGACAAGTGAAGTTTAAATAGGTGTAGTGTGACTCAGGATGTGTCGTTATTCACTTGAACAACAGAGCTTTCAAATGTTACTAAATAATTTAAGACTTTCATATTAAATAAAGTTGATCAACAAAACACATGTCTGGTTGTTAATATGTTTCACGCTTCCAAAACCAACAAGCTACAAGTTAAAAGTGAAATTAGAATCAAGTTAACCAACTACTCCAATAAAGTAACAAGAAAAGTTACATGGCAATAGAGTATAAAAGTTACAATAGTCTCATATACATGTACATCTGCATAAATTGTCGGGTAAATTAGGACCAAATTGCTTCACGCTCTTGTCCGATAGAGACCTTATAGTTTGGTTGAGTTTACTCTAAACGGCATTAAAAATATCTTAATTGAAGTCCAAATTGTAGAGAGCGATAGCTCTGTTCTGATTCTATCTTCAATATCTTCCAACATTCTTTTCCTGTGAGCGAGTTAAAGTGTGAGAGGATTGGTCACGTGAAAAAAAGATTAGTGTGATGGAGAGCAAATATCTGAATGAAGAAGAAGAGCAACACAAAATGTATTCTTCTAAATTATTGTTCCTTTAAAGAGTCCCACTGCTTTGCAAACTAATTGGTAGGATGCCTGGGTTATGTCATTCACTGTGAGTTTTCAAGTGAAGTTGGAACTTTGACGACAAGGAGCCGTAGTCTCCATAGTAACACATTGTGTTATTCAGGTGTACGAAATATACCCGACTTAGGCAATAACTCTTCATTACTCCTGGGGCTCTTCAACTGTAACACCTTGCTTTCCGCACTGGAATTTAATAGTTTCCAAGCATTATATGAAGCTACCTCATTTTAAGTAGGCTAAGCGTCTTCGCGAAGGGATCTTGATTGCACACTTTGAAGAAGATTGTTAATGGTGTGTCACTTAGGATGTTAATAACGTCAGTGACAGTTTTGTTGTAAAATAAATACATTGTCCATTATAGAGATGTACAATCTGGATAGTCCTAACTGAAATTGTTCAATCTTATTGGTCAAGTTAATATTACACGTCATTTGATCACTGCCATTATTGATTTACTTACATTAATGCTTAGTGGAGTTAATGAAACTGCATTTGATCCACATTAAGTTGGGAATCGAACACTCTAAACAGGACTGGATTTTGTGGGACTACCCAATTATTGTCTTTCTCCAACGCCCAAGATCGTATCATGACTGAGTGACTGAGTGGCCTCCATCGTCGTATTTGGAATACCCGTAATGCTCGTTGAAGGTGCTCTTTGTAAGTTCTTGAAATACATTTTTGCATGCATGAAGATGATTGATTCAAAAGTGCGTATGGAACGTGTACCATATGTTTGGTTACACTTTCACGCAGTTGTGGGTCAGTGTTTGAATCTGGACTCTTTGAACCTATCACCGCATCTATAGATTTGGGTCTAATTTTTTCCTGAAGTCATAAGAGTAGCTACACTTGAGGCAGTCCATGATTTTGCCACTTAACAGTGTACCGTTGTATTGCCTTTAACGTAAATGATCAGCCCCTTGAAGCCAGAGATTATTTTTAGATATGCTATAACCTTTCTAGAGTAAAGGCTGGTTTTCACGATGATAGTACTATCACGAGCTGTTTTCACGGTGAGTAACAAAACACCGTGATAGTGAGATAGTTGGCTACAAAATGGCAGTAGTTGTGTAGGCCGTTGCTGAGGTTGTATGACAACTAGTGGAAAATAAGATTAGTAGACGACGTAAAAAGAAACAAATATGGATCAGAAAAAGGTTAGCAAGGAGAGGTACACTTGGTGCACCAAAATAATCTACTCAATGAACTTGCAATAGGAAGGCCATCATATCGAATGTAGACATACCGCAAGTTATTGTACACTATTCACACACAACGAAAAAGGCAGACAAACAAAATAAACAGAGGAACTAATGAGCTACAGCCACAAAATATCTGAGCTTCTTCAAAACAAAAACACAGAATGGTCTCCACTATCTTGAGTGTGAATTGTTAAACGTTTTCACGGTGATAGTTGAGGTGATAGTTGAATGAGGTGTCGCGAGAGCGCACTATCACTATCGTCAAAGTTTGGCGAGTTTAATATTGCAATAGTATAAGGTCAGGCAGTCAAATGGCAATATTCTAGGAAGGGCTGTTGGGCGTGGTGGGCGGTTGTGAGAGCGGGAGACTCGACCTTGGGCGTCTAGACATCAGGAATTTAGTAGCCATGGAGCGTTGGTCGAGTGAGCAGCGTGCGTTTGCCGTAAAGGCGTAATACAAATATAAGGATAGTTTCGTTGGCGCTCAACGTACCCTCCGGTGAGAGTTTCATCCACTCCCACGCAGTCCCGTGCTTTCTGCAAATGAGATCGGCCCGTGAGTAAGAAATTTTGAAGCCACTGCTAGCACGACACAAAAAAGAGGTGGTAGTGAAAAAACCAGCCAGACCCCTGAGAATATGAATTGTGTGCTTGTAGCCTTAGCAAGAAGTCCGTGAAAATCGGCTGGACGAGACAGCGTAGAACTTGGTCTCCGTAATTGAACCGTGAGAAGGATTCTGAAGAATGACCTCCACTACCATCCATATAAGATTCAGGTAGTGCAAGACCTCAAACCTCAAGATTACAATATCAGAGTACACTTTTGTCACCAGATGTTAAATCTCATTGAACTTTAGTGGCTTCATCAACAAGCAGAAATGTCGGTACTGGGCCGAAAATAACCCACGAAAAACCCCTCCATTCATAAAAGTGACGGTTTGGTACGCAGTATCATCTCGTGGAATAATCGGCACTTAATTTTTTGAAAATGAACACGGTAACATGGTGACAGTGAACTCCAATCTTTACGCTGACATTTTGGTAACTTTTTCTCTGCCTGCACTCGATGACTATGATCCAGATAAAAACACACTTTTCCAGCAATATGGAACCACTTGCCAGTTTCGATGCATTTGCTGAGGCCCACATTTCCTGCTCGTCTCATCAGCAAGTTCGGAGATTTCTCGTAGCCTGCCCGTTCACCAGACTAGATGGCTCCTGACTATTTTATCTGGGGATACCTTAAATCACAGGTTTTCAGGGAGAGCCTGCCAAGGACCAGGGATGATTTGAAGGAACGAATTTGACAAGAGGTCGACAACATTCCGTTGGAAATGCTACGCAACGTCATGGGCAGCTTCGCTCTCAGATTCCAACAATGTGTGCAAAACCAAGGGTGCCATCTTACTGATACCATCTTCAGGAAATGAACATTTTACAGGTACACTAGTAATTTCCACTCATGTACGTTACATTTATGCAAATAAATTAAATAAAAATTAATTGTTTTCATTTTTTGCGATTTTTTTAAAATCTTGCCGTTTGACCGCCTCATCTTATACTATCATGACAGTGAGAGAGCGATAGTTAGCGTGTTTGGGCAATGATAATATCATGATAACAACTATCACAATTTACTATCGCCGTGAAAACCAGGCTTTAGTCAACGTAGTATAAAATCATTCCTCATTGAGATTTATTCAGTAGTTCTCTAGCTATAAGTGAATATATAGGCGTAAGTACAGAAACTATCCTCTATAAGTCTATGTGAATCCGTAATAACCAGCTAAACTAAAATAAGATTTCTCTTTGGATTTACTATTGAAATGTATTCTGTAATTATTACTCTTTGGATTTGGCAATTAAGATATAGAGATAAATAATATTCTACATTAAATAAGATAATTCATCATTGATCATTTATTTTAAAACAAAATCTTCGAAAAATATCAATTTTATTTGATTTTATTCCTTTGATCAATAGCCTAAAACCTTGTCGGTAAAAATATTCATCATGTAAAAAACTGCATAGCAATCTATTAAGCAGTCCCAGAAATCTTAAGCAACAGACACACAGACCGACACTTTGATTTATGAGTCATAGAGATTATACTTTTTAGATATTTTAAGGTAAGATATAAGAAAACGCAAGCTTAGATCAATATTTTTGCAGTTCATAAATAATTAATATGGCACCAAAAAACTTAAATACTTCTGTAATAGATATGTTTAGCTTAATTTCTTACACATGATAATACAAACCATTTTTTAAGTAGTTTTGTCATGGGCATCTTGGAATTTTTAATTTACAAAGCTTCTGTTCAAATGCCACAGTATCGATAGCAAAATTTAAAGAATGATTCGTAATATCGTTTGTATAAAATTAAACTAAAGTTATTCACAGAAGAAAAGTTTTATTTATTTTTTCAAATTTTTTTTGTTACTATTGAAACTGTAAGAATTCGAACCTTAACTCGTGTTTCTGTCCATCCCACCTTAAGATGGGGTGCTAGTGAGTGTGAGTTTAGGGCAGTATTTTCGAAGTTTTTATAGCAGAAACATTTATTTGGCCAAAATAAATCAAATATTTCTTCTATAGAAACATACAGTTTAGTTTTCCGCACATGCTAATCTCAACAGTTCTTTAATATCTGTCAGATGTGTTCTGGAATTTAGTGACAACTTTTTCTCTGCATTTAAAGAGTTTGTCACCAAATGCCGCTATACTCATGAGATATATTCAAGAACTCTTGAGACTAGCGTGTGCAGAAAGCTAAAATTTATGTTTCTATAGAAGAAATATTTGATCTATTTTTGCCAAAAAATGTTTATGCTCTAAAAACTGCACAATTAATGCACTAAACTGGTGCTCACTAGCACCCCACCTTAAGAAATGCATCTAGCACCAATATAGCTAGTATGGAATAGGATAATTATTTAGGGGAGTTAAGCACACGTATTAATAGAGTATGAGGAAATTCTAAGTATTATAAAGCTCACTTCCGGTGCAACAGCTGAGACTCGCATTCTTACTTCACCATAAAAGTTGACCTTGTGCAATGCGAGCTCATCAGCTTGGACCACGTGGCCACTAGTGTGGCTGCCATACTTAGAAGATCTAGCACACAAATTGAAACCAAACAATATTAATGACAGGTCAATGGTTTGCTTAAGAGCTTCTATTAACCACAGCACATCAAAAGTGACCTCTGAATAATAATACACCTTCAGGCGTATGGACAAATGAAAAAATATATATATATATCATAGCATTTAAAATCTTGAGATAGGTGCTATAAGCCACATCTGATAACGTGGGTAAAAGCATCAGTATCGTCAACGAGTGAAAGGTTGGGGTTTGAATACCAGCAGAGTGTGTTGAGAGGGGCTTTAAATGGTTCCCAATACCAAGCACATTTCCTCTAAACTCTACCTTCCTCATCCTACGGACAGGTGGATAGCCTGGACTGGTGGTTGGACGAAGAGTACGATGACCTATTGTATGTTATTAAGGGAACTGTATTGTCTGAGATTGCTGAGGCGCTGGTATTCCATGGTCTGAAGACTTGCCTCCAAGCTGTGTGCTTCAAGCATTGATCTCTATAGTATAACTGGATGGACATACACATGCACATTCCAAGGACAAAAGCGTGACGCTCAAGTGTATCGTCTGCTACACTGAGGGGGGG
>CABFWO010000520.1:42901-84688 GCA_902155825.1 Timema genevievae | reverse complement strand
TTTTTTTTTTTTTTTTTTTGTATTTCAGATCCTCAAGATCTGTATCCAGTCAGACCATTCTCGGTTTTATAGTTATCAGTAAACGTTGAAATCCTTCCCAGGCAGACTGAATTAACCTGCCTCAGTGGCCAAATGATCTAAGGCGTCACTCGCATGTTAGACTGGCCTGTCGAAGACGGGAAGATCAGGGTTCAAGTCCCCATCGAATCTAGTGAGGATGTTTTTTTCTAAACGGTTTCCCATTCTCCTTCTACGCAAGTGGGGGTAGATTACTTCTAAAATGCTTCCTTCATCATCCTACTCCATTAGAACATTTATCATATATGTGTATAGCCTGAAAAGATGGTAAGACACGGTGATAAAAAACTGTACTACCGAAAAAGAGTGTTTTTAAAATCAATCTACATTCATTTTTATATACAAGTGTTTTAATCTGCTATTTTAATAAAATAAAATCCAACAATAGCTGTCTAATTTAACAATGGGTAGTAACTTAATTACTTTATTCTTTATAGAAGTGTATTTATAAAGTTACTTGAGGGGAATATTGCATCAGAACTTTTTTTTATGGAAACCCAATTTTTTTCTAACCATAACTAATTATAATTAGTGCTTTAGTTTTAAAAGGTTTTTAATTTGTTTTAATAATGTGACACACATCTCAGTGTGTTCATAGTTTTTAAACATCACTCCGCATAAGACATTTTTACTTGGTTATACCATATTTAACATGCTCGAACAAAGACAATCATAGCGATCATTTTAACTAACGTTTTATCTAATTTTAAAACTCAAACTATGACCCCTCACCTCTTCTCCATCACTCAACACTACCGGCAAAGTTTTACTAAGTACAAGGCGTGAAGAAGTCTGTCAACGGTCAATGTACTGTATATTACTACTTCGTGCACGCTGGCCTAGCTACTGTATGTGTGTCAACGGTCAATGTACTGTACATTACTACTTCGTGCACGCTGGCCTAGCTACTGCATGTGTGTCAACGGTCAAGATACTGTACATTACTACTTCGGGCACACTGGCCTAGCTACTGTATGGGTGTCAACGGTCAATGTACTGTACATTACTACTTCGGGCACGCTGGCCTAGCTACTGTATGTGTGTCAACGGTCAAGATACTGTACATTACTACTTCGAGCACACTGGCCTAGCTACTGTATGGGTGTCAACGGTCAATGTACTGTATATTACTACTTCGGGCACACTGGCCTAGCTACTGTATGGGTGTCAACGGTCAATGTACCGTATATTACTACTTCGGGTACACTGGCCTAGCTACTGTATGGGTGTCAACGGTCAATGTACTGTACATTACTACTTCGGGCACGCTGGCCTAGCTACTGCATGTGTGGCTTTCAAGGAAGATGACAATGCGTCACTCAAGGAACTACTAAAATATGTCAGTAGGAATTTCGTTGACTGAATGTCTCATCCACACAGACTGTGAAGTTATAACGAATTAAATAACATCAAATAAAACCTTCTTTGAGGATATGAAAGGCGGTTCCGGCCCAGAAGACAGCTAGGTTGAAAATGACGAATATGAAAACGAAGAGAGTTTCCTGATTGTTAAAGAAACGTTTGAGGGATCTAGACTGTTCTAGGACTTATTGAATGTATGTACAACGTGTAATCGAGTTTGAAAAAGAAAGCACAAACTCTTAAGAAGGATCAAGAAAAAATATTCAATAAAATCCCAAACATGCAGCAGCGCATATCTAACTATTTCAATGTTAATTAATAGAGTTAATTATTGATTCAGCTACCGCTACTCGGCTACTCAATACCCCTCACGCTTCAGGTTAAGGGGGAACACATTTCGGTTTAAATGAACTCCAGACATTGCTAAACAAATATCTGAATCCATAAGGGCTAATTTTAAGCAAAGTTGGCTGATATAATTTATTTAGTGTACTCTATTTAACTTAAAGTTTCTGAACCAACTGATAATAATAGAACATGACTAATAAACTAAATTAATTCTAGAGCAGATACAAAACAAAGATCCGTGGTAGTTTATTTGGGCACGATCACTGAAAGGGGAAGTCCTATATAGCACCAATAATAATCTTTTCGGTGGTAGGAAAGATTGAACCAAGGACCCTTAGTGCAATAGGCAGTTGCGCTACCAAAAGCGCTAAGGTTTATATTAACAAGTGTGATATAAAATTGTCTTAATGTGATTTATTTTAATAATGGATGAGTTTTAACCATTCAGTCCTAAAGCTGAAATACACGTGTCGTTTGGACCAGGTTGGTCGTAGGACGTTTAGTGCAGTTGTTAAGAAAACGGTTACTACTACTGGACCAAATGACAAATTTTTCGAGGGGTGGGAGAAAGGGATCTTCCAAACGTCCTACGGCCATTTTATACCCAAAATAGACACAGTTTATAAGCTAGGGTCCGTATTTAATTAGTGTTAAATATTATTATATTTTTATAATTGATATAAATATTATTATATTTTTACAATTTATATATAATTATATATATAATTATATATATGTGTGTGTGCTACTATGAATGTGTGGAATGAGTTTGTACAGTCACCGGTGATTTTACAAAGCCACTAGTTCAGTTGGAGAAATGTAAATAACTTTTTACTATTTCACATGCTCGCCGAATGTTTTACAAAATTACCAGTGAGTTTACAAAATTACCATCATAGATCACTGGTGAATGTTAGTTAATAAGTCACGTCAATATTAGGTTTGTTTATGTTAGCTTAGACAAGCTTAGGATAGCTTATGTTAGCTTAGGTTATGTGAGTTTGGGTATATGTTTTATACTTCTGTCAACATATATTAGGTATTTCATAAAATCACCGGTAAATATAGATGATTCATTTCAAGTAACATTCTTTCACCATACTGAACTGGGGAATTTATAAAATCATTGGTAAATAAAGGTAAATCCTATTATTTGTTAAATATACCATTGCGTTTGGTCAATATATACATTCACCGATAATTTTACAAAATAACTGACTCGCACACTCACTGTAACCTATAGCCCACACTTGATTTCAATGTTCTATGTTCCAATACTGTTTCAAACTCATCTCCAGGATGAGGAACATGAAGGAGAGGATGACTTGACTAAACGAGCGACTTTACAGATAAACAGCGATAGTAATTTAGAAGAGAAAACAAACAGCAGAATAATTTGGTTTTTGTAGTTGGTTTCCATCACGTCTTAGTAGATGTTCAGACTGTACTGCGATTTAAACAGCTTTAGGATCCGCGTGGTGGGTAGGCTGGGGAGCACAGTTGCCACATAGTGGGAGTTTGCGCGTTACTACTATGCTAGAATACTCAGTGACTGTAAGGAAATCTGGCAACGTGCATCGGTTGCTATGACAACTACCCTTCACGGATTGGTCGAGCATGTGACGAGCCCCCTCTCTCCAATCCGCCTGCGCTGACCTCAATCCTAAAGCAGTTTAAAACGCAGTAATATACACATACATTGATAACGCCAATGAAGTAGGACTAAATAATGTAGAGTTTAGAGAAACTCTACCCACATTTGCTTTAAATGTGGGTAAATATTAAGTAAAAAAACCTTCTAACAGACTCTATCAGGATTTGAACCCTGATCTCCCAGTCAATGGCAATCCCGTCCAACACGAGAGTGACGCATTAGAGCATGTGACAACCGATGCTGATTTGGAATTGGTTCATTATCGACCTGCGAGTGTTTCTTCTCCTAAAATACCAGACGGATTTTCTGAGTGTTGTTTTCCCTAAATGGTTTCCCACTCTATCTTCATGCAATTGGGGGCAAATTTCTTATTACCACACCTTTCTTATCTCCATTAGCCTAGTTAAAATGCGTGTATCCCAAATGTGTATTAAGACGCGATGAAAAAAGCTTTAATGAGATGTTACAAGGCTTGACTCACTATCGAAAAAATTGTGCTTGAAATTTGCGTTTGAACACACGTGTGTTCAAGAAATGAATCAACTCGCTCTTATGTAACAAGTCACAATAGGTCGTGTGTAGTGGGGTAGCCACTCCAAGGCATTGCTTCCCAAACCAGTGGGCATACAGACTAAGGCGTCAGCTACTTCTAGTCTGATTTGCTGATGTGGCAATATCTGGGTTTGAATTCTTGGTGTATGTACTGTGATGTATAAATATTTTCCCATTCTCCCAAAATGCAAGCACTGGTACATTTCTCCTCAAATTCTACTTTTCTCATTTATACCCTTACTTGACGTGACTAAGACTTAGACCACGGAAAAATTAATCTTTTACAATACATATTAATATAGTTTTAATGGGGAGCGGTCAACATGGAGCAAATTTCACCATATTTATCCTACACCAGTTAAACTTGACACAATATAACAAAAGCTACACAGATGGAGTACAGTGGAAGCGTGGCAGAATGATCGGTGTTGGAGTGACAGTTGCGTCAAATCATGTGATCTGCAGCCATCACGTTTGACAAATAGTTTCAATGCTGATAAAATAACACAAATAATATACTCACATTTGATCGATATCGCAAACAAAAAAGTGTTGTATTATGTTCTAAACCTACTTCCTACTGACATTCCATTATATACCCTAATTTTCTTATGAATGGACATATCTGACATCAGATTAAAGCTACTGGATCTACTTTTACGTATTCATACGTCAAGTTATGTGATCTGCAGCTTTAACTATTGCTGATATCATAAATACTTATAAAATAACACTATTTACTTTTTACATGCATTATTGTTTCCCAGTGGCGGATTACTGAATATGCGCAGCAGGCAGTTAATGGGTTGGTTAATTTATTAATTATTTCTCTTTGTCTTCTATTATTTTTATTTCAAATAAAAAAATACTATCAAAGAATCTTTTGAAAATTGATTGCTCGGATGGGTTCAAAATGTTTCGCGCAAGCTCCGAATACCAATATGAATAATCTCGATATAATTTCAAATCTATGGCTAATTTTAAACAACGTCTATCTGTTACCGGGCATGTTGACATACAACTAGTGAAACAAATAAAAGAACAATATTGGCGAGACATATTAAAGCGAATAATTGCGACAGTGAAATTTGAAATTATTGGCCACTTCAGGAATCACATTCCGTGGACACAGAGAAGAGACAGATTCGAATTGCAAAGGATTTTTTTTTGTAGTATAAAGTATCTAGTTGAATTCAATTTATTCTTGAAAAATCGTTTTCAGACATATAGTTACCCGGGAAAAGGCAATGTCAATTATTTATCCCATACCGTGTTTGATGAGTTTATATATGTTTAATTGGAAGTGAATTTAAAATACATTTAATTTCTGAAGGTAAAACGCGTTGTATATCTCTATTATTGTAGATTCCACGCTCAACATGGCCCACTTGGTTCAATTGTGTTTAATTCTGAGGGGGTTTTTTTTAATGAAAGAGAAGAAATAAAGGAAATGTTTCTTTTGTTTTATACAAATCGCACGTCATAATACAGCGTATTTAGTAGAAGTTGTATTGAATTCATTAAAATAGTTATCATCCGATATAGAAAAATGTAGAGGCCAAACTTGTGTTAGCGCTGCATATATGTCGGGCAAATATCAAGGATTACAAGCGAGAATAAAAAGGTCATAGCAACTTAGCTACATTTGTACCGCGTGCCTTTCAAACTTTAAATTACGGGTATATTGAAAATTGTGCAGCTGAATCGTGTCAAGAAGCATTTTTTTTAAACTAAATTGTATATTTTTACTTCTCATTGACCCCTTGGTGATGAAATATTCTTCTTAATAGCTTACCAGATAATTCTAAGCATATTAAAAGAATATATGATATTTGATGGTCAGCAAGGGAAGACGCTGTCTCAGCTTTAAGATTAAATTATTAAATAGTTAAAGAAACTTTAATAATTATTTCTACAAACAAAAATGAAAAAACTGATAAGCCAACTGGAGGCAACAAGTCCATCAATTTTTATTTATAAATATGAAATAGCTTTATTGACAGTTCTATGGGACCAACTACTACAAAGAATAAACAGTATAAGCAAGTCGTTACAAGATGAAAATCAAATCTACTACAGGAAACAAACCTTTTCTTTCTGAATTTATTACGGACATTAGAAAAATTTGAAGACATTAAGAACACTATTGATATCGTTAAATGTTATCAATGTAGAAAATAAAAGAAAAAAAGGTTATTTCTAAAGAATGTTCTTTCGTACGAATACAGAAAATATTTTTATTTACGACCGTTCTGCTACAGAGTATTTACACTTAGGAGATAGGGATCAGGAAGATCACATATTGAGGTTTTTCCAGAAGAATATATGTTTTCACAGTGCAATTGAGTTGTGTAAAACTAGGAACATTAAGGTACTCATACAACTCTCAAGTACCAAAGGGTAGCTCAATGATCCTCCTATACTTGATAAAAATTGCGCAGATTTAGTTGATTTATATCATCTGTCTTGATATGAGGTACAAGCTAAGATATTTTACTCAGATTGATACTAGATAGCTTTTCTATAACAGATGGTGCTTCTATTCATAAAGCATTATTTTCTGTTTTTGATTGGATGAATATTGACTCCTCTTTCGCATTGAATAGTATATGAGAATAGTCTTCAGTGAATCCCAATATGAGTTTTAGAGGGATGCATACATCAAAAATACCTGAAGTGGTATGAACATACACTCCTTCTAACCTCAATCCACCATTTTAAAGGTATGACTACTCTCCATATCATATTGATATATTATATTGAGCTGAGTTGAAATACCCACATCTCTAGATTGATCGACCTTTACACCGCTTATCTCGTAGTAGATTCTAAATATATATATATAAAGTATTCCGTCAATGGGGATTCTTGAAGTTCGTCCAACATGTATCGTATTTAATAGAAGTCTCCTCTTGATATGCAGGAAAGAATGATGAGGTAACCCGTATAATCATTCTTGTCGAATAAATACCATGAAATCGTTCCTATTAGTTAAAGGTACAAGGAAATACGAAGCGTAGGACTAATACTGGAAGATCGCTTAAGACATTTCGAAGACTCTAGAGTCTCCACTATTAAATATATCGATGAACTCATCTATTATTTTTGCAGAGAATATCCCAAATGACATAAAAACTGTTTATTACTAGATGTTAACTCTTTCAATGATATCTCTCAAAGTAACGAATTGAATAGCGTGATTCTTTTTTATCCAGTACAAGCACCATCACTTATACGTTTCAGATGAGCTCATAATTATATAGTCTCGTCCCTAAAATTGATAAAATCTCATCATACAGAGATAGTCACTACCATTCGTTTTATGACTGGAAAGTAAATGATATTATTTGGTATTTCCATGATCTTATAGCCTGGAGGAACTTCCATAGTGAAATCATACAGAGTATGACTCGGTTATCCATTGGCGTAAGCTCCGCAGGCAAGATCACATTCTATCTACCCAAATCATGCTTAAATGTAGGATGCTCACAGTGTTGGCCGAGACGCTTATCTTTGCATCACCCAACATTATTGTATTGAAGCTGAGCAAAGAGGTGAAACTATTAGGTTTGGTAAAGTCAATATCTTCAAAACAAGTGATGTAACTCTTTAAAATGGTCAGCTCCCCAATGATTGAGAGTTTTACGTTTACATCCGATTCTATTCTTAGATATATGTCCAGAGCCTCCAGCTCATAGGTGCCTGCAGGGATGGTATATTCTTTACCTACACAGTAGAGTTTATTATTACATTCATCAATTTTTTGTGTAATATTGAATGTAGTAAGATTGATCAGTCCAATAGCCCATGCCTCTTCACGATTATTTTCTACCAATATGATCTGAGGAAAATAGTACTTTATCATATTTAGATTCTGACCCGTCAATGTTCTAGATATGTTTACTCAGATATCGGACTAGCATCGGTATTTATGCTTAGGAATGCTGGACAGATGGTCACAGAATTCATTCCCGTACTCTTGGTATCGATTGTGATTTTAAATTATTGGTATTTCTCTTAGGTACTACACGAGTTTTAGAGGAGGTCTTACATTGCCAAAACTTACAAGGTGTTCAGCATGACCTTTATGTTTTTATACAACACACAAAGTTTAACCATACCTCTATCCCTATCGAGATTGATGATAACAAACTCTTTCCTTCATCTAAGAGTAGTAGGTAAAGCACCTATAGTGAAAATGCTTATAAGGAGAGGAATATTTAAAGCTTTAATGTACATGTACAAATCTGTTTCGATAAGGTGTATTTTAGGTAGCGTCTCAATAAGTTTTTTGATTATAGACTATGGTACATTACTTTACCCATAGCAATTGCTTCAACTTTCAAGTCTACTATTATGTATTTGAGCTTACAGATAATGGATCAGAGTTTAATAATGTCAACTTTAAGGTTCCTTTGTAAAGGAAACGGATTAAACATTATTCTACGTACAGCAGTGTTAAAGAGAGCGTCATAGAATAATTTAATCTAACTCTAAAGAATAATATGTGGACAAGATTCACCTCTAAAGGATCATATCGTTACTCGATATATATAATCATACGGTTCATTCAACTATCACGATGGGACCTATTGATGTCAAGGATAATAGTCTTCTCTAAACAGTTTATGTCCGTTCTAAAATGTTGACCTATAACGACTCAGTTTTAAAGTTGGCAATATCGTTCTCATTAGCAAACATAGGGATATTTTTTGCCAATAAATGTATGGCAAACTGGTCTACAGAACTGTTCAAGGTATGTAAGGTTGTTGAGACGAATCCTAGAACATTTCTGCTTGATGATCTTAAGAAAAAACCTATCTTGGTTGGATTCTACACTCAGGAGCTGAATAAACATCTCATCCAGATCTTACCGTATTGTAAGGGTATCAAGATGAAATGGACCCTTCTCATAATTCATGGATTGATGTAGCTAATATCGTATGATTTTTTCGAACGAATTTTATATACTTTATTGTTGTTAGTCTATTCTTCCTCTAAGCCTTTAATGCAGATCAGTAAGTAGATCTCACATCAGCATTTGCTTAAAGAATGTATCAGATTATTTAACATTACATACTCTAGATGTAGGAAAAAGCCTTTGTCATAAGTTGTATAAGATGAGAGGTAAACGTCAATGAGGAAGTACCATGTCAACAGGAGGGGAGAAGGATGACAATGGTCATGACTGATAGGATGATGCCAAGGTAGACATTGTCTCGTTAAAGACTATCAGCTTGGTGACAGGTCCCAACAAAAGGAGTTAGGGGAGAAGGATTGGGAAGGCTAACAGCTTGTGTAACAGCTTGAAAGATGTCTGGTTGTAGAGAGAAGAAGGGGGTGAGAGGAGTTGGGCAGTATGACAAGGGGTGACAACTTGGAAGGGAGTGGAAAGATGAGTGACAGGATGAATTACATCTTACATATTTTTGCGGCATCCCATCCGGCAGCACACTTCAGTTATGTATGTTATCATCACATAATTATAATGTAACATATTATTTTATTATAATTATAATCAGATTAGACAGATTAACTTGGCGAATTCTTTGTTGGTATAGTTTGGTAATAGTATCACCTTTTCCCCTATACTATTAACCACTAAAAATTATCAACTGTTCATCCTTGAAAGTAACCTCCCCCCATTCAATGGTCCCGTTTTACCATAAAGACGGTCCCCGGTATGGACGTGTACTTTTTAAAAGCACGTCACGTGAGCTATGACGTCGAGAAAAAATTGTACGGGAGAGGGGAGCAGGGGGGAGGTAAGTTAGGTAAGAATATGGAAAGATCACAAGAAGAGGAGAAAAAACACTACGGGAAATTTACGCTTGTCGAGTCTCTGCTTGGTATGCAGAATGTGTAAAATATAAGAGTTCGACGTTCCGCACAAAGTAGGATGGGGAAGAAGTGGGCTGGGTCTATAGGGCGGGGGATATATTTCCTATGTGTGACCTAAATATTCCTTGTGAACGTAAAGATGCGATTTTTTTTATTTGGTTAGAAAACTCTCTCTTTTCTTACTTTTTTATTTACATAAAGAGGCCAAGTGGGGAAAAAGAATAAAACATAGATTATTTATACTTAAAAGAGTGCATATTCTATAGTTTATAGTTCTGAAAACCAGAAAATTCTGACAAACGCATGAATAATGCAAGCCCTGTCAATTCTAGTAGAAATATTGAGGTGAAATTTGAGGCTGTCAGACGCATATGACATTTGTTTTGATGCTAGGCATGTCAGGTAGAAGAAATCGACAGCTATTTTCAGATTTCTTTTGTTATCATTTCGAATGACCGTGGTCACTCATGACACAGTTACTATAGAACCACAGTACTATTTTGGGATTACTTTTTAATGCTTCTTAATGATAGCTACCCCAGCACCGGTGGGCATGGGAAATGAGGCCTCAGCGTCGTCTTGTCTGGTTTGCCTGTGACAGAGAGTTTTGTGTTCGTATCCTGGTTGGATCTAGGTCTTTACTAAGAGTGTTTTTACTAGATGGTTTAAAAAACTACACGTAATTCCAGGCACCTTTACTATAAATTCATATAATATAATTCAAATAAGTTAAAAATTACACCTGAACACTGGAATTGAGCCTAGGACCTTTGGCCTAACGCTCCTATGATCTCCTACTGTGCTATACAGGATGTGTCCCGTGCTAAGGGTCAATCTTCACTCACAAACCAAGACAAGAGTCTAATATGGACACGTGGAATCATAAGCTACTTGAGATAAACATTGAAACCACAACCAAAATATCTATCTAGTATTGTACAATCGGTGATAGAAAAACTGACCCTTAGTCGCAGGTGTCTGTGGTTTCAATGTTTAACTAAAGTAGCTGACGATTTCAGACATACACGGTACCAACTGATCTAAGGTATCAAATAATATACGCCTTACTAGTCAATATCAAAACTTTTATTTCAAAACTAGTATTCAAGTCACGTAAAGAAAAAGTTTACAAACACAAGTAAATGCATTATATTAGAAATCATTTTTAATACGTCAGTTTTTAATAAGCCTTATGTTAAAGAAAGTTACCTTGCTTTTGACAGATACCTCAAAAATGAACATTTTAATCTTGGAAATTTTGGAGACAGCCATTCTATATAAATCCCTGTTTTGAGAGCCGGCGAGGTTAGTTGTCATTTAAACGGTGGATAAAACTACTCATACTCATGTTTTTATATTAATGTTATTGAACAGTGACAATAAGTTACTGGGTTCAAGAAATGTACCTATGTGTGAATGAATGTTAAAGGATATCATAAATTAAAGTAATGAGTTAACTTAGGCACAGTTAGAGTAAAATAGTTTATAAAGAGTCATAAAGAGTTAGAAATACTCGTCACTAAGGCCATATTCGCTCTGTCAACTGATCGCTAGCGACTTGATCGCCAAGAGACCAAAAAGTGGGAGATTCCGCGCGTTGCTCATGTTTTTGTGGTTGCAAGTGACAAGCTGGTTGCGGCGACCACGTGTGTAAGCATACATCATAATATATGTTCCCTTGAGCCTAGCGGTTGCCTAAAACCTGGTTGCCCGCGATCATTCGACAATACGTATATATCCTAGCTATGAGGTCTTACATTGTTGCCATATTTTATAATATTTGAACTTTTTAGCAACTGACTTGATCACAACATTCTGATACAACACATATACACTTCATATTATATTAGTTTATTTACCTACTCAAGCACAAAATCATTCCGGGACATAAGTATCATTTTGCAGACCCTCCCCTAAAATCTGTTGATGCAACTATAAAAACATAAATGGATATATAGGCCCTACACCTTGTAGGGGGTAACGAGGGGTTTTTACCTTGTTTGTTTCCTACTCTCGCTTCACAACAATACGTTTACATCTACAGTAGCCTCATGGCTTCTTTGGTGCTGACTGACAGCTCACAGCTGACTTCTGAGTCAACATTTAGGTATACACCTAAATTTTGACTCTCAGAAGTGACAGCTGATAAACACATGTTTTTTGCAGATCATATGGTTTGGCGTAGGGATACATAATTTGGTCTGGTAGCTTTTCAAAGCCGTTAGCTGTCAGCTGTCAGCTGTCAGTCAGCACCAAAGAAGCCATGGGGCTACTGTACTCTAAATTCTACCTTTCTCATACCTAAACCATTGGAGTAAATAATTATCAACGGAACAAAATTAAATAAATATAATCTACAGGAAAAAGAAAAAAAAGGTCTTAAAGCATATCTAAGTTTAAGACGCAAATGCAAGCACACTAAAAGTGGCTCTCTGGCGTGAAGGCACTATTGCAATGAACAATAAGAAAAAAATGCATGATTAACTATTAGACTTTAGCTATTATATTTAATTATAAATTGTCGTATTTTAATAATGAATTTTATTGTGCTAGCATATCCCAAAACACTCGTTGCAAAGGATATTTATAATTAATTTGTTTATCTTTACAAACCCCTAGTTGCCAAGGAGATGTATTATTGGTTTGTTGATATTTCCAAACCCATCGTTACTAAGGAGACCTACAAATAAGAGATTTATTCATTAAAAGTTATTTGAATTGTTACAAATTTAAGACCCAAATGTAACCACACTTACAGTCGATATTTTTCGCCACTGTTTTGCTCGCTGATGAGATCGTGTTATGGTGTATAGCTTATCCTGTATTATGAAAGATAAAGAGTACAACAGAAGGAGGCCTATCCAATGAGTACTTCTGAGTTTACTGGTATAAATAGAATTAATTGGAAACACGGACAGATTTATAGTTTTATTAAATACCTATAATATAGTAGTCTCGTATCTATTGTAATGTGTGACTAAGCGACATGATAGCTTTAGATATATTGACAGTGACGGGGAGGTCAAGGTTCGGATCACGGCTGTGTTCACTAAAGGTGGTTTTCAAAATCCAATCTTTCGCTGTGATTTCACCTCCTCAACTAAGAGAATGCTGGTTCACTTACTCCTTCTATTCGCCTTATTCCTGTCTCGTTGATAAAGCTATAGAATAAGCCTAGAGCTAATTTAAAATAAAAAAATAAAAAGGTCAAAACTTATAGATTTTATTTTACTCAAGAGATAAGATTTAACATTTTGACCAAATATATACTAAATCCTTTGTATTTATGTGTACTGTGTCTCATTCTCTGGTTTATTAACATATTCCCGCTAATGAGTTTGGAGGTGGAAGATTGTGTCTAAGAATAGATATAGGCTTACTTGTATATGTGTGGGTAAGAGTGGTAAAGATTTTAGTAAGAAGTAGCGAGGTGGATGGAAAGCCTCACTACACAAACACCTTGTATCGATGCTTGACATCCCATAGAGCAAACTAGACAAGAAATTACCAACATCTTAGTTCACGTGGATAGAGGTAAAAGCTAAACTCGTTTGCATTGAAAAAGTATCGATATAGTGTTATATTATTGTCTATGTATCGATATAATATTATATGGTCTAAGTATTGATAAAGTGTTGTATGGTCTATGTATTAATACAGTGTTGTGTGGTCTATATCTCGATATAATGTTGTATGCTCTATGTATCAATACAGTGTTGTATGGTCTATGTTTCAATATAATGTTGTATGGTCTAAGTATCGATATAATGTTGTATGGTCTTAGTATCGATATTGTGTTGTATGGTCTATGTTTCAATAAAGTGTTAAATTATTGTCTATATATCGATACAGTGTTTTATGATCTAATTATCGACATAGTGTTGTATCGATATAGTATTGTATGGTTTATGTATCTATATAGTGTTGTACAAAATGTATCTATAATGTGTTGTGGAGAGTGTATCGATATTGTGCTGTAGGCTATATATCGATATAGTGTTGTTTGTTCTATGTATCGATATAGTGTTGTATGCTCTATGTATCGATATAGTGTTTTATGCTCTATGTATCGATATAAAGTTGTATGCTCTATGTATCGATATAGTGTTGTATGGTCTATGTATCAATATAATTTTGTATGGTCTATATTTAGATATAATGTTGTATGGCTTATGTATCAATATAGTGTTGTACAGAATGTATCTATAATGTGCTGTGGAGAATGTATCGAGATTGTGCTGTAGTTTATCTATCTAGATAGTATTCTGAAAATTGAAAAATGACACCTGGACACGGGAATCGAACCCGGGACCTTTGGCTTAGTACGGGTTCGATTCCCGTGTCCAGGTGTCATTTTTCAATTTTCAGAATGATATCTAACTGAACCAACTACCATTAATATAGCTTCGGCTATTTACACTTAATATATATATAGATAGTGTTGTTTGGTCTATATATCGATATAGGATTGTATGGTTTATATATCTATATAGTGTTGTACAGAATGTATCTATAATGTGTTGTGGAGAGTGTATCGATATTGTGCTGTAGGCTATCTATCTAGATAATGTTGTTTGGTCTATATATCGATATAGTATTGTATGATTTATGTATCTATATAGTGTTGTACAGAATGTATCTATAATGTGTTGTGGAGAGTGTATCGATATTGTGCTGTAGTCTATCTATCGATATAGTGTTGTTTGGTCTATATATCGATATATTAATGTATGGTCTATGTTTCGATAAAGTGTTGTATGGTCTATGTATCGATATAGTGTTGTACAGAATGTATCGAGGTGTGTTGAACAGAATGCATCGATACTGTGCTGTAGCTTATATAATGTAGCAATTGTGTGTTGTATATAATGTATCAATAGTGTGTTGTATTTAATGTATCTATAGTGTGTCGTATATGATGTATAAGTAGTGTGTTGTATATAATGTATCAATAGTGTGTTTATATGATGTATCAATAGTGTGTTGTATATGATGTATCAATAGTGTGTCGTATATGATGTATAATTAGTGTGTTGTATATAGTGTATCGACACTGTGTTGTATATAATGTATCAATATTTTGCTGTATGGACAAACAAACCCTGTCGTACTGTCTGAACGGACCTCACCGCAGTGTCTTAACGAAGAAAACACCCCCAAACTCAACTCTGCCCGGTTGTATCAGCTACACGTGGTTCTACACGCTAGTAAATATCATACACCACCGGTTTGAAGCATGTATTAATAATGGCTGGGGGTGGGGGGCTGTATCTGGGTCTGTTGTTTCCATAGCGACAAGAGTTTTGGGGCAGGACAGTGACAAATGATGGACAAAGGGTGAGTATGCACCCTCCCCCAACCACCTCAACTTACCCCCCTTCAGCTTTACATATGCAACGACACCCATTTGTCTTGCTACCCCAATCTCCACCCACTACAATGCTTTCCTCCCTTTAGACTTTTCATACTCACCCCACAAACCCCTACAAGGGTCCCTCCCCCCCCAAAAAAAACTTCTTGCTACACATCCTATGGAGACATTTTTTCTTTTGTTTTTTGTATATAGCTGTTGTTTTGAGTGTGAGAATGTAATCTCCCTTCTAGTATTTCTACTTCCCTCCTCTTATGGAAATCAACCCTCCTCTCAGCCCCTACACCCTCACCCCAAACTCCTTGTATCTTGCTTTTTATTCCCTTTAGAGCTGGGGGTTTTCACTTTAATTTCTTCCCCTGAGAGAAAACAAATGAATATTGTATGGTTAATTAGATTCACACTGAAACTACTTACACATGGGCTGATATCATTATAGTGTTGATTGTTTCGAAAGGTAATATATGTATCTGCTTGCTCGTGCGAAAAACCTTTTAAAATATTCAGTATAATTTATGAATTTTTATATTAATATGTTTACCTAATTGATAAATATAGTTTCATGGATTATTTTACTCTTGGTGTATTCCATATACATTTTTCTAATTCAACCGACCTGTGGTTCTGTGGAGGGTGTACTTCATTCCCGCCGTGTTTCTAAGCTAAGCAATTTTAAAGCATCGAATTTCGTTGATATATTCCTTATAAATATACGCCCAAGATCACAGTCATATTGGATTAATTAAAATGTTTTATTAAGTGATAATAAATTTCATTATTCTGTTGTTCCTTCTCAACCCCATAGAACATGAAAAAAGGTCGGTTAATTGTTCTGTTGTTCCTTCTCAAGCCGAGAGAACATAAAAACCACTCAGCTCAATGTCACTTTGTTCTTTCTCAGTCCCATAGAACATAAAAAAAACTCAGTCCATTGTTCTGTTGTTCCTTCTCAACCCCAGGGAACATGAAAACAACTCAGTTAATTGTTTTGTTGTTCAACCCCATAGAACAAAACACAACTCAATTCATGGTTATATTGTTCCTTCTCAACCCCATAAAACATAAAAACAACTCAGTTTATTGTTCTGTTGTTCCCTATCAACCCCAGAGAATATAAGAACAACCCAGTTAATTGTTCTGTTGTTCCTTTTCAACCCCTGAGAACATAAAACAACTCAGTTCATTGCTCTGTTGTTCCTTCTCAACCCCAGATAACATAAAAACAACTAATGTAATTGTTCTGTTGTTCCTTATCAACCCAAGAGAACATAAAAACAAAAACAACTCAGTTCATTGTTCTTTTGTTTCTTCTCAACCTCATCGAACATAAAAACAACTCATCTCATTATTCTGTTGTTCCTTCTCAGCCTCATAGAACATAAAAACAACTTAGTTCATTGTTCTTTTGTTCCTTTTCAACCCCAGAGAGCATAAAACAACTAATGTAATTGTTCTGTTGTTCCTTATCAACCCAAGAGAACATAAAAACCAAAACAACTCAGTTCATTGTTCTGTTGTTCCTTCTCAGCCCATAGAATATAAAATAACTCAATTCATTGTTCTGTTGTTCCCTCTCAACCCGAGATAACATAACAACTCAGTTCATTGTTCTGTCGTTCCTTCTCAACCCCATAGAACATGAAAACAACTCAGATCATTTTTATTTTGTTTCTTTTCAACCCCAAAGAACATAAAAACAACAATGTCATTGTTCTGTTGTTCCTTATCAACCCGAAAGAACATAAAAACAAAAAAACTCAGTTAATTGTTCTGTCGTTCCTTCTCAACCTCATAGAACATAAAAACAACTCAGTTCATTGTTCTGTCTTTCATTCTCAACTCCATAGAACATGAAAACAACTCAGTTCATTGTTTTGTTGTTCCTTCTCAACCCCATAGAACATAAAAACCTATCAAGGATATAATAGTTTTAAGCTATAAAAAGATAATCTTAATTCACGGCTACAATTTCTTTTAAAACATAGAGAACGAGAAACATTAGCATTGACTTAAGTTGATATTTCACTTCTTGTACAGAGAGATTTATTATCTAACATAGTTTTTATAACATAAAATAAAATATGGAAGTGATTGGGACCGAAATTTCATACCAGCGATTTGATATTAATCCAAACAAATACAAACCTTTAAATCCTTAATCATTATATTAACAATCATATTTACGAAAAAAAGAACAAACTCACTTTAAAGTGTAAAAATACATTAAATAGATTCCCAGCTGGACGAGAACGCCATTTCATTTATGGAATATTCCATAAGATATATATATATATATATAAATGTGCCAACCCTCGATGTTTTATTTAGACCTTTCCTTGCGTCCCCTGCATTCCCACCTTAAGATCAATTCCCGATTAATTCTATTATGGTATAAATCGAGTGTATTAATTAAACGAGTTTGACATCCTTGAATTGAACTCTAGAACAAAAACCTATACCGAGTCCTCCTATTCTTCGATTAATCATTGTGAGAAGAAAAGCCCAGATTTCACTAAATACATATTTTAGGAAGTGCCGGGTATTGAATCTGCGACCCTTATCTCCATCAACAGTCGCGTTATTGACTGATAGTACGTGCCTTGTAAGATTTTTAGAAACAAATAATCTCTTGAATTATTTAAAAAGATTCAAAACGCAGACTACCTTGTGTCATACATTGTTAATGCATTTGTTGTTTTGGTTTTTTACGTGAGCCGCATCTCACTATTAGTCCGGCTAGTCTAAATATTTAAAGGTGGGTACAAAAGAAAGTAAAATTAAGTAAGTGGATCCGCATTAACATGGCGAGAGGGTGGGAAACCATTTAGTGAAAACCACCTCAGTTCATACGGATGGGACTCAGAACCTAATATATTCATCAGCGGAAATCCAGACCAAGCCAACGATACCTTTGTCCACGTGAAAACGATTACGACTGGGTACTTAGTAAACAATTGATTTGTTTGACACCTAAGACCTATGTATTCCATTCAATAGATTTGTTGGACACTTAATTTATTTATTACCTGATACTTATTGATACCCCTCCATTAGGGAATTATACATTCAACATTCAATAAAAGAAGAAACAATTATCAAAACTGTTTTAAAGAACTCATTCCCATAACAAATAACCTATGTTTATATATGAAGAAGGAACAGGCTAGCACAGTGTATAGAGTAGAGTCCTACTACATTAATGTAAATCAGTTTACATTACGTAGGCTCTCTCAAACAGACGACCAGTCCTCCTCCACGCACGCCCTCGTTCGAGTCACACCACACCAACCTTGCGGCGTCCATTACTTGGACACTCTCGAACGAACAGTCGACAATTTATAATGACTACAAACGTTACATTTGGCAAACGAAACGACTGGTCAACCACTATAAAAAAATTAGTTAATATAATATACATTTTAACTTCAGTTCGTATTTTATAAGAAAGACCTTATCTGACAGTTATAGAAGTCTTGATTCGATCAGTTCCATAAAAAAAATTACAGTAATATTGTAGTAACACATTTTCATTGTTGACATGCCCCGTGATATAGTGGTCAGTGAACCTGGCTACGAGTCCACGGGTCCCAGATTCAATCCCCGGCTGGTACTTTGGGTATTTTTTTCTCAAGGAGAATGATCACAGGGCTTGGTTAATTAGGCTTAAGTTAGGTTAAGATTCACACCGGCTCCACAACTTCATAATAACTATTGTTACATCATCTAACTTAATTGCTGGTACTACGTGTAGACAACCTCCTATTGTGTACCCTGGACAACGTTCAACAGACACCAGTGTGTTAACAGTAGTAATGCCCTCTTTAGGATCAAACCAGTATCCCCCCGACCTTTCAGTTGATCTATCTATCCTCTAGAGTAATAATAATCAGCAACGTCTCCAGACTGGATGACTTGGTCGACCTTGCGGCAGTTGAGGACTCGGCGAGACGCCAGACCCATTACATCCCAAACAAGTGGCTTTATGACGACCTCATTACACTACCCGCCGACTAAATGGCACGGCGCTAAGTCGGAGCGCTGTTGTTGGTTCATTTTGTCTCCAGACAACGACAAATAGGATAAATAAACAAACGGTCGAGAGAAAACAAAGCAAAAAAGTGTCACTGGGTTAATCGATCATGGTTTTCGTTATTAATTTTCGCAAAGACCTGCCATAAGAATCAACGAATTTACGTTATTCTTACTTTCAATAACTAGTTTCCTTCTGGTTTTATTTTTATTTTATCACCATGTTTTAATACCAGATCGGGCTATACGCATGTGTACTAGCTATGATAGTGTGTTAGGTATGAGAAAAGTGATTATAGAGGACGCTTACCCGCATTTACATGTAGTGAGATTGGAAAAACCATCGGTGAAAACCACCCTCCATACACACGACCGGATCATAACCTCCATCTCCCCATCATCGGCAGTTTAGTTTTTTCCGAGAATGATACCGAAGACCATGCAGCCATTGTAGCGTGTAGTGACTAGTTTCTATTAATATCGTCAAAACGTTGATTATTTTATATCTATCTATACAATCTGTGCCCTCCAGTACCAATATGGACTATCCATATGTCCCTTTTCACTTAGTTTTATATACACTTAAAATATCAATTCTTTTCCCAATTATTTCCTATAATAGTTAATTCTCTTAACCACACATGCCTTTCACATTCAACATTCCAATAGTCTTATGATTTCACCAGTTTGTCAACAGATGGGGCCCTTCCCTTTTAACCTCAGCTGTTCATCAAAGCTTCGGTTATCCGAGGCTAATGTTGCACATTTTCTTTTAGTAATTAGCTTATAGTGGACCAGGCTGCAAGCCTTGATAGTACCCGCAACTATAACAATATTCGCTGCTTGCAGTAAGTATGCTGTACCGATCGGTGTTGGCACATTTTAGTCAGTATATCACAAGTACAACCATTGCTCAGTCTTACCCTGAGCGTGCTAGCACTGTTCCTGCAAACCAATCTCCCTACTATAGAGACTGCCTTGCCGGCCAGTATACCGTTGTCCGTGACACCACCACTAGGAGGTAAGATTTTTGCACCAACACACCAAAACACACCCTTTGGATACATATTTTTATCTGAATAATTGGATGGTTCACATCTGCCACCCAAGCTTTTCCTTTGATTTTCCTCCAGGTTATTGTGAGGGTCATATTTTCACTAAGTGCGGGCCGCACTGGGCCTGAGGGCTCTTAGTTGAACCATACTGCCTTAGACCATTCGGTACTGAAGAGGGTAAAACACTCAATTATAGATGCGTTTTTATTGTTGATCCTTTTGTTCAAAAATGTATATGGCTTTTAATTTTTTGACTACGTGCGGACAAGGCTTATAACAAATCGCACTATTTTGCGGGTGGGCCTGATAAGATAAAAACTAAAATTTGGTTATTTGGCTTCTTAAACACATATAATGGAGTTTTTGTTATAGACACGCAGTGAAAATCTTCCTTTAATTTTAAACACAGCTTACAAAAATAAATACCACAATTGTTTTGCCATCTCAGTTTTGGTTTGTTGTTTGATCTAAATGCCTGATTTAAACCAAACCTGTCCAACACCTTATCTCAGTTGCTAGCTGTCTACTAAGATAAGGGTCCCGGGTTAAATTCTTCGCATGGCCAAAACATTTGTAATTGGTGAATGTAGGTTTCCCCTTTCACAATAATGGGTCATTAATGGCCAGGGGCTGGCTGTTGTTTCTGTTCTTGATTTAAGTTAGTTTATAGGTCGTGTGTTAATAAAATCAGTTGGTTCAGAAAGTTATCTTTAAATACCTCAAATAAATAAACAACTCTTGGTGAACGGATTTGGAATTTCTTCACCATGGGAATAACCTTGCTCAGTAAGTGACTAAAACTATTTTCATTTATTCATAGGCCAAGTCATGAGCTCTGTAAATTATTTTAACGGAAGTTCATATTTTACCTGCTAAATATATAAAAGGATATTTACCTTATATCAATATTTGCTACTCAACGCTTATCTGTTATATTTTTTAATCCAGAGGTTTCCAACCTGGGGTCCACAAAAATTCCTGTGGGGGTCCATGAAACTAATCTAGATTTCTAAGTTTTTTTATTTGTATTTTCACCTCGTATTAAAAAAATATTTGCTACTCACAATTTGATTACACATCTTTTTTTTAGTTACTGTCCAACTCAAAAACCTATTTTTTCTTTTATTGGTATGAAATTACGTAGAGTAATTGAAATGTGTGCGTAGATTTTTAATTTCACCTCGTATAAAGGTGTAGGTTAGGGGCGCCACGGCGAATTATCATTGGCTTCAAGGAGTCCGCGATAAAGAAAATGTTGGTAGCCACAGTTTCAAGAGGCTACTATACCCATGAAGGTTATCTGATTAAGAACGGTTTCATCTCAAAGATTAGACCTATACCTAAAATTTGGATAGCGGATGTCAGGGAGTAGGTTTAATCCTGAGCCCAACAACTAAACTGTTTGTGATAATGTTTGAGTTTGTGTCATATGAGTACGTATTAAAATAGGCATTCATAGATTATGTTGGTTGGTGGTTACACTACGGTGGAGGGTGAAGACGAGAATGTGAGAGTAGAATTTTCGAATGAGCTCATTGAAGTCTTGAATGCATGTGAACTGGGTGGAATAATTATCTGGTTAGGAGATATGAATGGATGAGTGGGTACCCAAAGAAATAATTCAGATATAATATTAGGAAGGTATGGCAAAGACAGAGTGAGCGAGAATGGTAATGAGCTAGTGAGTCTATGTTTATAAAAAAGTTTATTTGTGCCGAATATATGGTTTAAGCACAAATAAATTTACTTATATACATGGCAAAGGGGTGATTCGAGAACGATTATTGATTTTGTGGTGTATGATGGGAGAATTAGAAGATTATTAAATAATACTAGGGCTGGAAGGGGAACGCATCTCTTCCTAGTGATCTCGGTAGTTGAATTAGTTAGTAATTTTTTGAGGAAACAGTGCAACAGTATTTATTAAGTAAGCGTGAAAGTGGAAAAGTTACAGGATAAAAGTATGAGAGCACAATATGAAAGATTGCTAGGCGAAAAATTAATTTTACAAAATCATTTATGGAATGTCGCTAAAAATACTAATTATATAGAAAGTGCTTGGAACAGAATAAAAGAGGCTGTAGCTGAGTGCACGAAAGATTTGTGGATCCACAGTTTTGGGAATGAACAGGTAAAAGAATATGTGAGAGAAAAGAAAGAAGTATACAAATGAATGATTGCTGGGAAGAGTTAAGCAGCACGTAATAAGTTGTGAGATGTATATAAAGAGAAAAAGATGGATGCAAAGACAGTAGTAAATGAAAGTAAAGAGCAATTGAGATTAAAAGAAGGAGAATTAATGCAGAATAACTTTGAAGAAAGTAAGAATCTGTTCTGTAAGTGGGTAAAGAGAACGAAACAAGGAGTGCAAGGAAATACCTATGTCATTCAGAAAAACATGGTTATATTATCTGGGATGAAAACAGTATAAGGGAATGATGGTGGGAGTATTTTGACCAATTTTATGGAGGAAACGTAGAGTAAATGAAATGATATGATAAGTGAAATAATTAAAGAGACTGAGGTGTTAAAAAGCTATGAAAGTATTAAAGAATGGCAAAGCTACGGGTTTAGATGGAATCACAAGTGAAATGCTTAAGTGTGGGGACATGGCTAAAGTGCCAGATTGTGTGGGTTGTTCAATGTGTGTACTGGGATTTAAAATGTTCCTAATGACAGGGAGAATGCTGTCATTGTTTATTTTGTACAAAAGGAGAGACAGAAAGAATTATAGGGCAATTAGTTTGTTGAATATTCCAGGCAAAGATTTTGGGAGAGTTTTAATTGTGAGGGTGCGTGAAAAAACTGTGAACAAGATTTGGGGTATGCAATGTAGTTTCGTGCCAGGTAGAAGTCGCACGAACCAGATATTTGCATAGCACCAAATGATTGAGAAATGGATGGCAGTAAATAAGGTAGTTTATTGTGCATTCGTTGATCTGGAGAAATCGTGCAATCGGTTGAATAGGATTATGTTATGGAATGTTTTTAAAGTGTATGGTGTGAATGCATGGTTAGTAAATGCCATTATGGCAGTGCATGATTAAAGTTAAGCGTGTGTTATGGTAAATGGTAAATGGAGCTTAGGGCGGATAGTTTGATATTGAACAGGGTGTTAGACAAGGTTGTATTATGTCTCCATAGTTGTTTAATATATTCATGGATAAGTATATGAGGGATACTTGTGAGGATGCGGTTGGTAAACAAATAGACAATGTGAATGTGAGAGTGCTGCGATATGCAGATGATACAGTATTAATGTTTGAGAGTGAAAATTTTATGCATACTGATTTAAATTGTTTGAATGTGGTGACAGGCAGAATGAATGTTCGTATAAACGTTTCCAAAACTAAGGTGATCATTTTTTATAAAGATGGATCAGGAAAGTATTGTCATCATTGTAAAAATGGAAAACTTTTAGATCAAGTGAATTATTTTGTGTATACTTGCAGGATGTTCTGTAAAATTTGAAGGATAGATTATGAAATTGATAGACGGGTGAATGCGTCTCGGAGAGTAGTTGAATGTACGTGGACTATTGAAAAGAATGAAGTAGTATTGAAAGAGGCAAAAATGACAGTATATTAAAGTGTATTAACACCAATATTATTTTATGGATGTGAAGAATGGGTTTTCAGGAAAAACACAAGAGCAAGTTGAATGTGGTTGGAATGGGATGTCTAAGAAGTGTATCTGGAAAAACTGGTATGAATAGCGCCAATAATAATTGGGTATTGAAGGAATGCGTTTTGAGAGTTAATCCAATATGTTAATGTTAAAAAAGCGTCTTATGTTGATTTGGGTATGTTGAGAGGATGAGTGTGGGTCGACTTACCAAGCAAATATATTCTGGTAAAATGTATGGATCAAAAGGAAGGGATAGGCCTTGTAATACGTGGCTAAATAGTGTAGATTCATATGTTAAAAAAAGAAAAATTTAAGAGTTTTAAGAATATAAGGGCATGTTTGATTCAGTAATTGTATGTCGTTGAAGCGAGAGGAGTATACAAGGATATCAATGTGTTAAGAAAGTTAAGTGAGGAGGAATAAAGTTCTGAGTTGTTTTTTCGGCTATATATACAGTTTCTTGTCCATCCTGTTAAGTGTAAGGAAACGGCATGATGTATGTATGTATGTATGTATGTATGTATGTATTGTATGTATGTATGTATGTATGTATGTATGTATGTATGTATGTATGTATGTGTGTATGTAAGTATGTATGTATGTATGTATGTATGTGTGTGTGTATGTATTATGTATGTATGTATGTATGTATGTATGTATTTTTGACTTCCAATCACGACTGCCTGGCCTTGGGACTAAATAACGGACCACTTGATGAAGGCTCAATGCTAATTCTTATCACCCAACTTAATGTACTACCTACTTGTTCCCTTTCAGAAGCTGGAAATTATATTTATGTATGTTTTAACAAGCAGCAAAAAACCACAATTTTTATTAGACTTTAATTCTCAGGCAAATATCCCATTATAGTCTAATACTAATTGTGGTGCAAAGTATTGTTGATTTAGAGGGCTTGACCTGTAAATCTGGTTCTATTTATGTGTTTTAAATACAATTAATTATTGTTCCTGATGGCCCGTCTGTGGACCACCTGGCCCAATGCTGTGGACTACTGTCTTAAACCATTTGGCCACTGAAGTAGGTATATTTCTCGAAATGATTATCAAACAAATTATGAGATATTGGCATGGGTTGATAAAAATATTTCCCTGGATAGATCACAACATTCTATTAGCCATAAGAATATTATCTAATGGTTAAAAAATCTACTAAATTTATTTAATATGTTTGTAATGCAAAGCCTTTGTGTTCTTCACCCGGCACTATTTATAGTCAGATATTTTGTCAATGTTGGATTCTACCATTTCTTTACCTTTTAAAAACTATTCGTACAAAACTCCGACTATACATTTTAAAACACACACGGATGTTTTTGTTCGTATTAGTGACAAAACGATTCCACATGGGACACAATTATTATTGTCGCTTTATATGAAATGTGAAAGAACTCATACATGTACCCAAAAAAATGTAACTATGGTCACCATATTATGTGTTCCACCCCCATACCCCCTTCCGTCCACCACCCCACAGAATAGGGGTTGGGGAGGGGATATGAAATAAATATTTTATTGTGATTTATCAATGGACGAGTTGAATGCATGAGAGTCCTGCTCTTTTCCGTAAAAATGTTCATTTATTTAAGGGGAGCGAATGCAATCGAGATAACCCAAGCTAAATAGTTCAGGCTAAAATTGAATTTAATTTATTTCAAAATTGTTAAATCAGGAACATTATAAAATGTGTACACCCAAATGTAGTTTTTTGTACTACTACCTCTTTTTTCACTACATCTCAATACCCGTTCGGGTTATACGTTCATATAGTAACCACGCCAATGTGATAGGAATGAGGAATAAAGAATTTAGAGATGTAATGTATCGTCATTTTCGTAGATAGATCTAAGAAAAACCAACCTCAATACACTGGGACGGGATTAGAACTTCTATCTGCCCTTTATCGGCAGTACAGTGTATTGTGAGCTTGACGCCTTAAACCAGTGTTTCTCAGAACTTTCTCACGTGATAAGCGTTCAATGCACATACGGACCACCCACCTTAATTTCTTCCTACTTGTATCCTTGCTGGAGCCGGAAATGATATAAATGTGAGTGTGAATCAAGCAGTGAAATACACCATTTCTATTTGATTTTGTTTACTACGTACATTTCTCATGAAGATAATATTACACATTGGACGTAGCCTATCAATCTTATAATCTTCAGCTATTTCTTTTCTTTGAATTTTAGAGTAATTTCACCCGCGTCTGTGGGGAGGGAGAATGGTAAACGACTTTTGTAAAAAAAAATCCTCAGTAGACCCGATCAGGATTTGAACCCCAAGCTCCTTGTCATCGTCAGTCTAGTCTAATACTAGAGTGACACCTTAGAACATGTAGCCACCATAGTAGGTTTTAGTTCTTTCCCATAGTAGGGCCTATTTATTATTTCCTTGTCAGGGCTACAGTTTGAGAAACAATGGCTTTGTCCATTCTACCTTTGATTAAAGATGTAGATATTTATGTGTAAAATATTCCAGTTTTGTTAATTTACAAGAAATTAAAAGCAATTCAATTTATCTTCTTATAGACCTACTTACGTATCGACTACAACGATTGGTGGTTGAACGTGGCACTAACATCGTGCAAGATATTCTAATATTTCAATATTTTAATCCAATCTTTTCGTACGTAACTTTCCCCTTCTCTAGGAACCTAAATATCTGAAAATTTTAATCGAAAACCTTTCGTTTCTATAACTGTCAATATTTGTTTGGATTTCTTATTTTCTGTTTATTAATTGAAATAGTATATTTTAGTTTAGTTTAAACATTTGCTGATAGACTCACCCCCTACTCGTCCCTAAACACACAATTCTATGGCTATATTCAATAGGCTCTAGGTACCTACCACCTCCCCCAGCCAAACACTCTAACATACCTAGAAGGTCGCAAGTCACCAATGCAGACTAAAATATCTGTCGCTAGCGACACAACATCACACCGACTCACACTACGATAGAAACATTTCAAAACTAGCCTTGTTTTTGTTCAGCCCATGGCTGTCGAAATACTGTCTTACATATTAACTCGCTAACAAGGTTTCCTACAAGCACGAGATTAAAGGTTCTGATACCGGTGATCGTCTCGTCAGCCTATTCCATGGTCTGGCAATGAAATGGTACGTTCTCTTAATGGAGTCTGCGTTGACGTCTTATGTTCTCCTCCTTCAGCTAAAGAAGAATAAGTGTGAGAAATGAGACTAAGAAACGCATAGGGGGAAACGTGACAGGAAGATGGTCCGTTTCGTCCTCGTCCTAATCGTCGCGACGGCTGTAGAGGATAACGTATTCACCGCGCATGCGCTTCAAGTCACGCCCGGAGCATGAGGTGACATTGTCCGCAGCCTTTTTAAAAAACCGTGCCTTACCCTCGCGTCCATCCGCGCGGACGTCTCTGTACCCCGCTATGTTAACAATTGTCTGGCGGGATATTTATTGGTAGGAGTTGTGTACTACGTGGGCAACTGCTTGGAATAATGCTTTGGTAGAAAGTGGCGCTATCTAAAAAAAAAATAAAAAAATGTTTTTCTTACAGACAAGAACACATTCAAAGTATGTGAGAAAAATATGTTTAACCAAATGAGCCATTTTTTAATACCATATAATAATATAACTTAGGAAAATAAATTGCTGATGAGATCGAGGTTCGAATCTCGGCCTTGTGTACTGATAGTGGTTTAAAAAAAGTTTTCCACTTTACTTACACGCAAATGCGGGTACATTTCCTTTGAATATAATCTCCCCAATCCCTAAAACCATTAGCGTATAATCTGAACGGGTAATAAGACGCGGTGCTAAGAAAACTTAAGGAAAACAGGATTATAAATATAAATATGGGTAGTAATCTATATTGTGGGAGGAAAATGTCTCTAGTACACACGTTTTGTATCAAACACAGAACTTCCAAATCATAGCTAAACATGCTAAATACACATCCAACCAACAGGAGCTTTATATATTTAAAACATGAAGCGGTTCCTTTAGACAATTATTCACGGAGTACTGCCTGTGCGATGTTCATTATAATATATATTAGACACGGGTCAAATACAATATTTCTCAAATCAGCTTCTTGAATCCAAATCTTACATTATCTTTAGAATATCGAATCCAGATTTGAGTTCTCGAATTTTTTTAAAGTGTACAGTACCATTTAAATAAAAGGGAAAATATTTAAAATTGAATTTTAAAAAGCATGTTTAACACTTGGCGCTACTGACAAATGATGTTTTGTTTATCACATTAATCACGTCATAAACAACAACAAAAACGCGAGGGATTCAAGGAATCTAGGATTCAAACATTACACCTCTAATATATATATATATATATATACACACACACATACATAGGAAAGCTTACATACCAAGGATGAACCCAAAAATTCCAAATTTCAAAAATATTTAAAGGGGAAGCCACCAATTAAGCAAATATCATTTTGTCACGACATCAATTTCTCAAGTTCTATTAAACAATTTTTTAATAATAATTTACACATGTTTTTATATCTTATAAGTAAATACACATATTACAAATACATGCATACATAAATACATACATACATACACTCATACATAAATACATACATACATGCATACATACATACATACATACATACATACATACATACATACGTACATACATACATACATACATACATACATACATACATACATACATACATACATACATACATACTATTATATAAATTATTAACAATAAATTTACTTCTAGAATTATCAAATCAAAGTTATGATCTTTCTATAGTGAAGTGCAATCTATATATAATTTACTCTAGCTGGTGATCGTATGGATGCCATTGATACAAGGTTCCCAATCTCATACTGAAATGGTGAGGTCTGTAAAACACAGTCTTGAGTGTAGGTTTTGTACAGATATCACTAAACGTTTCAACTTACGTTTGGTTTTACTACAAACACTGTAACACTGTTACAAACAAGAAAGTAGACCAATAAATTGATGGAATGAAGGTGCTGATGGGTTTAAATACAGTGCACAGTTTTGAGATGCAGGATCAAATTATTCATTTAAAATTTAACACCTCTGATATGAAAATCTATATTATTATGCTTGTAATTATTATATTGGGAAATTGGTTGACCCCTGAGACTAGATCATAAATACAGCTCTTATACTTGTTATTCGTATACTGAGAGATTGGTTGACTCCTGAGACTAAGTCCATGAATACAGCTCTTCTACTTGTTATTCGCATGCTGAGAGATTGGTTGACTCCTGAGACTAAGCCATGAATACAGCTCTTCTGCCTGTTATTCGAATGCTGAGAGATTGGTTGACTACTGAGATTAGATCATAAACACAGGCTTTAGCCAACCTGATGATTTCATCACTTGTCCGATGGACAAATCACGGCTCTCTTTGAAACGAATAGCGAATACCTAACTGTACGATGGAACCTTATGAAAATATTTACATCCAGGGCAATGATTTATCAAATAACCACCTAACACGCTCAGATGAATATGACCGCAAAAATATCCTGTTTATGATTGACGCACCACATGCTCGCTATATGGGTAATGTTTGCCTACTCCATTTTTTTTCTCTCTTCTCTCGTCATGCGAGGAAGCATAAAATTTGGCCCAAAGGTGAGGGGCGAAGGGTTTACGGGAGAGGGTTATTTTTATACCCCTTCCTCTTTCCCCAACCACCACAGCAGGTGGACCAAAAAACAGCGGCAGAACGCAGTGGGCTGCGTCGGACACGATGACATGTAGCGGTCGACGAAACTACGTCCGGGCAGCTCCCTGACACGTTTTGCGTTTTGTTGCTGTGGTCTACATACATTTCAACCAAACCACTTCCTGGAAGAGAGGGGTGGAGGGGAGAATAGTATATACACTAAAATGAAATTAAAACATAAAACAAAACGTATATCAGTGAAATAGCCACATTACAGTTTCGCCAAAACAAGCTTTAAGGTATGAAACTATGACAATCCAAAGCTCCCGGCATTTGAAATATTTTATTTTGTAGGAAAAAAAAGGGGGTAGTTTTAAAAGAGCGGTCGGGTGGATTTAATTTCATGTCGGTGAAATTCCATGAGATGTGGAATATAGAATAAACACGTGGGTACTTTAAAGCATCTCTCTTTATTATTACTGTTGTTTTTGCTGTGTTCTTTTCCAGTGGGGATATAATTTTATTTTGTTAGCTAACGTTATTTTCGCACTTAAAGGTGGACAATGGCTTTTCCAAGTTACAATTCCCACTAGATTTTTTTTTTTCAAAATTACAGTGAATGTGAATCATGATTTTATAGAAACACGGTTTTTTACTTTAGAACAGTTAGTAAAATTACATTTGCGAGAACCGATTGTGTAGCCTCTACCATGGAAAGGCAGAGATGTGGGAGGATGGTAAAGTGACCCAAACTCTGGACCAAGAGTGCAAGGTTTAATACCAATCGGGGACACGTGCCACTTTACCTTTTGGCCGATATTTGTGCTGTTGCTTCACATGTACTCCTCTCATGCTGTTAATTTTTGTTGGACTTTTTTTTAGCACCGCGTCTTACTACCCGTTTGGACTATAGGCTTATGTTATTTACTAATGACTCTAATAGTTTTAAGGAATAGGAAGGTTATGTTTATAGGAAGTGGACCCGCATTTGGGTGGAGGGAGAGTGGAAAACCATTTTGGAAAAATCACCCTCAGTACACCTGACCGAGATTCAAACCTCGATCTCCCCGTCATCGGCAGTCTAGTCTACTGCGAGAGTAGTGCATTAGACCATGCTGCCCCTGAAGTGGGTGATGGTTTGCCGTCTTACTACCCATCTGGGCGAAGTGAATTTAATAATACCAATGGGGTAGGGAAGAGGAAGGTAACATTAGGAATAAATGTACCCACATTTTCGTCAAGGGATTATTATTTTTATTAGGTGATCTGTCTTACGAAAGGTCTATTCCTTTTGTCAGTCCTTTTTTTGTCTCCTCATTCAGCTTTCAGAATTTTCTTATTTTCTTTATATCATCCAATATTTGAATCCTCCTTCTTCTTAAGCTCCTCTTTCCCTCAACCTTGTAGAGGGATAGTGGTAAATAATTTATTAGAACCTATTTTTAGTACACCTGGTCAGGACTCGAACCCCAACCTCCTTGTTACCAACAGACCAGACTCCATTAAGTTTACATTTATGAGCGAGTTTATGAAGCTCCCTCGAATTACATCAGTTCTTCGAAGTATAAAGTGAGATGGTGTCCTTCGAATGAGCTTCATAGTCTCGAACCTTAGCCCCCGTGATCACCGGGATGGGTTGTAGTTTAGTTTAAATATAGAGATAGCGGCCCTGATGGCTACACCATGAACATACAGAAGATCCTGGTTCGATTCTGGGTGCTGTTGAAGACAATATTTACTATTTGTGTTAGAATTCATACATTTGTTCAATTAGTAGATTTCTTGGAGCGTTGGTGTGATGTGTCTTAAATTGAGTTAGTTTGTAATTCATGCACTAACATAGCCTATGTGTTCAGAAAGTACAACTTTAGTATTCCCTTGGATGCATTTATATGATACCGTTGACTCCAAAATGTACAGATTAATTTAAATAAAGAATACATAGTATGGTACACTACACAGACTTTCCCACTCCTTTATATAATTAATACTGAAAAGTCGTAAGGTATGTGAATAGAAATGGTATACGTTGTTGTAGAAATATAATGGCAAAAAGAGCATTCATCAAATTCAATCAAAGAACACAAACAAAATAATATACACTTTTACAGAAACACATTGGAAAAAAAAAGTACCATCACTGTTCACCAAAGAGCACGACAATCAATTTTATAAATCTCATTTATTTAACATATATTTTTTTATAGTTCAGAAACCTTTGGGTTCATACAAATATATTTCAAATGAAAGTTTTTAATTTCTTTAGCATTACTATAATTTTTCAATGATAAGTTAATTCGTATCTCAAAGAGTGGCGGAGATATGAGTAAAATTGGAGATATACGCTAATTTAAAGTACCCTCTAAGTAATTTTTCCTGTAAAATGAAATGCGCCATTTTGTTAAAATGCTAAATAGTGCCTTGATTCGAAATTTAATCAAAATTGTTCGAGAGACATTTGAAGAATTTTTATTTTGCCCTTAGGTAAACTACCAATAATTTATGATTAGCTATTTAATTTCCAAAACTTCTTGGTGTAGCCTTATGAAAACCCCTGAGATCATGTTTGAGCCTTATCACTAAGGAAAATTTGTTTAAGACTCTAGGCCAAGATACACACACACACACACACACACACACAGATAGTATTGCAAAAAACACTTTTTCCAGTTTCAGGGGGTCATGAAATGTCGACATACATCAAATCCTGAGTCGGAGTTTACTAACAATAACAATACTTATTCTACCCGAGGAATATCGAGAAAGTAAAAACTATAAACTAAATACAATAAATTAAAAAGTCAGATAATTAAATTTTCGATATTTGTCCTAAAGCAAAATGAAAAGTTATTTCTTTCAACTGTGTAACGTAGCTTTAGGTGTCATTCCTAAACGCTCCATACATCACGTAGCATCCAAATATGGCTCATGGCAGCTTTTTGGTATGCACACATTTTTGATATATTACTGGAACAATATGTACAAATTTTTATATAATATCGGTATTGGGGATTTACAGTTTTAATTTTTACTTTATCATACCCCTCGAGTGGAGAAATGTGTCAATATTCAAAAATATTGAACTTGAGATTTTGATCAATTTTAACGTTAGCCCAATTAACCCTTAAAACTTGTTTTTGCAATGCCAACAGTCTGTCTGTCACTGCCGATACCATTTTACTGATCAGGCTAGAACTTCGTATCTAATATTTTCATAGGTCACCCCAGAGGTTTTTTTTTGTAATTATCAATATAATCCTAAGATTAAGGGTGGGTTGTTTACTTTAGGGTGAAAAGACGAAAAATTGATTTTCTCAACACCACTTCTGATTATTTTGATTAAAATTCATATTTAAGCACTGTTTAACATTATAAACAAAATGGAAACTCTCCTTTATCAATGAAAAGGACTTAGAGGGTACGTTACATAGCGTAAATTTAAAATTTTGGTCATATCTCCTCGACTCTTTGAGAAAAGTTTAAAAATAATGATACTATTGAAAAGAAAATAAAAACTTTTAATTGAAATATATTTTGATAAAACAAACTTCTTCCGAGATATTGGCAAACATATTTTTTTAAATTGAGATCTAGGAATTTGATTGTTATGATTTGTGATAGAAAGAGATGTTCCCTTTTTTCTCAATATGCTTCTGTAACAATGTATATTTATTAATGTATGCTATTTGGGATGTTTCTGCAACAATGTATATTATTGTGCTTCACTTATCACAATAGTTTTGACAAAATACATCCATTAAATGAGTGAGAGTGTGCGCAGTGCACTAACGATTTATTTTAACTTCTCATAAATGCTACTTCATCACTGCTAAACAACTAAACTTTGAAATGGCTCCAATAAGCTGTACAGACAGTAATTATTGTAAGCAAATTATTGGTATATAATTTCCAGAGGAAGAATACAGAACTTATTTCTATGATTATCTAAGTCCACAGCCTTGTTCTTAAGCAGAATGTGAACCATTTATAATATTTATTGAAATAACTTATAATATTAACAAAATACAATTGTAATGGCTTGTGAGTTAACGCTGTAACGCTAAAGCCAGAAAACATAGAATTCAAAAACTTTCAATACGTAAGAATATAAACCTGAAGATAGGCCTATATAATTTGCGAGCTTGACTCTTTAGACCACATGACCACATCTTACTACCCGTTCGGGTTATACACTTTTGAATCAGTTACTCTAATGATTCTAGGGATGGGGAAGATTATATTTATAGGAATTGTACCCGCATTTGAATGGCGGGAGAGTGGAAAACTATTTCGGAAATACCCCCCTCAGTATACCTGACCGAGATTCACGAACTCGGTCTCTCGGTCATCAGCAGTCTAGACTACTTCGTGAGTAACGTCGTAGACCATGCGGCCACAGAAACGGATATTAGCATGTTAGTGTGGTGTTTCTAACTAAAACTGAGATCACTAACTTCACACAAACTGCTTCGGTGGCAGCATGGTCTAAAGCGTCACTCTCTCAATTCACTAGACTGCTAATGGCGTGGAGATCGGGGTTCGATACCAGTCGGGTGTACTGAGAGGTTTTTTCCCTAAATAATTTTTTACTCTCCCTCCGCGCATATGTGGGTACATTTCTTCAAAATTACCTTACTCATTCCTAATACATTATTGTTATTAGTACATAGGCGTATAACCCTACGAGGCAGTAAATTCCGACGGGTGACATTGAAGGTGGTTTTCCTAAAGGCCTTCCAACTCACTCTTCACGCAAGTTTGGGTATATTTCCTCTAATTTGAAAGCACCTCATCACAATAGTGTACATTATTGGGGTAGCCTTAACGGGTAGCAAGATATGCAAGCCTGTGTAATTAAAAACAATGATACACTTACTTAAGAGACCTGGTTAAACGGGATATTAAATACAAGATTACACTTTAACCAGAAATAGATTCGAAGTGCGGCTTTCTACATTCTTATTTATAAAAAGGGAAATTAGATTAAATGAAATAGTTTTTTCATTTTAAAATAATTATATTTCAATTTGGTAGTTTTTTTTTTAAATTGTAAAACGGTTTCACTAGTCTTAATTCTGTCGTTTTCTAGCGAATGTTGACCATAGTGGTCTTTGGGTAGAGTTCTCCCCTCAGGTTTGATGTTCATGGGTTCAAACCCAGCCGGTGTCTTGAGCGATACAAATCCGTAGCACAACTTCCTTAGGAGGGGGAAGTAAAGCCGTCTGTCCCATGTCGATTGTGGCATGTAAAAGAACCCTGGAAGGTATATGAAAATACCTTTCCTTGCAAGATTGGTAGGCTCTTTTGCTCTCGCTCATAGAAATTCTCGTGTACTGTTATATACAGTCGGTTAAGAAAGTGTACGTTAAAATTAATACCTTGAATAAATAAAAATAAAATAAATTCTAGCAGATACTGAACACAACTGTACCACGATTTGACGTCTACTTCGAGCTGTATTATCTATCTACCTAGCTCACGCTTTATCCGTGGAGTGAGACGGGCTCTTAGATATGATACTCCTCACAAGAAAATAAAAATCACGTCAGGACGTTTATTCCAAGCTGGGAAGACAAAAGGTAAAGTGCCAGAATAAAGAGCTTGATAAAATCTCAACCACCTCATGAGTTCATTTCATTCAATGACAGCGCTCTTGAAAATAGTCACCCTCTCCTAACCCCCTTCCCTATCACAAAAAAGAGCCCAAACATTGTCACTATTACGCCACCCTTAGGATTTTTTTTGTGGAGAAAGGGAAAGGTGGGGAGGGGGGAAATTTTCCCTAAAATGTCACGATTCACGTGGGACCCATCATATGGGAAGGGTAATGTCCAAAAATGTCCAACCTGGGGGTTTCGCCTTCTTTTTTCCAAGTTCCGTTTTTTTTGTGTGGAGGAGGGGGAGGAGGAAGGGAGGCAGCTACCTTCCTCGTTCTGTCATTGTACTCTTGGGATGGGAGCCCCTCAACCCCCTGTTTTTCACGTAAAGGGGAAAATGTGTAATTAGGGGTTTGGGGAATACGAGTCCCAAATTACTCCATTACATTACCCCCTCCCCCAACCCTTGTCATCCCCTCCCTCTGAGCTACAGGGCTTGAGTCTACCTAGGTTTGCTACGTGGAGGAGACCTACATATATAGAATTAACGAGAAGGATCGAATACAGTAACTACGGGAACATTAGTACACTCGCAATCATAAAAAAGGGCTCGCAAAATAAATGCTTTCACCGGACGCATTCGACAGTTTATTACTTTCTAATAAATAGGCTTACAAGATATCAATTATTGTATTACAAAGAAAAAGTTATTTTATAATTTTAAATAAGACTATATTTATGTAATCCAAACTTCCAAAAAGCAGATATTGGCATCTCGTCTGTTTACAGCCTAATTTTCATAGGAAGCCTGTTATTTTGAAACTGGAAACTCATGTTACCACATTGGCGTAGATAAAATTTTTACAATTGTATTCATATTCTTAGTCCATTTAATTAATGATTGAAAGAGAAACTTTACATAAATCCATAAATAACCATTATTGAGGGTTTTTGATACAGTTGTGATAAATCAAATAAAACATATTTCTAAAATGCCAACTTTTAGTGAGACTCAATAATATTGGTAGTCGAAATTGGGCTTTTTATAAATATATATATATGTGTGTGTGTGTGTGTGTGTGTGTGTGTGTGTTGTGTGTGTAGGTGACTAATAACTATAAGCCCCTTTAATCTTATCTTTGGAAACTAAGATAAAATTTCTGTGGTGATCATATTAAAGAAAAAGAAAACTAATACTATTGTCGGTAGTATATTATTCATATAAATAATGACTTTTTTCCAATGGCTTAAGATGTCATTCTCGCAATATATATAAAAGATTTTTAAAAATACTTCTAAGGGACACAGCCTTAGGTTACCCTAAGTATGTTTGCTATGTTTCGACTTTCTTGATTTCTTGGTTTGATTTCTATCATTTACAGTCACACAAACCTACAAAACCTCAAATACTTATTATATTGATATAGTTATCAATACTAACATCATCGAAAAAGTTTGGGGTGTGCAATGCATTGTTTAATCATTGTCTGTACATAATCCAAGCAAACATTTGTGAAACACGGCTTGGTTTCCAAATCAGATAAAAGACGTAACTAGCAATTGAAATGCAGACAGTCGTGTGACAGATGTGATAGTGACGTGATCATTAATGCGCTTCTTCTAGAACAAGGCCACAAGGCCAAATAAAAACCACTAGTTTTTAGAAGCCTTATATTTGACAGAACACTCGCATCACAATTATGTACTATACCAGTGGTTCTCAATCTGTGGCACGCGTAGCCCCAGAGGTACGCTAGCCACTTTCAAGCTGCGCTTTCGAGGGAAAAATCGGTAAAATGACAAGAGGACCAAACGTGGTGGGGAAATTTCGAAGCAACTGAGGGAAATTTTCTCCTTTAATACACTAACATCTAACCTGTCATTTGGGAAAATTTTATCTCGGGAGTACATTAGAATTTTAGTCATGATCAAAGGATACAATACAAACAGAGTTTGAGAACCACTGTACTACATAATTGTATCCATACGCCATACGACCAGTATATTCTGAAATATACAGTATAATTTTGGAAGGAAGAATTTTTTTTAGGAAACACAAACACAATTTTGTTGTCTAACAAATACCATTTGAATTCATTAATTAGTGTTATTTAATAGGTTATAATTATAGTTATTACATGGTTTTATAAGTAGGCATATGTAAATTGAATATGAATGTGGCTTTATTTTATAGGGGCTTGGTTAGTATATATGTGTGTCTGGGATACGTTACTCTTAGCAAAGTTTGTGGAAAGGTTAGCCAGTACTAATGCACCATTTACCAGGGGACGCGATGACCTGGCGGTCTAGGGATAAGATGTCGGAGTTCTGTGCTGGAGGTCCGGGGTTCAATCCTCGCTCCCGGTACAGATCTATCTGATTGACAAACCCTTCCTTCACCTCTGACAAGACGTGTATTAATTACAACTTGTGAATGTGTGGAATGCCAGGCCTCCACCATGGTTCGGATTCCACATTAAACTGTAGGTCCTCCATTTCATCTCACAATCACCCTACCATTACACATTAGCGTAAGTGTGTACAACCCGAACGGGTATTAAGACACGGTGCTAGTAACAAACCCAGGGGATGCCCGAATGTACTAATCGTACATCCTTTCCATGCAGGCTCTTTCCATGTACCGATGATATGAGGGTATAATGATAGTGAATATGAGGGTGTGGAACCAGAATATATCTTCAACCTAAATTTAGCCTAACCAAACAGACTCTGGTGATCATTGGAATAACTCCCCTTTTGGGAAAAATATCCGTGATACCAGCAGGGAATTAAATTTAGGACCCATAGGCTGGTAGCCATAAGTGCTGACCACTGTATCACGGGTCCGAGTTTTATTAGTGTTGATAATGCACAACAAATGTGAGAGCTACAAATCACATGACTTGACGTATGAATACGTGAATGTAGATCTAGTAGCTTTTTGTGTCTATGAAAATTGAACTGTAGTAGTAGTAGTAGTAGCCTTGACTGGTAATATATTATAAGCTATAGGTCTAATAATGCTTTTCAAACTTTTTTAGAACAGTGATCTAATTTTTAGAAAGACAAACTTTCGCTACCAACCTATATTACTGGCTCATAATACATTAGATCACCTGTTTACTGAGAGGTCAAGGCTCAAATCCCAAGTGAGTGTGCTCCATGTCTTACTACCAATCCGAACTACCCGCATTTTTTTTAACTTATAGGGTAGCGGTGAGGAAAGTAGAGTTTATAAGAAATACATCCGAATTTGATTTAAAAAATATTATTTTATATATCCGTGGAGGTAGAGTGAAAAATCACTTAGAAAAAACGTATTGTACCTAACCGAGATTCAAACCTCGATTTTCCTCTCAGCGGAAAATCAGAACCAGGTGAGGTTGTTTTATACACATCGTCTTATTACCCGTCCAGGATATTGGCATGTTTTAAACTAATGTGGATTAAGGTATAATGTAGAGGAAATGTACCCAAATTCGCGTGGAGATAGAGAGTTAAACCATATAGGAAAATCATACACTCAGTACACCCTACCGAGATTTGAACTCAAACCTTCCCGTCACCAGAAAACCGATCCAACACAAATATGACGTCTTAGTCTACGCGTCCACCGTGTCTAGCGGCAGGTTACACTTTAAGAATTTGTTCCAAACAAAGGTATGGATAAGAAGGGGGATTTCAGAGGAATTGCACTCGCATTATCGTGGAAAAATAGAGAGTAAGATCAACATAGTTATAGCTCAAATCTTTTTAACAACCTCCAGGATTCAAACTACGACTTCATCGCTAGCCCTGACTAAATTAATGTGATTATAACCCTATAGACCACACAACCACCAGTGCAGGTTTGGGTATGGTACTCAACTGCTCTTCAAAGTGCCTATCCAGGGTTATTTTATATTCATTGAAAGATATATGTTTTTCACTTAACTCACTAGTCTAGTTAGCCTAGGACCATGTGTGTAAAATCTTGTAAGAAGTTGAAAGAGAGGATCTCTTTTATGAGTGTGTAAGGACCTGGGTAGATTAGTTTGTTGAGCAATCCTTTTCAAACCCCTGACATAGAAACATGTTTAATTCGCAGTCAAACATTCGTGAACAGAAGTCGTATCGTCACAAGCTAAGGAGACGAAGTCACTATTCAAGTATATGCATATGTGAGTGTGTGTGTGTGTGTGTCTGTGTGTGAGAAAGAGAGAAGTTAAAGACGCACGTGCCATCAGTTAAGACAATTCTATCTCAATTATACCACACTTTACATTCACAATAAAGTGGAACACTCCTAGTAAACTTTGTATGAATTATTCAACTTTTGCTCCTTATTATTATTATTTCTGTTGAGCAATTCATCCATATGATTTGATTTAAGGGACATGATCTATAGCAGGGGTCGCCAAACTCATTGAATCCTGGAGCTACTTTCAATTTGTAAAAATGTATCGTGAGTTACTCAGGTTAAAAATTTGCATTATCGCGTATTGGCTGTTATTGTAACATTATATAGAGGGATGCCATCACACCTTTGTTTAATCAGGGGTAGACTCTGTGGCCTGGATTTGCAATTGTAATGGAAATAATGTTAAAATATCAGTACATTTGTACTAAAATTCACGTTTTATTACTACAAAACACAAATATATTCATTCAAGGCAGACGTCCCAATAGAAGTGATCAGAAGCACAGGACTCCATGACAGAGGACACGCAATACAGGTGTAAAAGGCTCAGTCTGAACTACGATGTTCAAGATCAGGTACTTATATTTAAGCTCTCTAACTATGCTTTCACTCGTTTCTATAGGTTATGTGTATATAGGGGGTGGGCAGTTGTACTAAGAGGGTCTCTTAAGCAACTCTCCGTCCTGATGGGAGGTATGTTTTACACACTGTCACTTTCACAGGAAGAAGAAATGGACAGTGATAACGTGGAGATAAAAAATTATACTCATACATATATTATTATATAAAGCAGAAAGTAAGTATTTGTATGTGCGTTTATGTGCATAAAAAGATTGACCACTTCTAGATGGGCTAGAAAACGGATGTTTGACAGGATGGTAGAGGCATTGCCTCATATAACCAGAACCATATCGAAATTGTAAATTTCAAAATGGGGCATCGCGAATTTGGTGTTATTAAGGTGTCTATATATATATATATATATATATAAATCCTATTAGGAAAGTTAGATAATTGAAATTTGGCAAGAGGTACTGATACAAGTACAGGTGTTAAAGCTTGAAATTTCTGAATTGGATTGAATGAAATGGGGAAGAGGGGGTTCAAAACTTTCAAAACCTACAGATGAAAAAATTTCAATGGTGGCATAAAATTTAAACTAGGCAGGAAAATTCGCAGGCTGGTAAAGAGATTTCCTCATGTAAAAAGAAAAATCCAAAAATTTAAAATTTAAAAATAGGGTACTAGAAATTTGTGGGTCTTGGGGGGTCTAACTATTGAAAAGACTTATTAGGGTACCACTTCAAATAATTCAACACATTCTTAAAATTTGAGATTTCAAAGCCAGAGTTGGTGAAATGGGGAAGGGAAGGTTCAAAACTTTCAAAACTAATAGAAAAAAACTTTACAAGGATGGTTTGAAATATGACGTATGAAGAAATGCCAAGTTTCCTGTCGAGCTTAAGGATAGTATGAAACTTAAACTTGACAGGAAACTCGGTAGGATAGTAGAGGGACTGCCTCATAATATAACCTGAGAAATCTAAAAATGAGAAGTTTAAAAATTGGGCACCAGAAATTTGGGGTTATTGGTGATTCTGAATATAAAAATAAACTTCTAGGGATGATAGATAGTTGAAATTGGGTACGGAGGTAGATAATAAAATCGGTCTTAAAATTTGAGGTTTCAAATTTAGAGTTGGTGAAATGATAGAGGGGGCTCAAAACTTATAAAACTAACAGAAACAACATCTTAAAAGGGTGGTATAAAATTTAAACTTGGCAGGGGGTTAAGAAGCTGTCCCAAATAACCAAAAATGTTTGATAATTTGAAATTGGTACTCTGGGAAAAAAGGGAGGGGATATTACCTTATCTATCCTTCTATATTATTTATCCATCTATCTATCTATCTATCTATCTATCTATATTGCATGAACATTGCATTATATCGACCTCACCCAGAGGTCTGAAATTTAAAAATTAGTAGCGTTTGGGCACGTATAAAAAGTTAAACGGGGTAAATGCGGTAACAAGATTCTAATATAATTTCATTTAGATTTGATTACAACCCTTTAACAACGAATGATTAATGCTGTGACACACTGATTTTATTTTTATTAGCACCAACAGACAAGAGATCAAAGTATTGTATGTAGAGAAGATAAAATTTAATCTTTAAAAGAAAGATAAGCTTTTAGAACATGTTCAGATTATTTCTCTAGTTTGACATTGTGTATTGGTCAGCTTAATTTCGTGTTTTGTATCACAATCTAAACCAACAAAGGATTAATATCTAAACATAATTTATAATTTGCTACTATTCCCTGCTGTTAATTTAATATACAAAAATAACAAAGCTACTTTATAGATTCCCTGTAAAAAACGGGTACACCAGTTAGTTTACCCCCCC
>CABFWO010000520.1:0-28035 GCA_902155825.1 Timema genevievae | reverse complement strand
CCCCCCCCCATTTCATCCGACCGAGATTCAAACCTTGATCTTCCCGTCCTCGGCAGTGTAGCTCAACAAGAAACTAGCGCGTTAGCCAACTACACCACTGAGGTGGGTACTTTCATGTTAATGTTAACTTAATAGTGAAAAGAATAATTGCGGTGGTCAAGTGGTCTAAGGTGTTACACGCTGTCATCGTTGATCGAGGATGCAATAGGAAGAGGTGAACAAAACAAGGGAAAGAGGATAATCAAAGAGTTTGAATCACAGCTGGGTCCACTGAAGTTTATTTTCAGTATATAATTTATCTCAGTGATTTTATCATACCCTCATAACACTAATGAAGGTGCTTTTGCACCCAATATACCCCTTACCGTTTAGTCATGAAACTAAATTGTTAGTTCTCCTTGTATCCACGTGGGCAAAGGCGTCGGTCTCATCTTGTCTGATTCGCCGTTGAAAGATATTTTGTAATATAATCTAAACCGGGTGTACTCACAGTGGATTTGTATTTAATGCTTTTTCATTCTCGCTCCACGCAAATACGGGTACACTTCCTTCAACACTTCCACCTTCTCCATTCCAAGCCCACGAGTTGAATATTAGTACTACCAAATTTAAAAATATCTTAATTGAAATGTATTTTTATAGAACCAATAATTTCTGAGCTATAAGTAATTATATTATTTTTTATTCAATTCCTTGAAATGTGAAATTGATTGTTATGTTCTTTGGTGTACAATGTTTCTGTAACAACGTGTAGTATTTCATTCGTGCTCTATGGTGCAGTGTTTCTGCGACAATCAGAGCAGTACGCTTAAGGGGAGGGGGGTTCAAACCCCTCCCATTGAGAATTACATTTACAGTGGATAAAACAATATCAATATAATGATACGAGAACAAAAATGGTTCCAGTAGTAGATTCTAGCTAGAAGCTATTTTTTTTTAAGATTTATTATTAATAATTTCTTCCCTGAAGTTTAAAGAATATCTTGGACTAAACATGAATAAATTCTGTCAACTTTCAGCATTCTTTCCCCCTCCCTGACCCCTAAAAAATAAATAAATGAAAAGGTGTATGTAAAAGCATATGAGTATCTCAGGCAAGCTTATGATCGCATTTTACAAATTAGTAAAGAAGAGTGGAAGTGAGAAGTATCGATGTGGAGGAAGAATAGACTGGCGAATGCAAATGCTTCCACGTCATTTGATGAGGAAAATGTCATAATGTGGAGGAAGAGTTTGTGGCATCTGAAGGACAAAGACATGTTCGATGTGTTGCAAGCGCTCTACGCATGTAATGCTGATATATTCCCAGGTATACATTCAATTATGTGGGCGGTAGCTGTGCTTCCAGTGACGGTTGTTGGTGCCAAACGTTCATTTTCAACACCGACAAGAATAAAAACATACCTTCGGAATAACATGTTTGAAAATCGATTGAATGGCCTCGCAGCTCTTAATATTCGTCAGGACCTCAGCATGAGTGCAAATGAGATTGAAGATTATTTTTTGAAATGTAATCGACGTTTGCAATAATGTAAAATTAAAACATAATTTTAAATAATCATTTTCCTGAAACTCCTGATTTAAAACTGTCTGAAAATTTCTGATGTACTTTAAATATGATAGTATGAATGTGCGATATTTTTTGGGCTTACATTCTTTATCGTTTCAATAAAATGCAAATATTTAAATTATTTTGTAATGAAACATCTCAATATTAGTTTGTGTGTCACCATAACTAAGTCTTATATAACATATTAGGTTATTATATTGTTAATTATTATACCTTATCATAACAAAATTGATTATTGACACCCCTACGCCTTTTACGAAAATCCCGCGTACGGCCCTGGTAACAATGTTTATTATATCATACTAGTTTTTAGTAAATGTCTCATATAGGAAAAATGTGAATTTTCAAAATGGGGCACTGAGAATGTAAGGGACTTGGGGGTCTAAACGTATACAAATTGTATTAGGGAAGGTAGATAATTGATATTTGACAAGCAGGTATAAGTACCACTCCAAATAATCCAACTGGTCTTAAAATTTGATATTTCAAGGCTGGAGTTGGTTTAATAATAGAAGGGGGCTCAAAATTTTCAAAACTAATATAGAAAACAACTTACAAATGTGGTAGACCTATAAAACCCAAACTTTACAGGAAAGTTGAGGGAGTGTCTCAAATAATCAAAAAAGGGTATTAGTTTCAAATTTTATAAAGGGATTGTGGGAAAAGGGGGTTATATTGACAGAAAACCACATTTTTAGTCGATATAGAAAACTAAAATTTACCGGGAATGTAGTGGGAATACTCCAAATACCTTAATAATTCTTAGTATGGGAAATTTCAAATTGGGGAACCAGAAATTTAAAAGTAGAAGGTCACCTTCAGATAACCAAATGAAAATAGAAAATTCTAAGAGTGAGTTTGATAAATGAATAAGGGGAGGGTAGAGGGAGGGGATCAAAATGTCCAAACTGATATAAACACCTGATTATTTAGGTGGTAGATAATCTAAGATTGGCAAGGTGTCTTATGGACGGTTTCAAATAGACAAAAAATTTACATATAAAATTTCAAAATTGAATTCTGGAAGATAAGAGAAGGGTGAAGTGGGGTGGGGATTTAATTGGAAGGCACATGAGTAAAATAACTGTTAAGAGGAGGTAACAAATTAAGTTTGCCAGGAATGTAGAAGGAACATTCCAAATTACAAAATTACAAAATATTTAATCTTTGTAAGTGAATGTTGTGGGGTCTGGGGATATGGGGGGGTAGGGGGAAAATTCACAATGGTCAAATCTAAAAGAATAAACAACTTATTAGTGTGAAAGAAGATTGAAATTTTTCAGGTAGGTGCAAGGAACAGCCCAAACCTCTTTGAAGATCTGAACATACTTAAATTTCAAAATTGATCACCAAATTATGGGAAGGTGTTCCCCTCAAAATCTCTAAAACTAAAACAAACTTTTTGGTACAATATATAATTTAAATATTTTATTAAATATAAAGGATCAAACCCAAATAACCAGAAGAGATTTATTATTTATAATTCAAATTAATTTTTTAATTCATTTCCCACATTAAACTACCCTTAATTTTTAGGGATAGATATAGCACTCCAAAAATCCTTTAGGGAATCCTATGAAAATCCTAAATAACAAGCTTTAATCCTATCGGTAAAATAATTTCTGTTCTAGGCTCAGATACAGACAAATATACAGATGTCTTAAAAAAAATTATTATTTTTTGTTTCAATGTGTCATGAAACGTCGACATTTATCAAAACCTTGAAATTAATATTTTGACGATCACTTTACTTCTCTTTCTGAAGGACTGAAAGAAAGTAAAAAGAAATTGAATTTTGAAGAAACGGAATGCTCTCTAATGCCTCGTTTGACTTGACCTCAAGCTTGGAACTTGACAGAAAAGCACTGAGTGAATCGTTGATGTACGTCCTGGTGAACGTGTGGTTAGAGTGGTTGACCAAAGATAGGAAACAGCCTGGTTTGGTTTTAGTTGGTGCTTGTGAAGATAGGCTACTTTATTTTGTTGTGTATTACTAATTGTTCGGGCTACACACATTTAACTACACTATAGGTTTAAGGATGATTAAGGTAGAATTTAAAGGAAGTGTATTCAACTTTGCGTGAAAGGAGAGTGGGAATTTATTTATGTTAAACCTAACCTCGGTTCACCCAACTGGGATTCCAACCCCAACGTCACCATCACCCACAAACCAGACTAGATGATCGTGACCCATCTGGGTATGAGATACCACGTTTCACAACCATAAAGAACAACCGGCGAAACTTTGGTTTAGTATATTCTGAGTTTTACATTACCTTACGGCAGGCGAGATGTTAACAACTTAGGAACGAATAATAGCTTGCATTGTCTGGCTGTGTTATTTTCCTAATTACCACTCTGATATCTTTATTGCAAAATAAAATTACAAATATTTATCAATATTATATATATGACTACTCACTGCGGCGTATCATTGCAAAACAACAAGTTTTAGTAAATTTTTATTTTAAATTCAAATCTTTCTTAACTTTTAATCTCTAACACGTATGTTAAAAGTAACAATAAAATTAACAATAAATACAGACAGGATGCATTGTATGTTTCTTTTTACGCATGGAGGCTATTTTTATTTTTTTTATAAGGGGCATAACATTTAACGGGTAGTAAGTACCTGGAATAAAACTTAGTGACGTCCGAATAGTTCGCATCTGTTTCCGGACCATTATAATATAGTAGCATTTTCCACCAAACTTGGATTCAAACCAAAAATTTCTCATAAATGAGGTGACAATCGTTTAAGTCCAATCGCCTTAGCGGTTTTGCCCAAATCTCAAAGCCATTCTTTAAAAATATATCAAATAGTAGATATAACTTTTTAAATCTTAAACAAACAGAAAATGTAGTGTTTCCTACATTGACTATATACGTTGAGGCTCTCAAAACTGACACCATACGTCAAACTTGACAGATTCAGAACATATGAAATGGATTTGAAAGCAGATCCTGTATAGTTTTAAACCTTCAGATAAGTTGCTTTCCATTCCACAATAATTATGATGATGTTTAAACCAGACGTTGCGTATTATCATCGGATGTCCCGAGTTTGGATCCTGACCTGGTCAATATACACCTTGATCACTCTCAATACTCGTGTGTTGGTTATTAGTGGACACAAGATTCGTCTTTCTAGATATTTACGTATCCTACCAACATTGAGTATATTATCAGTTGTTGTTTCCAGCGTTTATGATGACGTTACTACTACGTATTAAATGAATATAACATTTATTAATAAAGTTGATTTATTGAAATATTTAATTGTGGCTAGCACACTATGAATCATTACTGCTTTTATATAATTTATGATAAGAACCGAGTGTGTGTGTGTCACACATCCACCTCTCATGACTGCTAAGAACCAATGTGTGTGTGTCACACTTCCACCTCTCATGACTGCTAAGAACCAATGTGTGTGTGTCACACTTCCGCCTCTCATGACTACTAAGAACCGAGTGTTTGTGTGTCACACTTCCACCTCTCATGACTGCTAAGAACCAATGTGTGTCTGTCACACTTCCGCCTCTCATGACTGCTAAGAACCAATGTGTCTGTCACACTTCAACTTCTCATGACTACTAAGAACCAATGTGTGTCTGTCACACTTCCACCTCTCATGACTACTAAGAACCAATGTGTGTCTGTCACACTTCCACCTCTCATGACTACTAACAATCAATGTATGTCTGTCACACTTCCGCCTCTCATGACTACTAAGAACCAATGTGTCTGTCACACTTCAACCTCTCATGACTACTAAGAACCAATGTGTGTCTGTCACACTTCCACCTCTCATGACTACTAACAATCAATGTATGTCTGTCACACTTCCACCTCTCATGACTACTAAGAACCAATGTGTGTGTGTCACACTTCCACCTCTCATGACTACTAAGAACCAATGTGTGTGTGTGTCACACTTCCGCCTCTCATGACTGCTAAGAACCAATGTGTGTGTCACACTTCCGCCTCTCATGACTACTAAGAACCAATGTGTGTCTGTCACACTTCCACCTCTCATGACTGCTAAGAACCAATGTGTGTCTGTCACACTTCCGCCTCTCATGACTACTAAGAACCAATGTGTGTGTGTCACACTTCCACCTCTCATGACTACTAAGAACCAATGTGTGTGTGTGTCACACTTCCGCCTCTCATGACTGCTAAGAACCAATGTGTGTGTCACACTTCCGCCTCTCATGACTACTAAGAACCAATGTGTGTCTGTCACACTTCCACCTCTCATGACTACTAAGAACCAATGTGTGTCTGTCACACTTCCACCTCTCATGACTACTAAGAACCAATGTGTGTGTGTCACACTTCCACCTCTCATGACTACTAAGAACCAATGTGTGTGTCACACTTCCATCTCTCATGACTACTAAGAACCAATGTGTGTGTGTCACACTTCCACCTCTCATGACTACTAAGAACCAATGTTTGTGTGTCACACTTCCACCTCTCATGACTACTAAGAACCAATGTGTGTGTGTCACACTTCCACCTCTCATGACTACTAGGACGCAAGTCAGATTGATTCCTTCACCTCTGTACTGGTTGACTTCGACACAGTGAGTAAATCTTCTGCCTCAGTCCCAGCCCTCAAGGCAGGGTCCACCAACAAGCCATCAGCCTGGTATGATTTATCTTCTAAAAATAATTGTGCCAAGGCTTAGTTTTCACTTTAAAAAATAGACAACGAAACTTGATGGATGGAGGTGAATCTATTTTAAGATGTAATATCACATATTTATTAACTATATTTCCATAATATCGTTTTCATAGTATGGCATTTTGGCCTTCTTTTAACACTTTATAACTGGACATGGGACCAAAGTAATAGTTGTTAGTTTATGGTTTACTACCGTGACATAAAAAAAAACTCATATATCGTTAAATTAAATGACCATTAAAATTTCTTCCCCCATTCATAGGATTAACTGAAGGGTTGTTTTAGGGAAGGTGCAGCCCTTGAAACTTTTATTTTCTGTTAAAATATAAAGTGTCCTGAAGTGACTTGCTATTGGTGCGGCCTTCCTGAAGCCTCGCGGATTCATCGTAAAATCCCGCGGGGCATCCTGGGAAAGAACACCCGAGTTTTAGCAGTCAAGGTGTAAGGAGGGCATTAACCCCTAAGACGATCGTTTAGGTAGTCAATCAAAACATATGTTACTTAATCAATGTGTCCGGCCCTCCAATTAGTGAAGGTGAGACTTATTTTTCATAGTTAAAAAGAATTAAGTATCTCAATAAATCAACCTATCACTAAAGGTTATTATTATTATTATTATTATTATTATTATTATTATTATTATTATTATTATTATTATTATTATTATTATTATTATTATTAGCACCGCGTCTTACTACCCATTCAGGTTATACGCACTTACGCTAATGTGTAATGGTAGGGTGATTGTGAGATGAAATGGAGGACCTACAGTTTAACGTGGAATCCGAACCACGGTGGAGGCCTGGCATTCCACACATTCACAAGTTGTGATTAATACACGTCTTGTCGGAGGTGAAGGAAGGGTTTGGCAATCAGATAAATCTGTGCTGGGACCGAGGATTGAACCCCGGACCCCCAGCACAGAAGTCCGACACCTTACCCCTAGACCGCCAGGTCACCAACTAAACGTAATTCTCAATGCATATTTATATTAATTCATATGGAACAATAACCTGATCATTAACTTTGGTAGAAGACGTACATATCTGACACCCGAACACAAGACAATATAGTCTAGTGTCCACGAATAATTAACGTACCCGTAGTGATAACGATCAGGGCGTATATTTGAGCCAGTGAGGATCCGAACCTGAGACACTTGATGAGATTACGTCACCTGCCCCTACATAGGCCGATTCTTTATTAAAGATGTTTTTATGCTAACGCCATAAAAACCAGCTTAACAAACAATTTGTTCACTTTTTGATCTAGATAGTGCGAAAATTAGGCTGAATTGTCTTACTTTGAGGAAGAAAATTCTATAAAATTTGGAGAGGTTACTAATAATTGTTTTGCGTTTCTATGTTCACATCTTAACCCAGTTGGTAGAGCGTCGCTATCACTGAACGCAATAAGGTGCTCTTTTTTTGCCAACTGCCTCATTATTAAGATGTAATGATAGACAGAAAGCTATTTCCTGGGTTACTCTTGAGGTGACAGTCTCGTCATAAACATACATATGGGCTTTGTCAATTTCTAAATTGTGTACACCCAAATTGTAGCAATACAAGTTCATTTTTTAATATGCAATTGATGTAGTAAGATTTGGAAATGATAATGCCTTTTGAAGGTCGAAAGACATAACATGATAGTCTTTGTCCTGACTTGTTTGTGCTAATTCTGCGTCATCTTTCATTGCCTGTCTTGCATTCTCAGCTTTCCTTCATGTTGAGCTTTTAAGGAATTTTTTTTCAAGTTCTTCAGAAACTTCTACCTGTAGCTTTAATTTGTCACATTGCTGACTTGTGTCTTTCAATGGTACATGAAAGTGCAAGTTTTCCTTTGAAAAATAATTTCGATAAACTGTCTCACTGATTGGAATTGTATTATTTTCTTTGCATTGACCCACGTACAGGTTATAAATTTTCCTCACATTCAAGCTCGAATCCAAATATCTGCGATTAGGATTGTAATTTCTTGTGTAGTGACTTGTGGTTGATGGGAAACTTAAGATATGATTTTTTACTTCATTAATATTGTTCTCGCTTGTTTTGTTTACACTTGGTGCCTTCCCCCTCAAGTTATCTCCAGGTCGTCCTTCTTTATATTTCTTTAAAGATCGAGTCATTCTACTATATGATATTTGGAATGATTTCAAAAAATATTGTTTACAAATATTCACACTTTCATTGCTAATATTTAAAAAATATTTGGTCGTACAACCCTTTCCAGCTCTACTTCCATTACGTTTCCTTGTTTATTTAATGGCTTCTCTTTTTACTATTCCACAAATATAGGTATTTTGTTGTGAAAAATTGCCCATTTTACAAAATGATTCAAAACACAATTTTCTCTGTTCCTTTGATACTTTGGTATGACACTTTTTCTGACATGAACACACTTCATTCACAAAAGTCTTAGTGTTCCCTGAGCTGCGTTTAATTTTCTTAATATTTCTTTTCCAACTCAATAAACTCATTTTTTTCCTCTTTGATATATTTTCAGAACTATTATTCTCTTTTTCATCTGATAAGTCACTGATAGTTAAACTTCCACTTGTATTGGCTGATTCATTCTGACCTCCAACACCTAAATTAAGCAAAACAGTATTTTGTAGGGCAAGCAAACCAATAAACAAGAGTTGTGGGTAAAATTATGTAAGTCAGTATGAAGGTTGGAGAAACAAAAAAAAGTATATTAAAATGAGTTCTCTAGCTTTAGACTATTGTATGCCACTCTATTTATGCACACTTTATATTAAAATAAGCTTTTAGTAACCATAGTTTAATTGTACTCATGAATAATATAAACAATTTTCATAACAGCTAATATTAGGCTATGTTTGGCTTAGTAACAAATTTAAAACAGATTCTAGTATATTTACCTGTGTCGGAATCTGTAGTGGACGAATTACTATCAGGAGCATAGTCTTTGTCAACATCTGGATCATCTGGATCCGAAATATCAGAACAAACAGACATTTTCAAACCACTTTACAAACAATTGCAATACTTATTGACTTACACCCCAAATGCACACGCTGCTAGAGTCATTCATATGGCTAACTCTGGACAATGCTGCCCCCTGATGGAGTATTTATGAAGATAGACTTACACCGTTTATGCACAAGTTATAATGAAGGTAGAGCTTTCTAAATGTAGTGCTAGCTCAGATTATATATATAAAAAACTTAGGTACACCAATTTTGCTCTCAAGTGCTCACATGATAAGCATTAAATAATCAGGACCATATCAATGGCTAGGCACAAGACACACGGGCGTAAGAACATGCGATCTGGGAAAGCCATTTTTATTTTAGATGTAGATTATAAAATATTTATAACTTTGGACTAACAAAAGAGGTTGCACACCTCTGCTTTAGACGAAGTTCAGTTTCTTCAACAAGACTTTGGTTCATAGCCCTATCAGATAAAAGTTTTGGTGTAACAGCAGGTCAAACACAGTTCACTTGGCATGGTCTCAGGTGTTTAATATCTGGAGATGGACATTTTCAAGAATTCTATGTTTTTAAAGGTAAACGTTACGGTAAATTTCCTTATAAGACTTTAAAATCCTTGAATCAAAGGGAAAGGGAATGTATTTGTTAGGGCTTTAGTTCTAATATCAAAATATTAACATTTTTGATATACAGCAGACTGGGGATTCCGACGTTAGCAAAACACTCAGCCACCAAGTGATGAAGTCAATAAGTGAGTGTAAAAAGAAAACTGGAATCTCTATTATTAATTTGTTTTATATATTTCGATAGTGTTTCTTGTCTAAACGTCCTGAAGGTGGGACTGTAGGGAATGTAAGAAAATTCCAATATTTTTGCAGTTTTTATATTAAAACAAGCTTGTTAGTCAAAATATATCAAATATTGCTTCAATTTAAACATAGAGATTAATTTTCTTCACATGGTGACCTCAACAGTTCTTGAATACCTGTCAAGGGAGTCCTAGAATTTAGTGGCAACTTTTTCTCTTTATTTAAAAAGTTTGTCATATAATACCGCTATTTTCATGACATATATTTAACAACTGTTAAGGTTACCATGTGAAAAAAACTAAACTCCATGCTTGTACTGAAGCAATGTTGTTGTTTTTTGTCCAAAAAAAAATTTGCTAAACTAAAATGCAAAAACACTTACCTTTTCTCGCGTTCCGTACATCCCCACCTTAAGATAAATTAAAATAAAGCGTGAACTTTAAAAATCTCGATTGTACTGTCCTGTTCATTTAAATCATTTAAGGATGTTCTGGAAAAGAGTTAAAAGAAAATTGACCATCTTATTTCTATATGAATATTCTCGTTCTATGTGACAGCAAACTGTCACCCAAATTTACTATTCCTATTTCTAATAACAAAGTCTGAGATCGTCAAACATTATCGAAAGAAATAAACCACAACCCATCCAGAGTAGATCGTTTCGCATCTCGAAAACGTGACCCTACCAGCATTTACTGCATGCTGACCGCCATGCAGGGAACAATATAGATTGCCTACCTAGGGCCCTGTCAGGATGTCGTTTTATTTTACATCTATTACTGTTTCCAGGCTATGGCCTGATTCAGTTTTTATTTATTCAAGCCATACCTTTTCCACTACCGGCTAGCTAGGCCTGTCGTATCTTCATATGCCTTATAATCTATCTTAAGACTAGGACAGGCACAACATCCAGTCCTATGTCGTTAATTTATCAAGTGAAAGGGTAAACCCAATTATTAATCAATTATAAAGTTTCAGCCATGCTGGTAATCGAGCCCGGTACTCTTGACTCAGTAGGCAAACAGGCTACCGACTGAGCTAGGCGTCGGACCGGATATCGTGTTTCAGTCTCTATATACGAGGATCAGATCGTGTACTGCCAGTTCGCTATAGAATACCGTATACGAGAAATTTAATATAACTAAAGTGTAATTTTCATCTATAGTGTAACTTTCATTGACTTTAGATCATCTTGCTTGTGTAGACAGTGGGACAATTTTTAAAACGTAATGGCTGCACAGCGCGTGGGTTGGTTTTTAAGAGTAGATTGAGTAATATTTAGAAATATCGGATAAGGTTATTCACATGACATTCCAACTATATGTGTCTTTGCATATAATTAAAATAATTAGAGACAAAATTAAATTAAATGTTCTGAAATAAACAAAAAAAAAAAAGGAAAGAAAAAGGTTAGTGGAATGATTTCTAGTCTATTTTTTCTTAGCTATAAGATATTTTATTATTTTGTTTGAAAGATATCAACAATTTTATCGTGAGCATAGCGTCCAAAGCGTCCACTCTATGAGGCGAGCGTTGCGATAATTTTTTTCTCCGTTTTCTCGACAGCAGCGAGAAGAAAATTTAAACATTGGTAGAAAGGAAGGTTAGGTTGCCGTGGAGACTTAGGGCAGTACGTCACTGTCAAGATGGCGGCCGGGAAAGGGGTGAGAGAGGGGGCTCTTGCTGCGATATCTCACGCCGGCCGTGGCGGTGGCTTTTCAACGAGTTACCCCCTCTGTCAACGAAGCGGGGACCACTTATTTGTAGGCCTACTTTATGAAAGTTTAATTTTTTTATTGTGTCCAGAAGCTATAGTAAGAACGTGGTTAGAAGGAACTTTTAGAACTTATAAACTTTTATTGCGGTCAGTATTGATTGCGTTTTACCATCAGTATTATTACTTTCGCTCGTAGATAAAAGTATTGTGATCAACTTATCATAAAATAAAATTTATTTGATATATTAATAAATGTCGACGTTTCATGACCCTTGAAACCAAAAAAACATGTTTTCACGATCCCTTATGTCTGTATCTATGACTAGAGCCGAACACTTATCACCGATCGGGCTGAAACTTGGTATCTATAGTTTTCGTAAAGCTCTCCCGAGTAATATTTGGAATTAAATATCCAACCCTAAAATTAAGGGTAATTTACTTAAGGGCAAATACAGAGTAGTTAATTTTCTCAAAATTCGCACTAATGTTTTGATTACATTTTGTATCTACGCATTGATTAGCATTAAAAACAAAATTGCAGTCCTCATTAAAGCAAACATCAGAGATCGCCTGACATCCCAATATTCTAAAAATATTTCACCCACCTCGGTGGTATAATTGGCTAATGCGCTAGCTTCGTGTTTAGCTAGACTGCTGAGGACGGGGAGAACGAGGTTCGAATCTCGGTTGGGTGAACCAGGGTGATTTTTCCTGAATGGTTTTCCACTCTCCCCCACGCAAATGTGGGTTCACTTCCTCTAAAATTCAACCTCCCCAATTCCTAATTCACTAGCGTAATTATTACTTAAACGTATAATCCGAACGGGATAGTAAGACGCGGTGTTAAATAAAATATAAATATTTCAACCAATATAAATTTATCGTAACAATGAAGTTATAAACGTCTAATGGATTTCAGACAGCATTTTAAAGGGAATTAATACAATGAACCATCATTCGTCGTTGAACAATAGTTGCGGCGAATGGTTAGCCCATCCTTATCCACAAATGGAAATAACTTGTAATTTAATTAATTATAAATGAACAGCCAAGAATAATAACGGCTTGCACCTTTAACAATGGAGGAATACGAGCAGAATTGAAATACACCTAACCAGATATTATAGCATCCTCCCTTACAAGAACACACAGCATTTGTGAATATAATGTTATGTGTTGACATAGGTATCTTGATTTTGTACATACAACTCGGGCAAACTACGACAACTACTTGTGGAGGACCGCCATCATTCTGAAGTTCTACTAAGCATTACAGATGTCACTGATGAGGGCTCATCTATCTCGGGGAGTTATTTATTGTTTGTTTTATCTTTTAAAAAGGGTTTGTTCGATTATTGTAATGTGATTACCACGATAGTGAGTCAGGCTTTATATATTTTGTGTTTAATTACTTAATAATATTATAAATTGAAATATTCAATCATCTGGTACGACCGTAGTTTCGGAAAGCCTCTTATACGATCGGAGTGACTTTCGTGTCGATGCTCAACTATCCATTTTGCATAATGGAGGTAAAATGAGAATTAAACCTAGGTTAACGTTTTCTCAAAGCAGTTTAGTTGGCACTGAATACTTGTGTGTTGACAATATCTCTAATTCTTAATGAATGGATAAATTGTATTTTAATTTGCTATATTAAGATTATTTAAAAAACCTTTTGGAATGTATAGGCTAAATTTTAATAGTTTTGTTTTAATTAAGGTAGTATCTATTGCCATGTTCTGATTGGGCGAACATTGGGGAAGACGTTCCCATAGTTTTATTCAATAAGGACCCACTGATAAAATGTATGACTTTGGCGGTGCATTTAAAATATGGTTTCATAAAGTGCTATATTTTCCTGTATTTAACCACTAACTCAGCTTCAAGAGTTCTTAAAATAGAGGAGAAATAGATTGGAAGAACCTTGATATAATTTGGTAAATACCTACAGAAATTCTTACAGCAATCAACATTTACTGGTAAAAGTAAAATATATAAAAGACTATCGCAATTTTTCTGATCTTCCCCAAACCTAAGTTTGGAAAGACTTGTCAACCAAAGTTGGGCTGATACGTCACTACATTCATGTCTACATATAAAACAAACCTTAGTACTATTTTAAACTACTTTAAAAGTGATCCATCCTTAAGCTGTACGTTTAATACGTTATTTACAAATGAAGGCGGTCCAATTAATTAGCCACCACATTGACAATTACTTTCGCATCACATTTGCCGCCATCTTTAAAAAAACTTTATTGAAATTTCTAAAACTTTTAGTTTTTACTATTTAAAGAACTTTGATTGCAAAGAATCATTATCAATAGCATATTTATTTTATTTCACTGTTTCATTGAACTATATTTGTTTATTTTTATATAAATAAACTTTGTATTTATTTCATCATGAAAACACTGTTGTTATATCATCTTGGTAACGATATAAATTTTCATTCATGTAAGACACTGATTTTAGTTTATAAAAGGGTATTATTTAATTTGTTATGCACTATATTTCATGTTTGATTTAATTGTGTGAACTATTCAATATCACTAGTAGGTTGTCACAGATACTGAATTAATGTTATATATGTTATTGGAAAAACCCGATTTAAGGCATAACTAGAGTTGCCTAGGCAAAACTAGAACAAGCAATGGCCTGTTGGCGAAACTAGGTTTGCCTAGGCTGAACTAGTACAGCCTAAGTACTGTCAGCATGAGGTTGATTTTCCTAGGTTAAATTTTTTGAGCCAGTTTATTTTTTTTATTTTTTTTGTAGAAGAACGGGTATTAAAGAGGATATAATGTGTCTTAAAATTGAACAGTTTTATTAAAAATTAAGCACTTCAATTGGTAAAAAATAAATGAAAAATCAATGCTAATAGAAAAAATATTTCGCAGAAAGCATTTAGTCCAGAGTCATTTATTGCTACACGACAGACTTTTTTGGCACTTTGAGTTGCATAAATTTGCATTTTTTTTACAAAGGCATTTTTTTAAATAAACATTTTTGTTGCAACTACAACGAGGAAAGGCCTACCCAGTACCAACTGAATCCTTAATTGCTGCAGTCTTCAGAAATATGCTGTCCGATGGTATTTCCTCTTCAGATAAAAGTGTCTGCACTCAAGAATCGAATTCCAATCTGAAAACAAAATTAATATTATCAATAGTATCACTAACATAAGTATTTATTATAATAATATAAGTTTACCCAATAAATATTCAAGCTATGAAAATCATATTATACTACCCACAGTACAGTTTGTTGAGCAAACCATTCATTGTTCCTTCTTTTAAAGTACAGATTTATATCTATCGAGAACCTATCCAATAACATTTTGAAGAGCTTATTTGGCTTTGTCAGCATCAGGAATTGGGATGGTTATATTGTCTCCAACTTCGGCGTGTGAGTGTGTTTTGTCAGAAACCATGTTAATTTTCTTTGCTTGTTTTTCTAAATTTCTCGAGCAAGTCTCCTTGTGGCACTTATATCCTTCTGACTGTTGTTATCAATTTAAACGGAAGAACCAGGAAGTGCTGAACCAAACTCATTTTCACCTTAGTCCTTCTTTTCGGATACCACGAGAATTTCACGAAGCCCATCTTCATCTTCTATATCTTTTATAATATCTGAAGGCAGTGAAGACGTGGAAAGACCAACTCTTGGTTAAATTACAAACATTGCCTTGTAAGGGGATTGATTTATTCCAGAATGAAAGTATCTGTTTTACATAAACTGGATGTATCTTAGACCCTTTACTTGAGTTTTTGTCCTTCATCCAAGTGGCAAGCATGTTTTCAATATCTTGATTAGCTATTTCCACAGAGCCTTGGCTTTGACTGTGCTGGGATTTTCCGTGAACTATTTGAGCTCTAGCCACAACGTTACCATCTCCTTTATTACTTAATTTACAACTTCTCGTCCGTTATCTGACCGCAAAATGCATGGTGCCCCTATATCTAGAGATATATCATTCAGGTGGTAAGCCACCTCCTCACTTCTCTTACTTTGCAAAGCGAGCAGTAGTATAAATTTTAAGTGGTCCTGGTACACCATTATGAATTTAAATTGCCCATCAGCCTGTGTCTGTAAATCGATAAGTTCAGCCTGATAACGACTATTCATCTCAGAATGAAGAATTTGCTTTGAGACCAACCCTCGTTTACTTCTTAGTTTACTTCTTTTGGCACATTTCACACATTGATAAAAATAGGAATATCATTTTCCTAGTTATATTGGCGTATTTCCTTGATTTTTCAGCTAGCATTCTGTCTGGGCCACCATGTCCTATAGCAACATGAGCAGCTTCAATTACATCAAAGATCTTTCAAAAGTTAGGTAATACTTGACTACATTATTTTAGCTTCTTGCGATAAGTTTCTCTTCAACTCCAATCTCCAGTACATTGTGAGATACCTTTTTAGCAGGTGATATGGAATCGTCTGCTAAACTCAAAGAATTAAAATTTAGTACGTAGGCTATTAAGTTTACCTTATTACTCACTCGGTCATAGAGACCTTCCTCAATATATAATATAATATGTAATAATCTAAATGACTAGTCAATATTCCTTCCAATTACAATCATTAGTAATATCTAAGTCTTGATGCTGGACAATTAAATCATAACCATCCAAACAAAGTTATGGCTTACCAATACTTGCAGCTACTGGTATAAAAATAAATGTGAATAGTTTTCTACTCATCTATAACCGCTCCTCTTGGTTCTTGTCTGACGAATTTTGTTCAACAGACTCATAAAATAAATAAAAACACCTTTTAAGTTTGAAAGTTAAGCTTTTACTATTTCACTTCAACAGAAATATTTTCACTTTCACTCTTAGCCAAGATATTTATTAACTTGTATCCATATTTTATTTATTTATTTTAAAAACAAAAACATCTCAGTTCATTGTTCTGTCGTTCATTCTCAACTCCATAGAACATTAAAACAACTCAGTTCATTGTTTTGTTGTTCCTTCTCAACCCTGGAGAACATAAAAACCTATCAAGGATATAATTGTTTTAAGCTATAAAAAGATAATCTTAAATCACGGTTATAATTTCTTTTAAAACATAGAGAACTAGAATTATTAGCATTGACCTAAGTTGATATTTAACTTCTTGTAGAGAGATTAATTATTTATCTAACATAGTTTTAATAACATAAAGTAAACTATGGAAGTGATCGGGACCTAACTTTCGTACCAGTTGTTTGATATTAATTAAAACACATACAAACCTTTAAACCATTACTCATCATATTAAAAATCATATTTACAAAACCAGAACATACTTTGACATACAACGTCGGGAAAGCAAAGCTGTTCAAGCTTGTGTGTAGAACAGGTTGTATAGGAGCTAAGCGTGCGGCACTGCACATGTGATAGTGGTAAGAACTTTCTGTGATGTAGGACCGTTATTGATGACCCTCAGAACGAATTCCCATTTCTATATGGACTGGTGTTTCGTTGACTATTAATTGTGGTATGTTTTGCTGCCGTGCTCCAAGATGTCAAGGTGTGCAATACCATGCGCCTAACTCCTATGCAACCTGTTGTACTCGCATGCTTGCACAGCTTTGCTCTCCAGGTGCTATAACTTGTATCCATATTTTATTTATTTATTTTAAAAACAAAAACATCTCAGTTCATTGTTCTGTCGTTCATTCTCAACTCCATAGAACATTAAAACAACTCAGTTCATTGTTTTGTTGTTCCTTCTCAACCCTGGAGAACATAAAAACCTATCAAGGATATAATTGTTTTAAGCTATAAAAAGATAATCTTAAATCACGGTTATAATTTCTTTTAAAACATAGAGAACTAGAATTATTAGCATTGACCTAAGTTGATATTTAACTTCTTGTAGAGAGATTAATTATTTATCTAACATAGTTTTAATAACATAAAGTAAACTATGGAAGTGATCGGGACCTAACTTTCGTACCAGTTGTTTGATATTAATTAAAACACATACAAACCTTTAAACCATTACTCATCATATTAAAAATCATATTTACAAAACCAGAACATACTTTGACATACAACGTCGGGAAAGCAAAGCTGTTCAAGCTTGTGTGTAGAACAGGTTGTATAGGAGCTAAGCGTGCGGCACTGCACATGTGATAGTGGTAAGAACTTTCTGTGATGTAGGACCGTTATTGATGACCCTCAGAACGAATTCCCATTTCTATATGGACTGGTGTTTCGTTGACTATTAATTGTGGTATGTTTTGCTGCCGTGCTCCAAGATGTCAAGGTGTGCAATACCATGCGCCTAACTCCTATGCAACCTGTTGTACTCGCATGCTTGCACAGCTTTGCTCTCCAGGTGCTATACGGCAAAACTTTGAACACAATTTAATGGTATTAGCATAGTTTTCAGGATGTAAGTGTACAGGAATTTTGTATTACGTTTGGTTCAAACAAGTTATATGTGCAGTTTGGGCTATGAGTTTCTGAACACCCTGATTATACCTTAACATTCCCATTGGTCAAGGTCATCTCATTTGAGTAAGCATATCTCCCAGTGATGCACTTTCCTTGTGTCCTAGTTTCATACTTGGGTGTTTGGAGTCCTATTAGAAACTCAAAGGCCCCTGGGAGATATTTCTATGTCTACCGTCCTATGCTGAATATAGAAAGACAACTATCCAGCGTCCCCCATATTATACATATTTATTTTTGTACACACCCTTGTTAAATGGCTCACCATGGTCAGTGCTAAAGTTATGGAGGAGTTTGTTAATCATTTCTCCAAGAAAATCACTTTGAGTGTACATTACATAAGCAAATATTTCCAAAAATTGATCATATCCCCGCAACTATTTCAGAAACAAAATAACTTACTGTGGTCAAATTGTAGTAATATTTCTAGTACAGATCTTTTAATTGAAATTTATTTTATAATAACAGTAGATTCTTAGATAAAGAAAAAATATATATGTATATAATATTTATTTTTTACATCCATTACTATGGTCTGAGTCAGTTTTTTTTATATTCAAGCCATATATTTTCCACAACAGTCTTTATAGACCTGGCGTAGCTTCATATGCCTTATAATCTAACTTAAGACTAGGAAAGGCACAGCATCCAGTTCCCGGCCATTAATTTATCAGTGTAAAATGGTAAACGCACATTTCATCAATTATACATTTTCGGCCATGCCAGGAATCTAACACTGGACTATTTGCTCAGTAGACAGACATGCTACCGACTGAGCTAGAGTATCGGATTATAGAAAATAAACCTATATTTCATATAATTAAACTAATATACTTTTTATGGAGGTCTTTTAGGATTTAAATTGCTATGTTTTTGGTAGACAAATATATTTCTGTTTTCTTTATGTTTCTGTATAGGTGTATTTTATTTCAATCATTATCTTATGTGAAGTGTTTCTGCAACAATGTGTAGACCTATTATTTCGTTTCAGAGCCCTAACGAGTTTTTAGTAAATTTCTTTATTTAAAGATAAAATTATTACTATTATTATTAGCACTGCGTCTTAATACCCGTTTAAGTTATACGCACTTACGCTAATGTGTAATGGTAAGGTGACTGTGAGATGAAATGGAGGACCTACAGTTTAACGTGGGATCCGAACCACGGTGGAGGCCTGGCATTCCACACATTTACAAGTTTTTTTTAAGATAAAAGAGAGGGTATGTCTTTTCAATGCATCGCAACCATTTATTTTATGGATGTTGGATGTACTTATAAAAAGTGAGAGCTAAACGTATAGTTGGGCGCGTGGTCTAAATATCAGGCTCATATCATTGTATTGTTGGTTAAGGGAAGGTTGGAATTCGAATCAAGGACGGGTGTAGTGACAGTTGATTTGACTTAATGGTTTATCACATTTTTTACCCAGAAAAAATCTGGTACGTTTCTTCTAAGCTACACTTTCCACATCCCTATCATATTAAAGTAAATAATATATATGCGTGAAGATCGAATGAGTAGTGAGACTCGTGGTCTAGGGGTAAGGTGTCAGACTTCTGTGCTGAGGGTCCAGGGTTTAATCCTCGGTCCCGGCACAGATTTATCTGTTTGCCAAACCCTTCCTTCAGCTTACAAGACATGTATTAATCACAACTTGTGAATGTGTGGAATGCCAGGCCTCCACCGTGGTTCGGATCCCACGTTAAACTGTAGGTCCTCCATTTCATCTCACAATCACCCTACCATTACACATTAACGTAAGTGCGTATAACCCGAACGGGTAGTAAGACACAGTGCTAGTAATAATAATAATAATAATAATAATAATAATAATAATAATAATAATAATAATAATAATAGTGATACTCGCTGGAAAAAAATCATTGTTATTTAAGAATAAGAGTTCTAAGCAAAAATGAAAGTTTCAAACTATTATGTTTAAAACTCAGCCACAAATATTTTAATGTAAAACTATTCTTGTACATTTAAAAAAAAATTGTGAACTAAAAAATCAGATCACATAACACACCAACAATTTTTGGATTCAAAAGTAATTCATCCGTGATTTATAGAAAAAGTTTTTTGAAAGACGGAAAGGAATCGAGAGCGGGATGGGCAAAAAAAGACTTTGTAGAGATTAGGAATGAAATTATATTTTTTTGCCTACCAATTGAAAGGATTTTTTTTATCTGTGATAAAAAAAAAAGGAAATGAGAAAAAGGAAATGGTTGTGATGAGTTATAGGTTTAATGACATAGAAAGTAGAAGCTGGGAGAGACAGGAGGATTAAGTCTGTAGATTGGAGGGTGTGTGGGTCTAGAAATCAGAACTTTGAGAAGAAAACGAGAATACGTTTGTAAAAAAATAAACTTCATTTCGATAGCCAATTTTTGAAATGAAAACATTAAAAAAATATATATAGCATAAAACTTCATCGAAAGTATACGAATGAAAAGATTACACAATAATTGCTGTAAATTCTATTAATATTGAAATTTAGCTCGTTAGATTAATGTTTCATTTTATTAGGGCATAAACCGACGTTACATCTGTGTATGGAAAAGGTTTCGATTGAATTTGGATTTTTAAAAGACCACAATGTCCTACATATTTTTATTAGGTAAATTAGGAAAGACCCTCATGGGTGTGCACGCGGATAAAGTAGTCAGTCCCGTCTGGTCTAATCTACCCATGACAGGAATATTAAAGCTCGAATTCCGGCTGGGTGTATTGAGATTATTTGTTTCCCCATACAAGTTTATCTTTCTTGATCCACAAATATGTGATTACACTTATTCTAAAACCCTCCTCTTCTCTAATCTATTAGTGTAAATACTTGGATAGTCTGGTAAAAACCTCAAAACCGTAGTTCAGATCAAATTTGACGTATTTTATTACATTACTACTTTCTTCCGCCACCATTATAAAGAAGTGTGATATATATGACTGTAAAATGTTGTTATTAAAAAATGTCAAAGTCAATAAAACGCATTTTATATTAAAAATACATTATATATATACATACTACTGCAACTGTACTGAATATGGTGAATTAGTATATTCGCCGGTTATTCTACAAATCCACTGGTTAAATTGGGTAATGTAAAAAGTGTACTTACTATTTCATATACACTCTGAAAGTTTTACAAAATCACCAGTGAATTCATAAAAACTACCATCAGCCACTGGCAAATGTTAATAAGTCACGTCAAGATTATATTTGGTTAGGTTAGCTCAGGCGAATTCAAGCCTGTTTATTTTAGTTTAAGTTAGGCTAGGATAGGTTGGATTAGGTTAGGTTGGATTAGTTTGGCTTTATGTTCTCTACTTTCATCAATATACCTTAGGTATGTTATAAAATCATTAGTAAATATAAATATTACAGTTCATGTAACACCCTTTCACCATAATGCATTGGGATGTAGCTACATCATATTGTCATAGCTTGCAGCTTTAGTCAATCTAGAGCATGCAAGTGTGACATAGCCCTATGAACTTAATTTTAACTAGCCTGACACAGCAGTCGAGTATTCAAACTAGGTCGTGTTTTTAAACATCAATTGTTTTTCCAAGTAGTATAACATAGGGTGTTGTCAAAACTAGTATCTTTTGGGAAACACGCCTCCTTTTTTGTATATAACTGTGAGTTCTGGACCCTAAGAGAAAGTAGAGGTGGACAGATATACATACGCCAGTTGCTAGCGGGACTAGTCCGAAGTGATCTGCACCCTCAGCTACAGTAGCCCCATGACTTCTTTGGTGCTGACTGACAGCACACAGCTGACAGCTGACGGCTTTGAAAAGCTACCAGACCAAATATGTATCTCTATGCCGAACCATATGATCTGCAAAAACATGTGTTTAGCAGATGTCACTTCTGACAGTCAAAATTTAGGTATATACCTAAATGTTGACTGTCATCTGTCAGCTGTGAACTATCAGTCAGCACCAAAGAAGACATGAGGCTACTGTACCAAGTATAACCAGCTTGTGGGGAGAATATCCTATAGTTTCAGTCACACAGCACCCCTACCCACCCTAGAAGACAGAGTTGGATAGTAACAGCACATCGCCTTATAGTTGGGTGTTCAATACCATCCAGGGTTATAACGTTAAAGATAAGTCAGGACATGGACTGCTGCGTAGGGATATTGACAGAATGAATACCTTTTCACAAACTATTTCAATTATGTATTCTAGATCCTACATCACATTATACACTATTAGCTGAATTAATCTCTTTCAATAATCAAGAACAAACGAACCCAATAATTATGTGACACTACCTATTCATCTCACAGGGCCCATCCTAACACGTTAATCCCACGGAACGGCGGTTGATGATACTAGTATTTGTTAACAATACCATTACTTTTGATGAATCTACTCCTTCACCTGTAATTTTTACAAAATAATGAACTCAGCACATTCACAGTAACTAATATACACTTCAGTTTCATCTAGTAAAGAAGGTAGAAATTTGACATCAATCCAATGTCTGGTTGGAGTTGATTCGTGTTACTCTGTGTGTAACAGCAACTTCTCAAGACGTACAAACACACTTTATTTGTTTAAATTAATTAAGAAATATTTTAATAGGCTGAAAATAAGGTAAAATTTTCCCTGGACAAGAATTAGAGTCTGGTACCATCGACACCAAGTCGTTATTGCTATTTACGAGTACTTGTCTAAAGCTGTGTTACGTTCCTCCCAAGACTCTACAACCATGGAGGGGAGGTACATACTACGGCCGGTAGGGGCTATAGCGTACTGAACACATCTCCAGAGACTTTGTTTGGGGATTATATTGTGAACACGTCACAGTTAGTCTAGTCTTTTGCTAGAGCAGGAGCATGCCAAGTCAAAAGTACTGGGTGTGAATCCATGTCAGGATACAATAATAACTTATATATTAAATAAAAATTTCAGTCATATTTCAATTGTTCTTAAATAAACATTCGTAATATTAAGGGAAGGGATATATATATATATATACTATATATTTGGCCTTTGGTCCCAAATAGCTGCTTATAAGAGACTACTGTTCCAATTCCGATTAGAATAAAGAACAAAATTGAATTTTTAAGCAATAAGAAATCTTATGAAATTATAGGCGTGCTCCAGGCCAATAATAATCTCACTTGCACTGAGAATATAATTAAAATTATATAATATTTTACTTTTTCACTAATAAGATCTTGATAATCAATGTAGCCCCAAAGAAACAAAAAAAAAGTTGTTTATCGACCACGTCTTATGGCCAATTTCACAATGAGACTTAGCACGACTCAAATGCGGTGCTATTCATATGCTAAAATGATCCATTCCATTCTGAGCTAGGTAGGTTCGTCTTGTGTTTAATATCGATTAGCACTTGAGGCGTGATAAATTTATGAAATTGGGCCAAAGTCTGACTATGAAACTGGCCCTTAGTATGGCTATGAAAATGGCCCTAAGTCTGACTATGATATAGGCCCTAAGTATGACTATGAAACTGGCCCTAAGTATGACTATGAAACTGGCCCTAAGTATGGCTATGAAAATGGTCCTAAGTCTGACTATGATATAGGCCCTAAGTATGACTATGAAACTGGCCCTAAGTCTGACTATGAAACGGGACTTTAGTTCTCGTTCGGGATGTATACATACACTAACTACGTTCATGAAATAGAGGAGACAGGTAGATTTATAGTAAATGTACCCACATTTGAGAATAGAAATATATATATATGAAAAAACATATCTGAAAACACCTGACCGGAATTCAAACCTCCATCACTCCGTCACCGACATTACAGTATAATACGAGAATAACGCGTTAGATCATACGACCACCATTGCGGGTTCAAAGTGTGTTTAAAAATTCAGTCCATCCCTGTTTCATTGTCCCTTTGTCTGTCCCTGTGTCTCATCGTCCCTCTGTTTGTCCCTCTGTCTCACCATCTCTATGTTCCTGTGTCTCACCATCCCTCTGTTTGTCCCTCTGTCTCACCGTCCCTCTGTTTGTCCCTGTGCCTCACCGTCCCTCTGTACCTGTGTCTCATAGTCCCTCTGTTTGTCCCTCTGTCTCACCGTCCCTATGTTTGTCCCTGTGTCTCACCGTCCCTCTGTCCCTTTATCTCATCGTCTCACTGTTTGTCCCTGTGTCTCATCATTCCTATGTATATCCCTCTGTCTCACAGTCCCTATGTCTCCCTGTCTCTCTGTTTGTCTCTGATGATAAAGCTGTAACGGTCTAATGGATTTTGTCCAAACTTGATATTTAGAAGTTATAAGTTCATACCTAGTGGATAATTAGTGATTTTAATGTTGTATCACTCTAACTTAGCGTTGTAGATTGATGACAGATTTGGGAAATTTGTAACTATATGAAAATGGCTATAGAGGTTTTATTCAAAATGGGTACCTATCTGGGTAGTTTTAAAATACGATAAATAAAACTGTATACTTGTTTTTTGAAGACAAATTCCTTTAATAATATTTTAATGATCACCAATTTCTGTACATTTTGGTTCCTAACTATAATGTTAATAAAGTACAGTAAGGTTTTGTTGTACCGTTAATTTTTTTTTATATTATGGCAATGAATTAAAACACTTTTTTTTTCTGTTCAAATTCATGTTCAAAAAGATGTATTTCATCAGACAGCTTGAACCAGGCGGTGGAAAGAAGTACGAGAGATCCAAGAGCTGTCAAATCCAGAAATGTTCCCATTTCTTTCGCTCTTATTCTTTCTTTAATTCCTTTTTTTTTATCAGCTCAAACAGCCAACCCTTATTCTTTAGCCTAGCTTGAACTTCTTCCCGTCATCAGCCCGTATCATTGCAGCCAACCCTACTCAATTTTTTCCCCTTTCTTTAATTTTCTCCCCCACCCCACCCTACCTCTCACCCCTTCATCTGTTCTCATCTTCCTTCCAACATTTCATTTCCCTAATAACTTAAAGAATACGTAATCATATTTTTTTTTCTAACAAAAATATATATGGTGGCTCATCATCCACCTTTTATAAGTCAGATGGCGTCGTAATAATACCAGTTAAAATTGCTTTGGAAAGTATTTGCACCAACTTGAGTGGGATCATAAATTAAATACTAATCTGTTCGTTGATACTGATTCCCGGTTGGAAATTAAGACCAACCTGAAGCTTAAGCTATCTGAGTTTCGTCTTTCGTTAAGGTGAAGTGGAAGGGGACGTGAGCTAGGTTAGTATTTGTGCAGTATTTTTGTTAAAAAAAACAGGTTTTATCCTAAATAAATAAAACTAGCAAAGTCGTATGCAAATAGCACAGTAATTAGATTAAAAAAATACAATTTACTATGATCAATATTTTGTCCAAGCTAAAGGAAATAAATATTATTCTTAAATGAATAAAACGCAAAGCGACGTAAATTTTAGTTTTAAAGAAACTTTATTTAAAAATGGAAAATTTGTAGCATTTACAAGATGAATTCATATTTACGAAGGGTTTGAGAAAACTTCAGTATATATATTATTATTTGTTATAATTTCGACCGCTAGACCAAGTGGTTCCAGCGATGCGTCACAGGAGGGAGGGGGGGGTAGGAGATAAATTTTCAGGTAAGGTCTCAAGGAGTACCCATCACAAGAAGATCGACCCCATACCACCAGTGGTTGGAGGGATGCGTTTGGGGGGATAAAACGGGGTAGGGGATTTTTTTAGCCTCCGTTTGGAATTGTTTTAATTTTAATAGTGGTTGCACATCTTCAGATCAGCACATGTATATTAAAGTCTTCATTTGTCAATGTAGACCCATAAAATAGTCCGATATTGGGTCTGACAAGAATATACACTTTAGTATTAAAGAGATGGACAATACTGTATTAAATAAAGTTAGTTATCTCAACAGCTCTTGAACTAACTTCGGTATCCGAATGGTCTAGGGCACTGCTCCCACGATAGACTAGACTATCGAATAAGGAGAGATTAGCGTTCAATCCCGGTCGGGTGTACTGAGGGAGGTTTTTACTTATTGGTTTTCCACTCGCCTTCCACGCAAATTCATGTACACTTCCTTTAGATTAAATCTTCATAATCCCTAATACATTAGTGTGATTATTAAATATGCTTAAAAACCAAATGGGTAGTGAGTCACTGGGCTACAAAAAACTCTGTCATCAGCATCGAAGAATTCGACTAAGACTTGTTCTTATCAAATAAAATGTGTACAGTAAAAAATGCTCCATGCTTATAACAAATATTCCAGAATTGTTACTGTTACAATGTGTAGAAAATTAAACTGAACGTACGTATATACTGAACCAATATTTTATTTATTTTGCACAAAAAGATTTTTGTTACAAGAATTTAAAAATACTGAAATTAATGTGAGGTGGTTGGAATTGTGAGTTTTTTTGTGTTTTTTTGCAGTTTTTATATCAAACATATGTCTCGGCCAAATAAATCAAATATTTATCCAGTAAAAATATAAATTTTAATTTTCTTCACATGGTGATATCAACAGTTGTTGAGTATTAATTAAAGTTGTTCTAGAATTTGGTGATAACTTTTTCTCTTCATTTCAAAAGTTTGACACCGAATGCTAATAGGCTCATTAAATATATTCAACAACTGTTGATTTCACAATGTTAACAAAATTAAACTCTATGTTCCCATTAGAGTTTATTTTGAATAAAAAATTGTTTGGTATAAAAAGTGAAGATCTACTGATCTTTTATCACGTCTCATTCCATCCCACCTTAAACTTAGATGGGGGCCGTCCTTAAATTATGTAAGAGTTTTGTGGTTTGTGGTTTTGTGGTGGGGGGCGGATTTTTCAAGTATCTTATTACGTTTTATTACGGGGGGAGATGGGGCATAATCTATCTTACATAAGATGTTTATAGTGAGACAAAATCTAAAAACTTTTCTGTCAAAAAATAAATATGTTAATTATAAAATTTCAGTTATATTTCATTTTCTTACTGCAATTAAATTATTCTAAAAATTCATATCACTCACTTTAGTACCAATCCTTGTGTGTAAGAATAACTAAATTATTAAAATAATATAATTTCCCAAATCGTAATAAATAAAAACACACGTACGGTAAGATATAGGGTTGGAGGAACGGAAAATTTTGTGATCCCTTACGTGGCGTGTCACACCCTTATGGGTGTGTCAAGAATAATGAAAATAGGCCTTACGTTATTTAAGGGTGGCCTCATATATCTTACAAGAAACAGACCCACAAGAGTGGTCACGTGGATAATGACGTCAACCTTATCCGGCCTGATTTGTCTGAGAGGAGAAAGGTCGTGACTCAGCTCCACCTCTGCCTTACTCATTAATGTAAACACGGAGATATCCTTAATGGATGGTAATACTTGGTGCAAATAATGTAAACAATAAACTCATAAGGAACACCTTCTAAAAGTGAAATTATAAGGAACATGTATTAAAAACAATGCATTGACATTCGTCTGCACAAAGGATGAAATATCTCGGGTGAAGAATATATCAAAACACTGAGATTTAAAAGAGTTCTTCCAAAGTCAAGTTAGGCACGATAAAAGTGAGACCAACCCTATTAGTACGCTCAGCAACAACGACTTTATCCAAAGCCTAGGGAAGAAAATGGTATAGTAGAAGATATGCACCCACGTTAGCTTGAAATTACAATATAAAAATTGCAGTTAGATATCAATGTGGAAAGCTACTGGTGCAATCGGCCAGGATTCACACACCTGGTCCCAGACTATGGCTGAAAAATGTAATGCAAGTACCAATTCCTATGACAGCTTGGCCACTGGCGCAGGTATCCATGTGATATTTAAACAAGACTTCCCAAGTTCAGTTAAATATACTACCC
>CABFWO010000519.1:254380-299874 GCA_902155825.1 Timema genevievae | reverse complement strand
ATAAATGTGGGTAGCACTGCTGTTAAAATAATGTGTGGCGTGGTTAAATCTTTAACAGTTAAAAAAAATCCAGCCCATATATTAATTAATATATATATTAATGAGACAAAACATAATTAATTAACTAAGTATTTAAGGAATAATTGATTTTATTAGGAAGGGAACCAAAAAGTAAGATTTATTTAGTAGATCAAACCATTAGGACATCGCAAAAAGACATATCCCCTCCCCCAGCACTCCTTCCAGACAGTCAAGATATAGTTTAAGGACTTAAGGCTTTCTCTAAATCTAGCCTTGGGCGTAGCTAGGCAAACTATTCTGCAGTCATGTGTGGAGGTGTAGCATACCGCGTGGGCTGATTTATAAAGTTGCTACCTTACAATCTCGACGGAGTGTACATTCAATTTCATGATGTTATAACAAGGACAAGGGAATCGAACCGGGGACATTTATCTTTGTGTGGCAGTTCTTTAGGCTATATTTAGTCATATAATATCCTGATAAGTTCTTATATATTATTTAATTAGGTGACTGAGCCTATATAGTTTACAGCCGTTGAGATTACATACGAGTACAGTATAAATTATAATATGACATATAGCCTAAATTTTATGAGCTCAATTTATAATATTTGGTAATAAATCGTGTATTCAGCTAAAAACATACATCTCTCTATTAATATTTTCTTTATTTAATTCAAAAGACCCAAATAAAATAATATTCAATCAAAATAGTTGAATATTTGGAGGCTGCTGGTCAGAGGTATTATTCATATCACATTTAACCTATTGCCGTTTAAAGACGAGTTCAAGTTTAAATCTCATCAGGATACTTTTGGTTTTACAAGAAATAGAATCATATCACTTAAAAGTTTTTGTAAAAATTAACACAACATGCCAAACAATGAAAAGCAATTTTGTAGTACCCATAGTATGTTTATTACAGGGATTACTAATTACTACTTGCATCGGTGGGCACGTGATCTCCCTGGTGTGAGCCCGCAAGCGATCTATATCAACCGAGTAGCTCCTCAACTGTCCTCACGAGGCTGAGTTGAGCCCATTCCAGACCCACTGCTTCACAGAAAAATTCTGAAAGCACCAGGGATCGATCCCGGGACATCTTGATCCGTGTTTTTCTATGAAAGTGTTATTCATTTGCTGAATTCTAGTAGTGTCAAACCCAGTGGTTCTCAAACCCTGTTCTGTAGTTGAAGCCATAGGGAATAGCTACATATTCTGTGAAGTAGCTGTCTTTTATAGCTTAATAAAGAAGTGGGATTGGGAAATTATCCAAGCTCAGTACATCCAGCCGGGATTCGAGTCTTGATCCCCCCGTCACCGACAAACCAGACTAGACGAGCTTGAGATATAGTTCGTGTGCCTATCGATGGTAGTTGAATAATATTGCGGATAAGTGTGTCTAAGAAATCCCGTGAGTACTGACTGCTCTACATACAATTATTTAGCAACTGGTTATTTTATTACTAACTGCATCTCACACACGAAAAAAGATAAATTAAAAGTGTTGAAATTTTAAAAAGGAACATTCTTCATTTATTTAATAACGTTTGAATACATGAATGAGCTACACCATAAAGTAAAGAAGAATGAAATCATGTTTTACACTTACTTGGTTGAGTGGTTTAAGCCAGGATGTCACTCTAGCATTATACTAGACTGACAATGTTGGGGAGGATGGGGTTTCGAATCACAGTTGGATGTAATGAGGGCTGTTTCCCTGAATAATTCTCTACTTCCCTGCAAATCTTGGTAGTTTTCCTCTAAATTCTACCTTCCTTATACCTCGCAGATAAGCATAATTAGTACATATGCATATAGCTCGGATAGGTGGTAAGACTCGGTAGCAAAAAAGTAATGTTCGTAGGTTATTGTAGTACTAGAAAAATAGAAACACAAACTTAGCCTATATTCTTTAAAACTGAAATAACATTTGATTTTAACTCAAGCAAAACTTATCAATAGCTGTAATGTGAGTGGTCTGTCAAAGATACCGCAGTCTCCTTCTAACTTCTTCCCTCCCCCATGTACTCCTGCCTCTGCAAGTTGTTTTTCTTCTGTTCGACATTCTCCCTCCCCCTCCTCCCTTCATCGTTATCCATGATGGACGTGCGCTCGGTCAGCCAACACTCGGCAGCAGCACTAGCAGGGCCCAAATATATATTCTAATTGAACTAATATCTCAAGTTTTCGTGTTATGACCACATGATTTTATCACGAAATCTTTATCTCACAGCTCATAGCTAGGACCCTATGGTTTTAATTTAGTCTAATTCTCCAAATTTATCTGGTAAAATGAAGATTTTTTTTTGACAATTGACTATTCTTTTTCTCGTTGCTGAAATAAAATAAAGAAAAAATAAAACCATAAAATCCGAGAGACACTCTTAAATCCTTTGGATCTTTTTTTTCTTCAACGTACTTCTATTAATTGTTGATAAATTAGTTCAATAAGACGCACATGTTTCAGTATATCTTTTGAGTATTATGGTGGCCTCTTAAGCTCAACACTTCCCCTCCACATTCCGTACTTTCAGTCAAGCTTTGTGCTACCTAGAAAAAAACTCAAGTAGAGAATGGGTGTCAATAAGTTTAAACAACGGAAAGGCTATGCTTTTAAATAATCATGATGCTACAATGACATTTCTTATTGAAAGTTTAAACATTCTTTTTCACTAAAACCTAATTTGAGGGTTCATTATGAACGGTTTTTTTTAAAACATACATTGAAATGTGTGTGGGTTAGGACCGATCAATTAGGTTCACTGTAGCCGAATTTTCACTTCAACCGAGTTCACTAAAACCAGAGTTGTCTGTATATGCCTTTTCTCGAGTTCCCTACATCCCCACCTTCGTTGTAAAGGTTGGCTTCTACCTGACAAAATCTTGTGCACACACTGTTTCTCCAACATTTCAATAACGTTCATTTCCCTCTGTCCTATATAAGTGAATATAAAATTGATATCTCCTCCTTTCTCGTTAGATAAAAATGTTTTGATTTGCGTCTATAAAGTAAAACGATGCTTTTATTTTCTCTTCACTTCTTAAAACCAAACAATAAACATAGTTTTGAACTAAAGTTCACTAATAATGATTTTAGTGTGTTTACTAAGCACGCTGTAAAATTTCAAAGTATTAGTTATTAATGATTAAAGTAATTTATCTATATGATTAATACAATAGCTAAATAAGTTATCTTATCAAATATTTGTTATTAAGTTGGTAATAAATAATTATTTTTTATTTTATGTGAAAAAAAAATTTGCTTATTTCCAGCACCGTAACATGGAAAGAGGTTTCAAACTCCTTCTCGCAAAAGTTTAAATGGTAATATATTTTTTTGTTTCTCGTCAACTTCTAGGCTTGTAACTTATTGGAATCTACTAAATTTTCAATTAGCTACAGCCTGAATTATGTGTTAGAACATTTTAAAATGCTTCATAAAATATTTAATGTGAAAAAAAATATATTGACAACACAATTTGGGGACGTCACAGTGAGTCACTGCAAGTAAGTACCACCTTCTTTACCTCTCCACCCTTTCACCCGAAAAAACTGGGTGATGGTTAGATCCATCGCCCTTAGTAAATAAGAGCTAGCGACGCCTAAGATTTCCACATACGTAACAATATTTTGATTTGGTGTTTTCTTAGAAATGTACTAATAATGGAACTAGGAACTACTTATTGGCATTGAGAAAATGTGAACAACATTAATATTCCTGGTTACATTGTTTGAACTCATTTCACAACTTTAAATGGGAAAATAATCTAAACGTTTGAATGTTTCACAGAACTACAAAAGTACAATAACGTCAGAAGTTTATTATGAAACGTTGAAGATGCCTCGTAGGTCGATCCAAAACAATAGTTACTGAAGACTCACTAAATGCGTCATTCTGCTCGATGGCCCCAAGCTGCAGGTTGCGCAAAGGCTTTACTTGACCAGTTGAACTGGGAGATACTCGTTCACTTCCCTTAAGAGCGTTCATAATAGCAGGCCCAATTCAGCTCCCGGCTCGCGCAAGGTTTGGGTGTAAAAGGGAAAAGAAAATACCAACATATGACATAAATGTATGCAGTACATTTGTATTCGAATGAACACTCGAAATTTTCTGTGGTGGCGATGGGGGACAAAGCGACAACGTTTATTATCAATAGCTACAATATGTCACTATTAGGACAGAATAAATATTTGTGCACAGTGATTTTCTGCGATGCCGTTCTAAAATAGTCAAAAACGGCCTTCTCGACACGGTTTTTATCCAAATATCATATAATATTTCAATTATGTTCAGTATTAGTAACTTATATTAACTCTTTACCTCCAATAATGTTTAATCAGGAATAATCCACATGCAATGGTGTTCGTGTAAATTTACGGTTTCGAGCCGAATGTACCGAAGAATTGATGGGAAAGTGATGCACGCTCTAAAAGCTCGGACTGGGCGTCAACCGATTACCATTTCTTCAGAAAGATGAAGGTCTTGCTTGCTACTCAGAGCTTCGAAAACAAATAGGATATCATGAATGAAGTCAACATCTGAATGGTTACCCTGGCGGATCCGTTCCTTGATGAAAGAGTACAAAAGACGGTGCCATGGTTCGACAAGGATCTGAATTTGATTGGCGACCAAGTGGAAAATTAATAAATCTATGTAAGGGTTGTATGTAATAAGGATTTCTTAAATGTATTTTTATCAGCCTGTTGGAAGTTGTTTTTGGAATAGCTCTCATATATGCACCAACTATCTACAAATACGTAAAACAGTGTTTTAAGATGGTGCTTTACCGAAAATGCAATATTACCGTGCATACACTGTCTGATTTAACATATTTTTATGGATTAACATAATATAGCAGTTTGCGCGTTTTACTTAAGTATATACACTAGCTATTCTTAAAGAGATAACTGTATTTTTAGTTGACGTTTCATCGAAAATTTGACTTGGGTACATTTAATTTCACAACTTTCAATGCCATACTATAATAATGTAACATTTTGCATTACTTTTAGAAGTAGACAAAATATATTCTAAAGAAAATAATTATTTTTAAGGAACTATAATTTTTTTAGAGAAATATCGGAAAACTTTTATTTTAATTTGTATATCTTCTTAGGGTGATTACTATATTTTATAACGATCAATTAAAATTTTAATATAGACCAGGTTAAAATTACGAGTGTAAAATTGTATTCATTATATTTTCATGGTTATTAGTTAAATAAATTTTGCTTTCCTCAGACTGGGTAGGAACTGGATCATTTTAGAATTTACATTTCTACATTTCTGTATTTTTCATTTCATTTGCTTTTGACTCAACCTATCTCTGGACATGACGTAATTTTTCCCTCCCCCTCCTCCACCCACCTCTCGAAAAAACATTATGTTGACCATTTTGTGTATACAACCTGTTTCATGTCTGGTCAAAAAATTATACATTCATATTACGTTGTTTGCCCCTTTTGAGGGTTTTATTACAAATACAAGCTTATTGGTTTATTAGATATTGAGATTATTGACTTTTTTTTTACCACTGCGTCTTATTACTCGTTCGAGCTACACGCCCCTGTGTAATAAATATTCTAATGAGTCAGGGATGATGAAGGATCAATTTAAATGAACTATACTGACATTTTCTTCGAGTGAGAGAAGAAAACCATTATGGAAAAACAGCCCTTAGTACACCGAAAAGGGTTTGAACGCCTAGCTTCCCGTCTTAGATGTTTATGAATTTCCATCGGTAAAATTTTAGTCAAAACCAGTAAATTATCTCTTATTTAACCTCCTCAGTATATCCCTCTAAGCTAAAATAGCCTTAATGAGAAAGTTAGGTGAGGGATGTCACGCCTTTCTCTGACTCTTGAGGTAGGGATTCAAACCTTAACCTACTCACTTTTTTCTCTACATAATATTTTTCAACCCTCTCTAAGCAGATAGCCTACTTATGCGTTTTTTCAATATATTAGTACCACTGTGATATCTCAGGTAATTAATGTAAATAACTAATATATATTAATGTAAAACCATCTCTTCCCCTGACTATCAACTAATTAAGGCAAAAATACAGTTTAAACCAGACGTCATATCATGGTGCTGCTTTCTGTATTATACTTTAGAAAACAATGGACTTGAGACCAGTGAAACAGTTTTGCTGTATTTAAAAAAAAGTACAACAGTATTTAAGAATAATTATTTCAAAAATAAAAAATGTATATAAAAAACTGTTCATATCTCAGCTTTTCAAGAGAAGAACGCAGAAAAATGCGTAACATAAATATTCACGGTTTTAACTTAATCATGTAACTTTTGTTTTATCGTAACCTACAAGGGTTTGTCGGCTAGACATTCCTGGTCCTTTTATTGGGTGTGGTGGATTTGAAACCGTCATCTGAGTTTGTGACATCATGTAGGTGAGGTTACCTTGGCCAGATGTGGCAGTAGGGGTCTTAAACCTCATCTAAACATAATTAACGAGTCCATGGCATGAATAAGAACAAATCACCCTCGGGAAAAATACCTATGGTACCATCGGGAATGAAACTTGGGCTCTATAGAATAGTAACCAGGAAAGTTGACCATCCGACCAATAGACCTTCCATTATATAACTAGTTTTCCGGTTAATCGGGTGAAAGATGAATTCTTATAGATAAGCCGTACATAAAAAATTAACACCATAACTTTTAGACAAACTTATCACTAACAAAATTTGTTTTAACGAAGTTAAAGTGCCTCCAAATATGGTTTTATAAAAATTATATCCGGATTCTACTAGAGGCACATCCGTTTGGGAACGCAAACAAGGTTATACTATGCGGAGGGGCTTAGGCGCATTAATGGGCCGAGCTTGAGTATAATGCGTGCCGCTGTGCCTGAGAGTGCTAAGGGATTAGTTTAAAGCACAAAACCAACTCCCTCAATTTGCTTCTATCCCCTCCCCCGTGTATGATGGTGTCTCAAGGGGATTCCGGTTTGAATTCTGACCATAGACTTGTAAAGCTTTAGCTAGCAGGATAATAATGTTTTGAATTCATCTGCAATCACGTAGGGTTAAGATACTAGAAACTTTTGTGTTGAGAGTAAACACGTAGTAAAAATATTATACAGTATACTCTCGCTCAGGGGTCAAACCACGTCCTCACAACTGTAGGTAAAAAATAAACATATTTAGGCAATGAAAGTGTCACAATGATGAAGTAATATTATTTAGGTAAGGTATTATCTAGATCTCGTTACGAAAAAAAAAGAAAGATTCGTAATAATTTGATTCGATTTTATTTTAACTGTGTAAAAATAACTTTAAGAATTTTCCTGTGCAGCAAAAGTGCTATTTAAAAAGAGGTGGATATAATTGTTATTTTTGTACTAAATATTTAACTAATTTAATGATTTTTACTAGTTCAGATCCATCTCTGTTTATATATAGTGTTTACTAAGCACTTTATCTTCTGGTAGGGGCTAGAGAAAGTTGCTACTTTCATTGATCTGTCTCAGTCTCACTTATGGCTTTGACAAATATTAAAGTGGCAGAGGTATGAACGAAACTAGCAGTAACCTTCATAAACAGCCAGTTCCTGTGATGAATGGAGTGAATGTGTCACTTGTAGGGCCAGTGAGGAAAGCAGGTGGAAGCTACCTCACTCCTCATTTCCCTAGTATGCCTCTTCAGTAATACTGCCTAGGCTTTACAGCTGATGGTGGAACTGTCGAAGATCCATTCAACCTTCAAGTTGAGTACCAAAAATACAATGGTTTTTTATTTTATATAATTTTATTTGTATTACCAAACAAAATAACTTTAGATGCAATATTTACACACATATTAAGACAAAAAAACTCATTCCATTATACTACCCGTAAGGCTGGAACCACATTTAACACCACAAGCGGAATATAAACCAGGATGGTACAATTTAGAGGAATTTTATCGACACTTTGCGTAATGGGAGATTTAGAGATGATTTAGAAAAAAAAAACTTCAAAAAATCCAACCAATATTTGAAATTTAGTTACAGGCAAACAAGATTTGATAAGCTTTATGCTTATGTTCACCGATAAGTTTGAATTCCAATTTGGACTTTCAAAAGGGATTTGAGTTAACAGCTATGTTTAAGATATAGTCATTATAAACAGAAGTCACTAACTGATTCAGATAAATATTTTTTAAGTTTTACTAGCTTTTTATAATACACTCTATTCAAACCATCTAACAAAACATCCACAGGAATTATTGACTAAATTAATGGTAGAACAAATACAGCATGCGATGCCCCAGTCTATAAATCACAAATGAGAAAAAGTAATCAAACTTGAACCAATATTACGCTGTCCTGGGAATAAAAAATTTGGCTCTTATCTTATTAGACACACATACAGCCAACTTACCCATGTTTTTTTTACTCACAGGCGTATTACAGCCTTTAAAACCGTTAAAATATTTAATTTTTATAATAGTTTAGTCCCTAATTATTTAATTTATTTTAATAGTATGGTTTTAAACACGATCTCTTAGCTTATTTGACAAAAATACATTTGGTTGCTTGAAAACAAGGTGTTTAGTGATATGTTTGGTCCATAAAGAGATGAAAATACTTCGTCATGAAATGGGTTCAAAAATGATGAGCTAAAAACTATGTACTCGTCACAAGACATTGTTAGGGTAGTCAAATCTCTCAGATTATAGTAGGCAGGACATGTAGCGCGAGTGAAAGAATCTAGAACTAAGTTCAGGGTATTTACTGGCGAACCCAATTGGAAGAGAACATTGGAAAGACCTAGACGCAGATGAAAGGATAACATTAGAATGGACCTGAAAGAGCTAAGGTATAATGAGCTGGATTGGCCGGAACTAACTTAAAATAGGGATAGGTTGTGTAATTTTGTAAGTGTGGCAATGAACTTTCGAGTTAATAATGCCATAGAGTAAGTAAATAAGTACATAAATACTGGATATACTTTTTAAAAATATAAACAAAGTGAGCTAACTGTTCCTATACTTATAGATATATTTATCAGTTTATATAATTTAATTAGGAATAAAACACCTACCACGTAATTATATTCTAGACGTATTAAAACAAAGTTTTACTGACAAAATTGATAATACTACTTCCATTTTCATAAAATTATTAACTTATATGCTTAAGCAAAATAACTGTTAACTACCTCATGAATGAACTATTAATTCATGAAGCGGATATTGGTGGTAAATTTATTGGATGCTCATGCGTTACTCTTTTAAAATGAATTTATTAACTGTAAAATGGTATATCTAGCTAGAATTGTCTATGGATCATGTATTTAATGTTTGGGTAAATATTTTATTTTATCATTTAAGATTTTTTTATTTAAGGCCTTGCATTCTTATTATAATTCCATACAAGTTAATAAAGTACTTGTATTTTTTTATGGTTTGTAGCTTAATTAAATTTTATGTTTAAAATGACATGGTCATCTATATATAATTTGGCTTATTAATAAGAAACTATGTATATATACATAATTTAAATTTAATTAATTAATTAATTTAATTTAAATTTAAATTATATATATACATAATTTGGCTTATTAATAAGAAATTATGTATATATATATATATATATATATATGAAAACTGACCTCTTCCGAGGTATAGTTACCAGAGTCCCTGGCTACAGATCCAGAGGACTCAGGCTCGATCCTCAGTGCTTCCAGATTTTCTGTGAAAAAATGTGTCTGGAATGGGGTCAACTTAGCATCACGAGGACAGTTGAGAAGCTACTTGAAGGAAAAAGTCACATCTCTGGTTAAGAAAACTGAAATCAATGGCTGGAGGAGCACACAACACCCTCTGCCCGCGGATGTTGGCACTAACATGGTCAATATGCAGCATCCTCTCGGTCAGTATAACTCGCTATGGGCGGACGTCATGGTTAATTTTTTTCCACCAAAAATAGTTTCAAATATAAGCCACACAATATTTTGAGGGGGATACCTTGATATACACAAAATTTCCTTACACATCTTTATGATTATTGGTTGCTTTTGTAACATCTTTAATTTCTTTGGGAACCATATTATTTTAATTTGAAGTAATTTTGAAGGGATTATAGACAATTACAATGGATTAAAACGTAAAAAGTCTTTGCCAAATTGAGGTTCGTTACAGGGATGGAAGAACTTACAGTCCAAATTTTATAGGGAGGAACTTTTTAGAAAATACAAACAAAATTATTTATAGACAAAATTGATTAATTTTTTTAAGTTTGTATGAAAGGTATTGATAATATCTTTCAAAAGGGACAACTGAAAATCACATTACTTGATGTATGAAAACGTCAATATTGATTTAAGTCTTTTATAGCTGTCAGATAAGATTATCTCTATGAAAAATTGACTCTAGTTAAAACGCTAAATGTTTAATACTGACCTTCATTAGATCCCATTTGAATCACATTATTTTTTAAACTATAGGCTAGCACAAGGTTTTTAATGAGTGGTAGAAATCTAATGCAGATGCAATTTTATCAAGATTCGTCCGCCCTGGCAACACGAAGTGTCTCACTACATTTCAAATCTATAATCTAAAGCTAGCTTAAGAGCATGCATCACATGTCAATTAACTGTAGCACAGTCAGTTAGAATTCTTAAATTTACACCAACACTATTGCACGTGGATAATTTCTGGTTAAACACTAATAGAGATAAAGAATTAATAGAAGTTCCTAATACTGAACATTGTTGAAATATTATCTAATATCATTGGGATAGCTAACCCCATTGAAAATGCTGTTTTTTTGACCATTTTTATAATGGCTTCACAGCTAAGCACTGTGCAGAATTCTTCATTCTCTCATAAAGGGACATACTTAATTTATTAACAAGAAACTTTGTCGCTCTATCCTCCCATCATCACCGCAGAAACTTCCGAGTAATTATTAAAATACGAATGCACTGAACCATTTCTGGCATTTCATGTCTTTTCTTCCCCCCTTTTTACCTCGTGCAAGCCGGGAGCCGAGTTGGGCCTGCTCTGATGAACGCTCTTAGGGTTGATCTATTAATATCTGGATTATACTTAAAAGTCCGACAATTATCTCAGTCAGCAGAATGTCTGCCTACTGATTTAAGGGTCCCGGCTTCAACCCCTGGCATTTTTTATCTGTGGATTGGGGACTACCCCTTTCACATTGATGAATTAATGGCCTGGGACTTGTTGTTGTGTCTGTTATAGATTTTATCTCGTTGATAATCCATGTGCGTATATAACCAGTCGGTTCAGAAAGTGCATGTTAAATTCTCAAAAATATTAAATTAAATTTATAAATTTTTTAATTAAAATACTAAAGGGTTTAATTAAAATAACGTTAACGTTTCGAAAAATATTCGTATCTAATAAAGTCGTAAGAATTTTAGGCAACACCCCTACAAAAACTGTGCGATATTTGAAACATTTTTCATAAAACAATAAACAAATATTATTATGTTTTGGCAGCCATTAAGTTCATTTTATGGTTTTCACTAGGTTTTATTATTCGAGTTACCTTCTTCAGTGGCTGATTGGTCTAAGGCGTCACTCTCGCAGTAGACTAGACTGCTGATGACGGGGAGATCGAGGTTCGAATTCGTTTGGGTGTACTGAGGGTGTTCTTCACATGCAAATGCAGGTACATTTATTTTAAATAAGCCCAATTTTACCCCTATCCCATTAGTGTTCATATGTGTATAATTTAGGGAAGCCAGGTATAAGGGACGTAAAAAAAACTATACGTAATATATTAATGTAGTAAATTTATTTAGAAATCTTCTGTTGAGATACAATAATTTATGTATTAATCTTGTTTCATAAACCCATTTTTCCAAATTTTTAAAGGATTTTTAAATACAAAATTGTAGCAGATATTCAAAAAGATAAAAAAATTTAAATCATAGTTATAGAATTAATACGCCTCAGACCCACATCGGTAACCACATAGTCTAAGGCGTTTCTATCAAAATTGACTGGGCTGCTGATAACGGGAATAATAAGATGCTTTGCTAAAAACAATAAAAAAAATAACGCTTAAGCCAAAATTTCTGACAAACTATTGATAGGATTGTGTATATTAAAATGAAACCTGGGAAATATGGACTTACAACTTAAGATAGGAGTTAAATAAAAGTTTGAAGTAAGAGTACACTCTAAAATATGACCCCACTGTAAATATTAATCTAGCGAGGTATCTCAAGGGCATTTGCGCCCTACGCCAGCGTTTTATTAGCCATAAAATTTGAAAGCACTAAATAACTTAGGCAAAGTTCGGTAACAAAGTTTACCCTCTTCTTCAAGGAGATGGAAACATCAAACAATCCTTTATAATAAGTTAACTTCTCTGTGGTAAGGTAACAGATTCGTTACCTTGCGTAGTAACCATGGAAATGTGTTTTTGGATTGTTTTAAACTTCAAAGCTCTGTGGTAGACCTTAAATAGTTTCTTACTCTTGACAGAAGACAATCACTTATGTGTGCTATATGGGAGAGAACGGAGAAGCGTTGTATACGTTTAGAAATCCCGAATTAATTATGAAAAGGTTTGATAATTTTCAATATCTTGTTAACCAAAATGTAGGACAAAGTTTTTACCAGCTAATTGTTTAAGTTTTATATGTCAAATGTTTCAAATAATTTTAATAGCTCGCATAAACCCCTATAAAATAATCTCAGATTATCTTAAAAAGTTTTCTTGTAATCCTATTAAAACATGGTTTAATTTGATTGAGAAAGTTTATAAACCTAGAATTATAACCTTTTGCTTTTAATCTCAGAAGTAAAATTTTTAGCGTAAATAATCGTTTTAGTTTTCTTTTAAATGCTTTAAACTCAAAATTTAAACTTTTTAACTGGTATGAAATCTGCTAATAATTTTCACCTACATTTTATTGAAATCTATATTAAAAAAATATCAAACCACTTCTTAAATAATCCGGTATTTCTAAACGTCTGCAATACTTCTTAGTGCTCTACCATGTAGCATCTTAAACACGGATATAATATTTTTATGGAATTAATAACAGTTTATTTTGATTTTTCAATTTAGTTTTTACCATAGTTAAAATATTTTTTGCAAAAGGTTTTATATAGTTTAGTTTAATAGACTATTTGTCTTAATTCTAGTTGGTATTGCAGAGCTATTTAATGAGTCTTTGTTATTAAAACACTAATTTCAAAGTTTTTCTGTCCACTACCCGGCCTATTTTTATATCTACACTAATTTAGTAGGTAAAAGGAAAGGAAACATTTGAGCAAACGTAGCCACATTTACACAGAGTAAGAGTGAAATACATTTAGAAAACAAACATTATTTTCTGTACATTCAACAGGGATGTGAATCTGGACCTCTCCGTATAGGAAAACTAGACCAGCCTATGTCTACGCAACAGCCCATGTGCTCATCAATGAATCTAAATACTTAAGCATCGAGCTTTGTTTTGGTTGTATCCGTCATGGTTTCTTCTTAAAATGAACTTAGTTGTTAATTTTAGTTGAACACTTTTTTTTAATTATAGCTGACTTTACATTCTCATTTCTAACATTTTACATAATATTTTCCCCTTCAAAGTGTTTAGGAAATAATATATTCATTGAAAATAAACTATAAATACTAAATAAATTGAAATAAATGTATGATTTATGATTTTCCTATGTAAAAAGTTAGTCACTATTATTTCTGTTTGGTTTGTAATTAGTGTTAAAATAGTTTTTAATTATATTATTCAATAATTGAATAAATAACAAGTTGTTTGTAATATTTTGAACAAAAATCCACATTATATTTTATACAGACATCCAATCTATTCTAAGAAGTAAGCCTATTTGTTTACTTTACGAATCAAATTCCCCTTTCTTTAAATCAAGAATTTAATGTGAAATTTAAAAATGGTTCTGCTATGATTTGAATTTTTCAATAACTAAGTAATCTGACATCGAAGAAATGGTGTTAGAAAATGATTTTTATTTCTATGAAAGCTTCAAATAAGCATATTAAAATTACGACGTAGAATAAATATATCAACCAGTCAATGTAACTTTATTTGTGCCACATCAACTACACGATGTTCCATTCTCTCTCGGCCCACAGTGCTTCTCATACACCAATTACGTTAATTAGTTTGAAAGTTATAGGAGAAACTCAGGGGCCGAGAGCCAGTGAAAAATCCTGTACAATAAACAATCTTCAACGTTGATCCATTGCTGCTCGGTTTAAGGCGTAATCCTCCCAATATACAGAAAAACATGTGATGAATAGATCAACCAGCACTGGATTACCGTTTAAGTGTACAAATGTTTGTTTTTTAAATGAACACCAAACAATTTCACTCTGCGCAAACGCGGGCACATTTGATTAAAAAAAATTAGCGTGATTCGTACGTATGTGGCTGTACATATATGTATCTACAGAATGGTTTGTAAGATTCTCTTTAAAAACATATTTTTAAATTGCTTTTAATTTGTTAACGTGAACTTTTTAACTTAATTTTTAAATTAGCACACACGAATTACAAATTACCTTAAATACAATTATAGATACAAGACCCAGTTTACAGGCCGTCATTTTATCACTGTGAAGGAGGATTCCACATTTTAACCAAAAAAATCCAATTTGGGGCCGTGTTGAATTCTATGAAGAGACCCTTACACAGATAGAAAAACACGTTATTTTCTTATTTATCTAGCACCGCGTCTTACTACCTGTTCAGTTTACACGTATATGTACTAATCACGCTAGTGAGCGAAGGATGAGGAAGGTTGAATTTAGAGGAAGGGTAACTGCAGTTGCACGGGTGGAGGAGTAGAAAAACCCTTTTGGAAAAACCACCCTCAGTAGGCCTACACACGACCGGGATTCGAATTCCAATCTCCCTGTCATCAACAGTCTAGTCCAATACGAGAGTCATGCCTAAGCAACTTTAATAAAAAAAATATAAGTCGGTTCTAGAATGGGTTGGTTGCCAAAAAATAAATGGTGGTACGTGATGTGAATATTAATCAATATTATTTTATAGAATATTCAATATTCTTAAGCGTAACAACTTTGGGTGAATATCTACTGCCGTAAAATAGCATGAAACACGTTTTCTCAGTAAATTTATAGTGTCGATACCAATGTCTTTGGTTTGCCCGTGACAGCTTTGGGGTCCACCAGACGATGCGGAACGGCCGTAGTTTGTTGCTGGTGATATATGGGTTTTCTACGCCAGCGCCCCAAACATCTATCAAACGGTTCAACTACTCAACCAGAATTGAGCGCTCCTTGAGTGACAGCCATTTTGTTTTCTTCAAAGACACGTTGATACTATCGATATATTCTCCGTTAAGACAAGCTTCGGACATATTAGACAGTTGACGGTTCACCGCGGATGTTTACTTCGAATACAGAACATAAAATGGTGACTATTACTTTGTACAGTCCAATTTAGGTAGGAAAGAACTTTGTTGGGGGCTATAAACGTTATTAAAACCATTTAAATATAATTATTATATGTTAGGTCATTTGATCTGCGACTGTCAAATTTGTTAAAAGATATAAAAAACAATGAAATTATACTAATGATAGGTTAAAATGTTTCCAATGCTAAACGCAAAATCATATTTATATATTTTTTAAAGATTTCCTACCATAGTCTTACTGAATTTATTGTTACAATACCAATTCATTCTGCAATTAAATCATAAAATAGCATGTGTTAGTATTAAATTTAAACATTAGATTGTATACATATTATTTCATTTTTCTACTTGACTAAACCTGATTAAAATTTAATATAAATCCTCAGAGATAATTAGATTATCATATCCTCTTCGGTGTCCACATGACCTAAGGCGTTACTCTCGCAGTAGAAAGGACTGTTGATGACGGGGCTATCAAGGTTCGAGCCTTAGTCGAGTGTAGTGAGGTTTTTTTTTACAAAGTGGTTTTGCACTCCACCTACATGAAAATGTGGGTACATCTCTTAATATAGCCCTCCTCAACCCTAAAAATATAGCGTAATTTGTACGTAAGTGAATAACCTAAACAGGCAGTAAGACGTAGAGCTATAAAAACCTCGAAATCTACGTTGGATATTAATTGAGTTTAGAGGTCGTGTACCCGTATTAGGTACAATTAGGAAAAATACAAACAATATTTATTAAAGTAACACCTCAGCTCGCCTGGAAGGAATTGGAATCTCGAAACTCTATCATTTTAAAAGCAGACAAGATGAGACTGATGCTTTTTAAATGCAAGTTGAATTCAAAGTTAAGGTTTTAATTCTTGTCACCACAACATTTAGATTTAACTTATGCTTCAAGAACATTTATCTAAAGAGAAAAGCTTAGAGATGTTTAAGAATTTATCAATCCTTATGTTGTTGGTGTAATTTGATAATAAGTTGGTGTTAAAATACTTTTTAATAGCTTTTATACAAATATTTTATGCCAAAATATGTCATATTTAGTGAGATATTTCAAATTTGTTCGTATTATGTCTAATTTTTCGGCTTCCTTCAACATATTTAGAATATTTGGAGGTTATTGTTGGTTTCTAGTTCGAATCAAAGGAGTTTAGACCTTCAAAGTCAACATTTTGATGCTTTTGTAAACCATTTATGTCTAATATACACATGCACTGAATATTTACAACAAAGGAATTAAAATGGTATTCGGCACTTTCATCATTCTAACAACTAAATTATTGACATTCCCATAGTAAAACATTTTAAGAAGTTACACAAATATACACTTATCTAAGCCGTTATAATAAATTAACTAAGTATTTGATTAACATTTAGCTTTGTTATTGATTTACTAAAAGGTAAATCTAAAGTATATTGCACAAAATAGATATCTTACGAAGATTAATTTATAATATCATTATTTAAATATGATGTATTACATTTTTCCTTATTACTGTCCTGTAACTCATTGGAAATTATTTTTTCTCATAGTTTTACTGCTATCTGAATTTCAACTACATTAATATATATTCATTTGCGAGGAGGAAAATAAAAATATATTTAAAAAACACGCTATCATTGCACCTAATCAGAATCAAACCCCAGCCTTCCTACTATATACTAACTAAACGAGATTAATATTTAGTAAATTTGTTCACTGATGTGGGAATATATTTTGTTAAATTATTTAAAAAACGTTTATTATAATGACTTTAATTGGTAGATGTTTGAGGGAGATTAAAGAGATTAACCTTACAGGTTGAAAATTCAACCCCATTGCAGACAGGAGCGATTGAACTACAAAAATCCTAATAAGAGACAGGTATGTAATATGAACTACGTACCAGTCCTGTCTGCAAGAATACTATTCTTATTTATTGTCCTTTTTTATTTTGATTAAATATATTGTCATAGAAGGCAAGGTGAGGGAAAGAGGAACTTAGGAAGAAAAAGGATTCAAATATTGGATGAATTGAAGGAAAGAAGGAAATTATGGGAGCTGAAGGAGGAGGCAAAAGGCATTGGTGGTTAAAGTTCACTGACAAAAGGAATGGACCTGTCGTAAGACAGAAAACTTAATAAAAATAATAATAAAAATAAAAATTAGGTAAATTATCACATTCGAATTTAACTTGTAAGCTACTGAGTACTGAGCTAAAACTAACTTTGGTTTGAATTTTGGGATGTTTGTGTTGGTCAGCCTGTTAACATATTTGAAAAAAGTATTCTCGCTGCTATTTTGTTTCTCGTTTTTTTAATATGGACAGTGATGTGTTGAGTTTGGTAGGAAGTGGTTTTGGAATAAATGGGTTGGGAAAAGGAGTGCTGTATAAAAAATGGCTATCCCTCGTCTTTAGAACTACTGGGAATGCTTAATGAGAACTTTTGGAAATAGGAAACAAGAGATGTGAAAGATGACGAAGAGCAGGAAGTTCTAGAGAGTGAGTGTTTGACGAAGATTAATTCTTTCCATTCGTTGTTATATAATGGTGTATAGTTTTCTTCTTTCTGCCAATTTTTTTACTATAAATAGGAAGGAAGAACCTATTACATATTTCTTACTTCCTTTCTATATTATACACGCTTTCTCCCATCCATTATAATTTGATTGTTACTCTATTGTGAGTTTAACTTGGACTATAAAGAGATATATTATTATAAATTACTAAAAAAATGAATAAGTGTGAAGCACAATGTAAAAACTTCTCAAACCTATTTAGTCAATCTTGGTGACTAATTGGTTTGAGACACATACTTCAAGTCTTGAGGAAACTGGTTCAATCTCGCTCAATATCATATAAAAATAATATTTATAGGGATGTGTCTGTACTATAAGCAAAAATTAAAACTATATGGTATTAAATCTTGCGTTAGTAATTTAATTTTTCTGTTCAATGTAAAGTTAGATTGAAGGTTGAATTATTTTGGTATGTGTATGGAAAGCACTCGCTAAATTATAAAAATAAATTAAATTAAGTAATGTTTAGTAAAATATTAACGACAAAGTCCTAGCCACAATTTTTTAAACAAATATAATTATTTAAATGCAAACCATATGTTTCTTGATCTAGCTATGCACATTGAATTATATCTTTAAAGGAAAATTTTAAACACACATCTGTCAAATTATTGTATTGTTCTATTCGTATTCAATTGGATAATTAAAATCATCACAGTCATTAAATATTTTTACCCTACGAATTCAATTCAATTGTTTGGATAACTAGACAACCACCTTAATATATTTTAATAGGTGTCAATTTTGCAATATACAATCATCTTCTTGAAATTGAAACTATTTTGAATCAGTGTCAGTTTTATTACACATCTTGGTCGTTGAAAATGATTATTTATACCAGTGCCAGTTTATCCTTATACAATAATTTCTTGTTCATTGAAACTAACTTTTATTCCTTGTCAATTTTTCTATTATATACAACCACTTATTTTCCATTGAAACTTATCTGTACCAGTGCCAGTTTTTCAATATTCAATCATTTCTTGATCATTGAATCTAATTTTAGTCCGTGTCAACTTTTAAATATAAAATGTTTCTTAGTTATTGAAGGTAATTTTAGTTCATTTTAGTTTTTCCAATGTACAATGATATACTTATATTTGAAAATAGTTTTAGTCTGTGTCAGTTATTCAATATAAAATAATTTCTTTGACATTGAAACTTATTTTAGTTCATGCCACTTCTCCCAAGTACTGTACATAACTTCTTGGTTATTGAAACCAACGTCAGTTTTTCAAAATACAATAATCTCCTGGCCATTGAAATTAACTTTAGACCGTGTCACTTATTAAAAGTAAAATAATTTCTTGGTGATTGAAACTAACTTGAGTCGTGTCATTTATTTACCATGCTCATATTTAATAGTTCTGTTACGTGTGGAAAGTAACAATGCCACCCCGCTGATACACATCGTGTAGCCCCGATTCTTCCATGGTAGCGGCGTTACAAGGGTGAGGGGCTGGTGGGTTGTAGGAGTGTATGTGTTTCTGGTTGTGTCAGGTGGGTCGAGTTTATCACACCCCAAAGTTTCCCACTCCGCCCTCTCTCCATCATGTCATGATAGAGTGTACTGATATGTCGCTGCTATTACCCACCCACTGTTAGCAACATAGCATGGCACATAGGGTTAACAACATCTGTATCTTGTGGAGAATATAGGTAGTCGTGCCGCCATTTTGGTGGGTTTGGCGTAGTCTTGTCGAGAGAAGTGGCTCTCAGCCTTTTTGTGTTTGCGGCAAACTTAGAATGATAACATTTTAGGAAACTCACTTTAATAGATCAGAGGGCTAAAATCATTTAAAAACAAATTAGTACACAAAATAAAAATAAAATAAATATAATTATTATAAAAGTAAATTAAGCTATACGAGGTTTTTATGTAAAATTGTTTCTTAATCTTAATTATTATTAAACTAATAAACATTAGGAATGATCATTCAAACATAAATAAGTATTTTAATGTAAGATTTAATATTAGATACTTAATTTTTTTTTGTCACCGCGTCTTAATACCCGTTCGGACTTATGTACTAATTACGCTAATAGTTTTAGGAATTAGGAAGTCAATATTTATAGGATAAGTATCTGCACTTGTGTGGTGGGAAAATGGAAAATTATTTTGGAAAACCATTCTCAGTATACCTGAAAGAGATTCAAACCTTAATCTCTCCGTCATCAGACGTATAGCCTACTCCTAGAGTAGCGCGTTAGACCAATTGGCCACCAAAGCGGGTTTAACTAATATAAAATAATTTAATAAGGGAAATCTCGTTTAATGTTTAAGCTTTCTAAAAATTTATCTCTTTTTATAAGATTTGGGAATTTTAATTTGCAGTGCTATGACGTTTACACATTGATCAAGGATTTACAGTAAACCAATGTGCCGTATCACATTGGCCTAGAGTCAATGCTAGTTATATTTTGTATATTTTTGATTGCTTACAAATATAAAGTTTTTACATTAAATTGCCCTCTAATATAATGATTTTAACAATAAGTTAATGGAATAGTGATGTATGTTTGTTTGTATAAATGTTTTTCCTCTTAATGCATTTAACTTTTAGTTCAACAAATTCTATTAATAAAACCCTGCCCAAAGATTTATTAATACCTTTAATAATGTAACTAAAAGTTGTAGAATAATAGAAAACTCTAAATCATTTGGTAACCATACCGGAATATTCTTAATGGAGAATAAAGGTCATTATTAATATTATTTATTTAATGTATTTCAAATTTGATTTTCCTTGTTTCATTGACGTCACTGTGGAGGCAGCTTTACCGTTTGTTACTAAACAACAAAAACGAGAACAATCCATGTCAATTAATTTAAGCTTTTGACATCACAAAACCAGACTGCTTCCCACTAATAAAGTTATAGTTATTATTTAGTTACAATCTGTAACTATTCTGAAATTCTTTTAGAAAGTAGCTTGTATAATAATACACACACGTTTTTACCATCAACATTGACAATAATTGGGTTTATCACTGCATCTTACTACCCGTTTGGGTTATACGCATTTGATAGCAATTGAAGGGTACAAGGGAAAAAGTAGGAAAGTCATCTTACACATATTTTCTAGGACAGCAACTTTTGTATCTCGAACACCCTATAAAGGCCTCAGAAAATAGTTATTTGCTCTCTCTCAACATCTTGGAGAAAGAAGTATTGTGATCATCGATAAATCGAACTCAAGATTTTGATAAATGTCGACGTTTCATTACCCCCTGAAACAAATAAAAAAGTCAGTTTGTCTCTACCTTGGGATAGAGCCAANCCCCCCCCAAGTTGATTTTGGTATTAGATATCCAATACTAAAATTAAGGGTAGATTACTGAAGGGCAAAAAGAGAAAAAAATCGATTTTCTCGAAATTCACTCTGACGATTTTGGTTACATCTTATATCTGGACATTGTTTATCATAATAAACAAGATGGCGTCTCTCCCTTTTTCATGAAAATGACTGTGAGGGTACTTTACATATGGGAGAACTTGCTATTTCCATAATGTCTCCGCAACTATTTGAGATACGAAATAACTTATAATTGTAAAGTTCTAGTATTATTATACTTACAAATCTTTTATTTGAAATGTATATTTATAAAACCAATAATTTATTGATTATAATATAATATAATATATGCTTTTTAATTCAAGTATTTGAGAATGAATTTGATTCTTATGCTCTTAGTTCAATTTTTCTGTAACAGTGTTCCTAGTTACATAGATTAATTAACAATGTATATTATTTCATTTATGTTCTTTGTTGTAGTGTTTCTACAACATTGTATAGACCTACTATTTCCTTTCAAAAATCTTACGTGTTTTTAGTAAATGTCTATTTTAAGATAAAAACGGGAGAAATTCTATGTGGTACAGCTTACCATTTATTTTTAACCAATTTAAATAAGACAGAAATCTTTTTTAATCTTATTTTAAATTAAAGTGATATTATGATTGACCAATATTTAGTCTTTATTTCTAAGTGTGTGTTTTAGTACATTCACTAAAGTTTGTTTATTAATTAGAAGTAATATAAGGTTGTATACATAAATGATTGAGAGCATATGAAGTAATCGATAAGAAATATAGTAAAATTTTCATTCTTAAAGGAATTATTGTAATTGTGGTAAAAGTCTATGTTTCTAGAATAGATAGTACCTTGAGTCCGATAAAAATAATATAAGACTGTCATTTTCTAGTCAACTTCATACCTTATTGCTAACTAATGAAGTAATTCCAAATGATCTTATGCCCCCCTTAACTTCTTGAAATAAATCTGGATAACATTAAGCAATATTTTACCCGGGAAGGAGCGAAGATAAATCTTTCCTCTCTAAGACCAGTTGCAGTTCCCCAAGTGGTGATATTCACTTTATTATTATTATTATTATTATTATTATTATTATTATTATTATTATTATATTACATTGCATTACAATTGGATTGCTCCACATTAGAAAGCCACGAGTACAATATTAAAACTTATTGCAATTGTGAGATACAAATTATTGGTTTATGAAATACATTGGCTGAGTGAAAACTAGGTTAAAAATTAGAATATATGGATAAATATTGTAAATTAATAATAGTGTAGAGGAATTTTATTCAATACGGATTTTATTATGAATAATTCGTTTTTAAACCAAGGTAATTACAAGGAAATATTTTAAATGAATAAGAATTTACAGCTATTTATTAAAATCTTGAAATACATTTTTAGATTAATGAAAATGACGTCATAGTTTAAATTACTTGACTATGCTGGCATAAAATTAAATTTTTAACAATAAATATATTAAACTAATTACTTAAGAATGTTATCTTTCTCACACTGATTTAATTATACTCTCCTTACTAGAAATGCTTTAAGAAAAATAAAGACTCAGCTTAGGACCAAAACTTTTTTCCACCTTTGACTACTACAAAATATTATGACCCGGAGAAAAAAAAAAGGTCCAAACAGTCCTTTGATCCGAGAGTGAACTTTGAAAATAAACGTGACAAAGACATTAAAATATTTCATTTAAAAAAAGATGTCAGAATTATAAGCGTATGCTTACCAAGCATAACCAAATTAAGAGCCAATTTCATGGATGACTAACCAGAAATTAGCTATTACAAGATTAAGATCGATCCAGAAAACCAATCAAAGTGCAATTTTTTTTTTATTCTTATCTGACCGGTGCAAAGTTTGTGTCTGAATTTTTTTTCCAAATCTGTCGTTTATTTAAAAAATAGGGCTAAACATTTCCACTCGTCTCAATTGCACTTATTTCTGAGGTATGATAAAAAAAAACATAAAGATTCATACTTGATAAATTATATTAAATGGTAATTTAATAAATAATTTTAAAATATACTACTATTTTAAAGAGAATTATGGCGTAGTATTTATAGAATAAAACAACATAAAATTACGTCTCAAAATTAAAGTCAATATGGCTGTCATGATATAATGTGTAGTAGACGAATCTTAAAGTACGTCCAAAAATAATAGTGAAGAATGCCATAGCACCTATATGAGGTAGATTAGCAAGGACGTAGAAATATGAGAAACTAATTAATAATATATAATATCATAGAGGTCAACCTGGGTTGTCTTGTGGTAAAGTACTTGCTTCAGGACCCGGTGTTCGTGGATTAAAACCCAGCTGAGGTCCACGGATTTTTATTGGGTGATAATAATCCGCAGCACAACTTCCTTTGCAGGGGAAGTAAACCCGTCGGTTTCATGTCGATTGTGGAATGTAAAAGAACCTGGAAGGTGACAATACCTTTCTCAACAAAATTTGTGTACCATTTCGCATTCGTTCATAGAAATTCTCGTGTTCTGATATAAAAAAAAATAGGTTCAGAAATCACAAGTTAAATAACTCAAATAAATAAAATAAAATAAACATCATAGAGGATTAAAAAAATTTACTATTAGATTCAAGAAATTTATGGTGTAGAGACTGCCAGGATATTTTTGTGTAAAAATAATCAAGCCAAAATGACTGCTGAGTCCCGTGACATAATTTTTAGCAGACGAATCTGGAAGTACCTCCAAAATGGATAGTGAAGAATGTCGTAGTACGTATGTGACTCTAGTTCAGCAATAAAACATTGTGTTTTTGTGACGGGATGAGGTTTGTTGTAGAGGGAGAGGGGGAGGGAGGTGTCGAAGTCCTCGCCTCACCCCCTGGCTATGTCACTCTACCGTAATGGGGTGTGTTGGCGGCCACTCTGGGAACCTCTTCGCCTTGCCAAGTGTGTGTGTGTGTCGGCAAGGGGGTTGGAGAGGCGGTGGCCTCTTGAAAATTGAACGGGAAGAGGGAGGGGAGTTGTTTTACAATTTTGGCATTCCACGTTATTGTGGTTGCAATGCAAAGTTGTTTTATTTTCTTACGGAAACATACACACAAACAGAACAATCTAAGAACAACGTTTTAGCATATAACACAAACGGGTAGTAAGACATGGTGCAAAAAAAAAGTTTCGTTATCATAGCGAGTTTTTAGAAAAACCGATGGTTTAAAGAAAAATTAAGTTACACTTTATTGTTTTATTATTAATTCACAACTGAAAATAGTAAAAGTTTCAATAGAATAACAATAATTCCTACTGTCACTTAATTTAATGTGAAACTTGGGCTTGCTTTTTTGAGCACAATAACTTAATTCGTGGTCGCATCTTTGATAGGCACACACAAAGTTCTTCTTTCACAAACAACAGTATATTCCTCTGTTTGATTTTGACATTCATTAAACACGGAAATGTTTGCTCACACTAGTACGATGTTGAGAATTGTAGAATTATGTTTATAGCTTTCTGTGAAATGGCAAGAAACTCTGTTTACACTAATATACAAAACATATCTAATGACAGTTCATTAAATTTAATTTTTAGTGTGCGATCATACTTCAGTTCAGTCAATGTTATTCTTCCTGCAGGCTAATCAAATTTTCTGAACTGCTTGGAGAATCTGTGAAATGGTTCCTGACCATATAATACACTTCCGATGACAAAGAAGGAAAAGCAAGATTTTCATCCAGAGATTCCATATGACTGGAAATCAGGGGCATAATGGTTTCACGGTGGCTGTCAGTTGTTCTTTCTGAAAATGAGAAAATATGGGTAACATTTCAAAATTACCTTTAGAAAGGTGTTTTTTCCAAACACCAATTTTATTTTTTAATGCTACAAATTTGTCTGTACACGTCAAAATATTTACTTTGGGACCTTGCATGTTGGTGTTCAATTTATTTAGGTGTTAATAAATATCTGCCAGGTATGCTAGTTTCAGAAAAGCCACGATTAGTCTACAAGAAAGTGGGAAAAATAACTTTTACTATTTCCTCTGAAGAAAATCTGGGGCTGCTCTCCTAGTTCGAATATGTGTGTCAACACTTTCCCCCTATTAAGCCATTTAACTTTGGTGTGTAAAAATCACGTGACGTAGTCTTTACACATGTTTTCACAAATTTTTATAAACATGTGGGACTGAAGAGGATGCTGCTTAATAAAGTTAATTATGTTAACAGCTGTATAAAGAACGTGTTTCAAATCTTCTCTAATCGTTTTAGAAACCAGAATTTATCTATGAAGAAAGGAATGGGTCGTTTTAATGTCTGGATTATTTTCTTTGGCAAGAGTAACAAATCCCTTTATTGAGCCAATCATTGAGGGGGCGCCATATGTGCATATTCCAATACAACGTCCCATGATAAACTCAGGAACTCTAAATAAGAAGATGTCAATTTGCATATATCTTGCCCAGGGCAAGTGGTAGTAGTTAGAAAGCTTTAAAATAGTTAATTAAACACTATCATATTAACAAAATATTAAGTGTCATTAAGAAACAAATAAAATGGCAAATCATCCTTTTCATTCATTGAGATGAATAAATATTACTATCAAAGAGAAATGATCACAGATAATTGACGCGAGTAAGAAAACAAACATAGCAGTGTGGTCCACACACGTCAGCCGTCTTTAAGAAAATGCACCCTAAATTTCTCTCATTTCTTAAATAACTATCAAGCAAATATCTAACCAAGCTAAATTTTCAAACTGCTTCTTTGTTTTATTTATAAGTCACGTTGAAACCTTAATATTTTAATTTGTTTATTAATTTACAAAAAAGGTGGCAAGTTGTACTATTTTTTTCGCAAGCTCTTGCAAATTCTCTCGGAACCCCGGATATGGACTCGCGGAACCCTTATTGGGAATCACTGATCTACACTATCTTTTGAGTACTTACCTAATTTATTAATTTTGATTACATCTCTGAAGGTGGTGACTGATGAGTTATCTCTTTTAGTTGATTGAGTAAGAGCAAATATTTGACTTCAATTAGAGTATCATCACCAACTAAGCTATCTGGGCTAGCTCCAAGATAGCAAGGATCAGGATCAACGAATATACCATAGTAAGCAACAGATCGATGAAACTTCTCTTCGTAGCGTTTGATCGCAACCAGCTCTTTCATTCTGCCATATTTGATTGCATCCGAGTTAAGTTCTCTTGGATTGACAATGGCTACTACTCTGTTGTGACAAATAGTTTGTGGGAATAGATAGGCCTAATTAAGTGTATTTTTTTTATAGAGCACCGCGTCTTACTACCTGGTTTGGTTGTACGCCTAAGTACTAATTACGCTAATGGATTAGGAATGGGGAGGGTTGAATTTAGATGAAGTTAACCCACATTTTCGTGGAGGGAGAGTGGAAAACCATCTAGGAAAAACCTTCCCTGGTTCACTCGACCGAGATTCCAACCTCGATCTCCCCGTCCTCGGCAGTTTAGCTCAACATGAATCTAGCGTGTTAGCTAAATACGACTCCGAGGCGTAAGTGTAGAGAGGTTATTAATTAATATGTTATTTGAAAACTAAGTTAATTTTTCAAAAGTGTTAGAAAAAGAACTTGTAAACTATTTTAATCTAGCTTTACTGCCCAATAGTTTATTCTTATTGACTTCGAGACTCAACAACTCTTTTAGTTTTGAACCCTAGATTAGTTTACCATACGTACAGAGACGAACTAAAATGTCTCTTCGTTTTCAGTTGTAACTTTTTCTCGGATCATTCAAGGGTTATTTGTAACTACACATTCTTTCCATCTAAACTCTCACCCTTCTAAAGTTTCTTGTGACTTGCGAATGAGATAAAACTGAGAAAGAAAACCACTCGAAGCTTGGATCAAAGATAATGAGGTAGAAGTTCCACCTAGTTGCTGTGACTGACGCCAGGATCGTTACACTCCGGCCATATTTGGCCACTCCCGTAGTTTAGCTCTAGATATTAAAACTAAAACTGATTAATAAATTACAAACCTTGTTCATTTGGCTAACGTATTAAACAAAACAATCAATCCATCCCCTAAAATATATTCCCCCATCAAAACTATATGCATTATTTCATAAAATAAAATTTGAGATTATAGTTAAAAATAAAATTAAAACTGTTGATTATTAGGTAAATTTAATTATGTCATCATCATACACAATATGTTAACCTATTTTACACTAAGTTACAAAAGATTACACTGAATAATTTATTTGTGGGGTATCCTTGTATTAAACCTTGTTCAAGTGCATTTTTTGTACATTTTATAATCAATATTATTAATAGCCAAAATTACAATTTAGAAATAAAAATTTTCATGATCCATTCCATTTTTTGCTAACATAAAGAGCTACGCATAAAAAAAAGACACGTGACAAAATATTATTTTAAATAATTTATTATTAAATCAATAATTTAGTCTTATATTTCGAATATATTTACTTACGCAAACTTATAAATTTGTTTCACTGGCCAATGATACTTTTTGCGATAAAATTAAATTAAAATGTAAATTGTTCTATTAATTTTATAATCTTTTTCAAAAATTGAAAAATGACACCTGGACACGGAAATCGAACCCGGGACCTCGATTCCCGTGTCCAGGTGTCATTTTTCAATTTTCAGAATATGATATCTAGATGGAGTTGTTCCCACTAATAAGCATAAATAATATCTCTGGCTATTAATTCTTTATAATCTTTGTTTAGGAATTGTGACCTAGTTGTGTTGTAAATTTGTTTGAAATTGTATTTATTAAATATGCAAATGTTAGCATATCAAGTAGAACCAAATTCATCACTCATTTATATACGTCAGATTTATAATATTAATATTACTTCCATACAAACATAAAATATATAGTTTTACAGAGTTTTAGATCTGATAATTTACTATAGGTTATGTTGGTTTATTATTCTTTCTTTTAAACATTTATGAAATATGTATTCCATAATTAAGTTTAGAATTTTGCATCAAATTAGTTAACAATTTTTTCTGTTTGCTTTTGTTTTGTGTGGTAGCGTTAAAAGTTGACATTTTTGTCAACACAATATTTTATTCCTCTAGATTCGAGAATGCTTGGTTATGAAATGGTAATTGTGTTGCCTTCTCAACCTGATGAATATTAATTCTTACTTTTTACTCGAGACATTTTTCGTTCAAATGAAGATTTATAGTAGATAACGCGCTATTTTCTTTTCCTCCGTTTCTTTACTCTTCTGGCGTGTTTCAACTTATAGCTTGATTTATAACTAGCTAGGTCTCACCCGCAACGCGGAGGAATAAGGTTGGCAACACTGCTAAAATAAAAACGTGGTAGAGAAGAGGGTTTATTCTTTCTCAATGTGTGTCAAGACTTGTCCGTTTTTTGTCATATTTTTTTAATTTATTTAGGTAGTTAACGTACTATTTTATAAACCACCTGGTAACATCAGTAGAAGACTTACAACATAACTTAATTCTCTAAGACTTATAAAAAGGTTGTTGGGGTTCCGGATCCCCCTTGGAATTTGATGGACCCTCTCATGGAGGGGGATCCAAATATACCTATACAAACTTTAATTGGCTATAGGTATAGTCAAATTTTCTAACGTTAATTAACTCTGTTAAAGGGGAAAGCCCCATTTCAGAAAATATGATCTTTTTTTTCCCGATATTGATGGGGATAGGACCCATTATCGTCTGTTTAGTAGGCAAACACGCTACCGATTAAGCTTACGTGTCACACTTTACACACATTCATTTACACTTGTGAGATCTGTATTATGATGGCATAATTTAGTGAAAGTGTAACTGCATTTGCGTGGAGAGAGACCACTACAAAATACACTTATGAATATACTCGGATTGAATTTGATGCCCAACAATTCAAGTGTAAGTGTGTGTGTGTGTGTGTGTGTGTGTTGTGTGTGTGTGTGTGTGTGTGTGGAGAGGGAAGAGTGGGGGGATATTTTTACCTCTTTGAGTGAATACTTTCTTAACACAGGTCAATACATTATGTTATAGATCTAAAATTATTCCTCATGATTAAATTAATTTAGATTTAAGAGAGTCTCTTATTAAACACTAATACTGGAACCAAAGCGCGTGACCGAAATAAATTTAACAAATGATATCTTATGTGTTACAACATTGTAAAATCCTAATACATCACCTAATAATATGATTACATTTAATTCTCAAAATTTATATTTACATAGACTTAAGTTAAATTTTAAGAATTGCGTAATGATTATCGATTTTGACCTTAAGCTTTCGTTAAACAACAAACCAACACAATATGAAACTGACTACCTAATCTCCCTGTCCAATAATTTGGGTATCCAGTCTACCATCGCTGCGTGAAACTAAAACACAATTTTTTACGATCATGCTGGGACTCTTAACTAGTTATGCTCAACTCAGGAGGAAAACAAGCCAGTAATAATTTGATCTAACATGTTAGAATTACATATTTTATTTTTATAGTAACTGCCTTAGGTCTTGTATTTTTATGATTGTCCTTAGATTGAGTCAGATAACTCGATTATGGTCAGTATGTTTCCACTAAAAATTAACACCTGATTCAGTGGTCCCACAGTCTACGGCGTCAGGAAATCAATGGACTGGTATGCCAGTTTTGATAAGTTTAGGCTAGAACATTTGACGTATGCACTGAAGCTGATTTATCACTGGGGTTTTAAAACCTATTTTCGACTTTAATACAGGTCTACGATACCTAAACTCCCCTTCACAATAATTTTTTTCCTCCCGCGTCCGCAGCCATTTGGGTTACGAGAATACATATTATGGGTTTACTTGGAGGGGCTATTTTTAAACGGTTCTTACATTTCTTGAAAGTAAATTCGGGTAGATTACCTCTAAATTATTCTTTCACGTATATATATATATATATTTATCTATGTGATCTTAGGGTAAAGAATTTGCCTCAGGACTCGATATCGTGGGTTCAAACCCAGCCAGGATTGACAGATTTTTCATAAGCAATAAAAATCCGCTACACACCTTCCTTCGAAAGGGAAGTAAAGCCTTTGGTTCCATGTTGTTTGTGGCTTTCAAAAGAAACCTGGAGCAATTTGAAAATACCTTTCCGTAAATATGTATAGGACCTTTTGTGTTCGTTCACAATAAAATTCAGTGTGCAAGATAAAGATAAACTATCACACTTCCTTAACTTCCGTAGTATATGGGATTTCTACCAGATGGCCAAAGCAGGACTATTTAGCCTAAGGGCTCCAAATGGAAAGTAATAACATCTAACCAACCTTCGGGCTGTTTATTTAAGAGAAGAAGATATATAATGTATGTTCTTTTAATCTATATACAATCTGTCTTCTTTTATATCATGTGCATATATATATATATATGGAGATAGAGAGAGAGAGAGAGAGAGAGAAAGGTAGAACTTAGATAAAATTTACCATCATTTGCGTGGAGGAAAAACTGGTAATCGTTTAGAAATAACCACCCTCAATATACCCATAAGTTAATCAAACATTGTAAAACCAGACTGAATGAGCCTGACGTTTAGGCAGCATGCACACCGATATGGGTAAGCCATTATATAATCTAAAATGTATGAACTAAAAGATCTTAACAAGAAGTACTAATAAATAACTTTAAACAATCCTTTAAACCAGTTCTAAAACCTTCTCGAACAAGTTATTTGTACACTTCAGGGAGACTGAGAGCAGAACTTCTTATCTTCCTTCTAAACATAGTTAGCGGCGGTCTTGTTTGTGACAGAATTAAAACGTTTACTTTCCCCTCCGGTTGGTTAAGCGATGGTTGGGATGGTTGGGCTTGGGAGGAGGATCGCGGGGGAGTTTATGCTGTAGAGCAAAAAGCAAAAGGTAATAAAACACTTTAGTCCAATCAATCAAGTGGTTCAATATTCAGTGTGAAACAACGGCGGAGGCGGTGGCCTCATTCAAATTGAGAAACATTGCCAGGTGGTTTTGTTAGGTGGGGGGCTGTTTAGGTGACATTGAGCGATGCACGTCTGGACCAGGGACGGAGGTTGATGGTTTCGAGAAGGAGATGGATGATACCCTGTTTCTTTCTCTATTTCTTTACTCCTCTCTCCGTCTCACTCTCATTTCCTATAACTTTTGTGCCTCGATCTTTATATCTCTTCTCCCCGGGTCCGGTTCTAATTTTTTTTTTGCTTCTCCGTTCATCGCGAATATATCTGTCTTTCCTTTCCTTTATCTGAATCTGACTTTCTCATTTCTCTTCTCTGTATCTTTCTGTTTCTCTAACACATTCACATTTGTCTTTCAACTCCCCAAACTCTGTTTTTTTTTCTTTTGCTATTCATATGCACATGTTCTACATCCCAACCTTTCCCATTATTTTTTTGGTATTTTTTTTCTTGTACATCTCTTTGTTTCTCTATCTTTCTTTAACTGTCTCATCTCCTTCATATCTTAAGCTCACCCAAGGGATCACTTCTTCTAGATCTCTCTTCCAAGTTCTATGTATCGTCTTGTTCTTGTTCCTCGTTTGTTTCTCACTTCACCCCTCCCATGTTTCGATCTCAACCGGCTCTAATTGGGAGCCTTGTTAAGGTTTATACCCGTATAGACACGCGAAGAAAGGGTTGCAAACTTGTACCATACTATACTCGCCTACCACCGACACCTCAAAGGGAAGGGTTTTTGTGGTTTTTCACAAACCTAGCCGTGCGTGTAGCAACTATTCAGGAACTTATTTCCTATACACATTATTTATTATATTTTCTACTAGCTGAATGCCCGTCCTTCGCTCGAGATATTGTGTTATTATTTATTTTTGGATGAAAACTAAGAATATTTGTTTGAAGCTTAATGGCATGGCTCTTAGCGCTAGCCGAGAAACACCGCGAGGAGGTGACCATGTATCGTTCCTCATGGGGAGTTTTATTTTCGGCAGATCTCCTTGCATATTGCCTGGAGCGTTATCAGCTGAACGCGACTGGACAGGTCTCTCCCCCGTTCCCACCCCTCCCCACCGCCATACACCGTCCCGGGCCGGGCCCTCTCATTCACAAGACGCTACAAACACCACAAAATTCATATAATTATAAATTACAGACTTCTACCGTCTCTTGGAGTTGCATCTTAAAACGTAATTACATATTTTAATTAACTGTCCGAATTAATTTTTTTCCACCCAATAGAAACATCTACGGGGTTAAAAAAATAATTGCTATATTTTTTCAAAGGCATTATTAGAACAAACTTATCGGATTGTTACCTTCTAAAGGCTTAAAGAGAGTTTATAAAGCAATATTGTTGATTAGGTCAACTACCCTGATTTCACCCCCTTAATCACAAAACATCGGAATGAAACATCTTTACTTTTCCTAACTAGCCTATAAGGGGCACCTGTGCCAAATTTCATCTCTCAAACTTCGTAGGAAGTGTGAGAATTAGTGATGAGTGAATGAGTGAGTGAGTCAGTCAGGGCTATCGCTTTTATATTTAGAGTGATTATAAACGTAGTAGAACCGTAAAAATACATGTACTAGGAGATCGTAGCAACGATGGATGAATGTTCTCGCTCTAATATGTATTCAAAACTTTTATTGGGAAATGTTTCGTATAATGTGGCCGCACTCAACATTCTAGTTAAAGATTTAAAAATCAAATGTTATCCAATTTCCATGGATGTTAAACTTTCGGTGCCAGTTTTTAAATTGTTTTTATCATCGCGTCTTATCAAATGTCCAAGTTACACGTATATGTACTAAGTATGCTAATAAGTTAGGAGTGAAGAAGGTTGAATTTAGAGTGATTTTAAGGGTATTTACGTGGAGGGAGAGGGGAAAACCATTCAGGAAATTTACCCTCAGTACACCCAACCGGGATTAGAGCCCTAATCTTCCTGTCAATGGCAGTCTAGTTTACGTTGACAGTGAGGTCTTAGAAGCATGTTGGTGTTTAATTTAAAGCAAGACGTATATGGTCCCCCTTTAATACCACCATGAGAAATTTGAAACAATTCTTTCAGCCCTCTATCTTTTTTTTTTGTATCATACTACTTAATTGAGTGTTGAGTTATTACATTTAGTCAAATATAAATATTTTACTAACATATATATATATATACACATACACATACACACATAGATGATTAAAATGCGTATTTCTTGGACGGGTATTACGAGGCGGGGGAGAGTAAAATTGGCATTTTACAAGTATTTATTTAAAGTAAAAGCTTCAAATAATATTAGTTGGTGTACAAATATATTTTAACTGTATTTCTACCGTGTTCCTACAATAACTCTTATTATCTTGAGTAATAGAGATTACCTAACTTATGTATTCGTGTTTTTGCTAAAGAAACTTCAAGGTAATACCTTAGTGATACTTTTAGACCTATTATTTTAGTTTTTATTTTGGTTTATTGGGTAAGTTATAAAACAGTATTTATAGCGGCATTAACCTCTATGTTAAATCTTCCAAACTAGCGTGAAATATTGCTTATGTCAACTTTCTTACTTACCTAGTTCGGTGGTCACATGATCTAACGCGCTACTCTTGCAGTATATTAGACTGACGATGAAGGGGGAATCGAGGTTCCAATCTCATTTGGGTGTACTAAGAGTAGTTTTTTCAGAAGGGGTTTTCCCTCTGCTTCCACGCAAATGTCTATACACTTCTTATAAATATAACCTTTCCCATCCCTAAAAAACTAGAGTATTTAGTACATAAGCGTACAGCCCGAATGGGTAATAAGATGCGTTTCTAAAAAAAATTAACTTATCCAATTCACAAAGATTGTAGTAAGGCCCAGAAATATTTTAGACGTTCTGTGATTTCTAGTTAAATCTACATCTTAATTTTATTAGAGACCTTTACCACTTTTTTGGGGATAAATAAAACACTGGTAGAGTAACACCCACGCCCTTCCCGATTATTAAAGTATATATATATATATGACCTAGCTAAATTTATAACACCGTACCTCTACATACTACTCTAGTTTATATGTGAACAAGAATGTACAGAACTGTTTTTCATTGAAGAACTAAGAGTGGTGGGGCATGATATTGCCAGGTTAATTAAAGCTTGTGTAAACTGTACCTGTGATAATTTTCACGCCCTTTTAGTCTCAATTTGAATAATCATGTGTAGTATCTGCTCTACAAACCTCGTATAGAGAATGTATTTCCTTTGATGCATGCCCACTGTTGATTAGGGTTGAAAACATATTACACGGACAGTTTGAACTAAATCTACTTACTTTGAAAACACTCCACATCACGCCACAGTAAATTAAGTATTGATGGTTCACTAAGAAGACAGTGTGGATATTAATTACAAATGCTCTTAATGATGTGCTGTTTTACCTTACAGTGAATTTTTATTTTACAAGTTTTGGAGAGTGGTGCGTCAAACTAAATTTACATACTCGTTTAAAGTCGTAAATTAACTTTATCTCTGTTAAGAGTTTGTGTAAACCAGATATACTTGTTTTTATCTTATTCCAAATACAATAGATAACAATAAGGGACTCTTCTTACATTAATATACTAAAAATGGGGGAACCTCGCTTGTGATGTATCTATTTATGTGACATAAAAAAAATGCCATGGACTAAATATTAACTTTAATTTCTATGTTGTTAAGCATATAAATAAACTAAACAAAACAAAAAGATAATTTCAAAAATATTTTGCATAGTAATTAAACAAGCTCTATCTATAAAAAATTGTATTTGAGTGTTTTGTGATGTATATTTAATCATAGCATAAAATTTATAATTTAATAAAATATTAGTTTTACTTTTTAATCATTTTTCAAGAATTTTGAAATTCTGTTATCTCCTAAGTAACTGCACGTAAAAATATAAATCTTCGACAAAATCGTTTACAGATTATATGTACACTAATGATGAGCTACCACAATATTTATTTCTTTTTTTATATCACAGGTGACCTAGTGGTCTAGGGGTAAGGTGTCAGACTTCTGTGCTGAGGGTCCAGAGTTCAATCCTCGGTACCGGCATAGATTTATTTGATTGTCAATCCCTTCCTTCACCTTTGACAAGACGTGTATTAATTACAACTTGTGAATGTGTGGAGTGCCAGGCCTCCACCGTGGTTCGGATTCCACGTTAAGCTGTAGGTCCTCCATTTCATCTCACAATCACCTTACCATTACACATTATCGTAGGTGCGTACAACCCGAATGGGTAGTAAGAAGCAGTGATAGTAATAATAATAATAATAATAATAATTTTATACATCACAAATTGCTAATAAATGATCAGGTTATACACGTGTATGATAATTACTTTAATGAGGTAGGGATGAGGTGGTAAGAGTGTTAGAGTTAATATACATGCATTTGTATGGAAGGAGAGTGAGAAAAAATTAGAAAAATCTTTCCTCAGTAGACCCTAGGGGGATTTGAGTCCCGATCTCCCTGGCATCAGCAGATCAGTCCAACACGAGAATGACACCTTAGAGCAGGGGTCGGCAACAGGTCGATCGCGATCGATCGGTCAATCTCGCAGCAATTTTCAGTCGATCACTTAAGAAAACTGCATAGGTATGAAAAGCCAAGCCTACCTTGCATTATTCCACGATGGTCCAACTTATGAGATAAGGCCATAGTTTAATTCGTCAAGGTAAGACTATTGCCTTTCAGGATAAAAAGAATGTACATTTTAATTGTTTTATGTATTTTATATAAACGAAGGGACATAAGTATTGGAGGAAATATTGAATTTAAGGAATAAATACAACATGTATAGAAAAAATAATTAAAATTAGAGTGAAGAAACGAAGGGTGATCGCGGTACCTTTGATAAATGTAAAGTTGATCGGGGCCCAAAAAAAGGGTTACCGACCTTTTGCCTTAGATGCTTAGACCATTTGGACACTGAAGTGGGTAGTGGATTTAAAATATATATATATATCTATATGTAATATACAGTACCAGAGCTTCCAACAAGAATTCTCAAGCCAGGGTGCTGTTTCCAGTGAAAGTATTTACTCCTCAGCAGGCGGGTTTTGGTGACGATTCAATTATTTGATTATTCACTTCGGTGGCTGCATGTTCTAACGCGCTACTATAGCAGTAAATTATATTACCGATGGCGGGAAGATCAATGTTCGAATCTCAGTTGGGTTTACTGAGGGTGCTGTTTAAAAATGGTTTTCCACTCTCCCTTAACTCAAATTAGGGTAAACCGCCTATAAATGTAACTTTTATAATCCCTTAAACTAGTAGCGCAGTTAGTACATAAGCGTATAGCCTGAACGATAAGTAAGACGCGTCGCTAAATGAAATGTTATTTAATTCTATTCAAAGTGTGTAGAGTGACAATACACCATATCTCCCTGTGACGTCACCCCTCTCATGAAAGATACTAAGCCTTATGACTCTCCTGCTCCCTGAGTCATAAAGTTAGTCCTGTATAATTTCATCATGTAAAGAACAATCAAACCTTCCGGAAGGTTAGTAATCCTGTCCTTGTGAAGATCACTATTTCATGTCGGCTCAGGTGGTTAGGAAGGGGTTTCGGTAATCCCTCTGTAAACCGGTGCGCTGATAGATGTACCCCATTGTCAACTGCATGGATTGGATCCATACTCTGACGTCATCGCCCGCTTGCCCTACACTCGCCAGCCTCGGCCACACACTTTCTCCGAAGTTGGCTACACTGCGTCACGTATTAAACTGTAGATTATAGTATATTATAAAATAAATAAATATTTACCTTTTTTCCATAAAGTTTATACTTTGACCAATTTTGTATATACTCACTCCAGTGGCCAGTTGGTCAAAGGCATAACTCTTTTGTTAGATTGTCCTGCTGATGACGGGAAAATCAGGGTTCAAGTCCCAATCAAGACTACTGAGGGTGGTTTTTCCTACGTGGTTTTACATTCTCCTTCCGCGCAAATGAGAGAAGATTACCCCTAAAATGTTTTCTTCCCCATCCATACTTAATTAGAGTAATTATCATATATTACGTGTATGACCTGAACAGGTAGTAAGAAGTTGTAGTAAAATAAAATAAATTAATTAAAATTTATATTTACAAATTATTTTTCTGTGGAAAAATATAGAGGCAGTGAAAATATACAACAGAGTAATAATTAAAAATTTGGCAGATCTTTTACTAAGCTAAATGGTTAACTTTCATAAATCGATTGTATACTAATTAACTAGTAATTTGATTGAATGCCTCCATATATACATCAATCCTATTGCTTTGATATGTTTCCTCTACAAGTTTTGTAGTTACTTGGAAAAATGACTATTCTTCATATTCTAGTTTTAGAATACAATAAACACTTGAAGGCAAATATTTATTTTTATTGCTAAGAATAAAAGTACTTTCACTATACGTTTTTAACACTCCATATCAGTAGAGTCTAGACACTACTATTTTTGAAGTGAGAGTCACAATTGTGTTTGATCACTCCTAATTATATAGTGACATATTCAAGCTAAAACCTTATATATTAAGTCTATAATTTTTAAATTTCATATTCCTTTCAACATCTACAAATTTGAAGCTCGTCTATCACTCTTTATAAACAGAATAAGTTGAGAGTTTTTGAGAACAAATCGTCGAGAATCTATTGAAATGGGCAAACAGGAGAATAAAGAAAGTTATTTGAAGAAACACTTCTAGGATTGTATGCATCCATGTAAAATTAAGGATTGTAAAATTGTGCATGCTGAGGTTGGTAGGGACGTATGTATGATAGCAGGCGTGAACATAACAATTTAGTTGGGAAATTCCTAAGAAAAGAGAACGCTTTATAGGCCTAACGTCTAAGGGAGAGTAACGTAAAAATGTATTTGAAAGAGGTTGGCTGTCAGGCCAAGGATTGGCTGGAAGTGTCTGAGAATAGGATATATATTAATCTAAAATATATTTTATATGTTTAGAAGTTTCAATGGGAGGATATTAAAATATTTTTCAGGATTAAAGGATCTATAAGGTTGATGCTATCTATATAAATAATTTTTTAACGGAGTGTGTATAGCTGTCTGGAGGAATTTTAGTACTTCTAAATGAGCTAGAAATTTGAAATTTGGGGAAAATAGAGGAAATACACAAAAAGGGGTTTAAAACTATAACAATGAAAATGTTTAGGAAATAAAAAATTACAAAAAATAAGAACCTGATTATTAAATAATTATAATTCGTTGACGTGTTATTTGCACTTCTAAAGCAGGAAGAAACACAAATAGAAATTAATCAAATAGTCAAAATTATTATATTTGTTTTAGTGAGGATTTACTCGCATCCAGATATCATATTCTGAAAATTTAAAAATGACACTTGAACACGGGAATCGAACCCGGGGCCTTTGGCTTAGTACGCCAATACTCTATCTAACCACTGAGGTATCCAGGAATCGTCCCGTGTCCAGGGTCATTCCTTACTCATATTTTATCCTCACATATCCTCACTAAAACAAATATAATAGCTTCTATTTGTTTCTTAAATATGCAATCCCTTACAGTTATAATAATTGTACAAGTGGAAGCATTAACACAACTACCGAGTCGAAGGTGGCTGCGTTATCTGATAGCTGGTGATCTCAATAAAATCACACATTTGTAGACGACGATTTACCCACATCCATAATAGATTCTGCCTTAAAATATGAGTGAAGAATGACCCTGAGCACGGGCCGAATCCTGGATAGCTCAGTGGTTAGAGCATTGGTGTACTAAGCCAAAGGTCCCGGTTTCGATTCCCGTGCCCAGGTTTCATTTTTCAATTTTAAGAACGAATAGAAATTCCAACTCAAATTTAAAGAGAAAATACAGATTAAAATCAGAGATATGTTTTCATATTTTGTTCGTTGTTTCATATTGATATTAGTAAAAAAAGAAATGTTTCTTTGTAAGATGCAAATTTTACAGGTATCGTAATTTGAGTTTAAATTTACACACATATATATGTATTAAGACAAATCAATGGATATTCTAATTAAAGGGCATATTGATGATGAAAGAGTGTTGGAGGGTACATTGACCCAAATAAGCTGTATTATTGAATACGCCATATCCTCTCAGGCAGCTCTTTGACTTCATTTGTGCTTTTGGTTCATCGGCCGAGCCTAAGAAGCTGTTAGAAGATGTATTAGATGTATTCACAGAGGAATTGCAAGGAAATGAGATAATCATACTCCCTGATGTTTTGATTGTGAACATTTGGCTCTTTGAAATGTAAGTTGCAGAACATACTGATATTCAAAGTGGAAAGTGGGAGACTTTAATTAGAGGAAACATTCAAATAGCGTCCCTGAAATGTCTGACTTGAACAAGAAAAATAAAGTTTTCAGCACTATGTATTTGACGTTAAATGCAGAACTAAAACTTACATAAGGATGGCATTGAACGATTAATCATCGGACAAAATGCTAATATGGGTTGGGTCAACCATGGCTTCTAGATATGCACTAGATGTAGTCAATAATTGGTTGCATAATAGGCTATAACAAATAATTATCTCCCATTTGGAAGAAAGATTTTACTGTTTAGGAATGACTTCCGGTAATGTTTACCAATTATTCCGCATGCTCATAAGAAAGCAATCGTCCAGACCAATTATTAAATAATCCCAGCTGTGTAAGGAGTTTAACTTATCAAGTTAAGTAAAACTGTACGGAAAATCAAAAGTAACTTCCGTTTTTGGTTAATGCAATATTTTAAATTTTTAACCAGAATTAAACAGTTTAACCATATACTATTATGTAGGTGTGATTTTTAAACATACTCTTACGTTAAAATTAATATCTGGATATGATAGTTATCCATAATATAATTATGTTAATTTTAAAATGTTTTTTCTTGTCAATAAATAATACAACAGAACCTATAGTTTTAAAATTTAATAGATTTTAAAAATGATAATTTAATGGAGGCAAATGGGATTATGGAGGAATTAATTATTGAATTGTTGGCAGGTTTTCCCGTGATCACCACAAAATTTTAATTAGGGGGCCTACTATAATTTGAAAATATGTTTAGAAATGAAATGGCACTCCAATTTCTACAAGCTGCTCTATTATAAGTTCAAACTTTTCATATTAAAAGTTTGCTTTATATTCTAATAGATTAAATCCACACATTGTATAGAAATAATTACTTTTTATATGGAAATTTATCCACCGTGGTTATAGAAATATTACAAGAAATATTTCCAATGTTTTAAAATAAATTTTAACAGGTTTGCTTAGATTTGAAACCAAATACATACAATATAATTACTTATTTTATTTTATTAATAGTTTTATTCATGTGATTTAGTAATGCTGTTTTTCAGCTATAATTGAATACAAAGTAATTTGAGTAAGTTTTGATCTGAAATATTATTTCATTCAAACAAGAAATATATACTCTCATTAGAAGCTGTATGAATGTTTGAATATCCTACATAATTTTATGTTGGAATTTTTATATATTTAAAATGTCAAGTTCTCATTTACTGAGTAATAAAAAAAATTAAAGTGATCTCTTCCTATCTGTCATTGATAAAAAAAATTGTGACAAGAATTGCCAAAAAATAATTGTAAAAGGGTAAGAAATGGAGACAATTAGGGGAGACAAAAAAATAAAAAAATAACGAGCAGCCACCGTCACCACCTCAACAAAGTTTCTTTTAGAATTTGTTTTGATTGAGTTTTCTGCGGACGTGACGTCTATAACAAAGTTTTCTTCTCTCTATTTTTTTTTTTTGCTACTTCATCACCTCCGATCCACCCCTATCCATCCTATTTCCCGATTCTTAAGACTAACATACTTTACCTTGATTGGTTCTTGTTTATCCAAAGCCATGTTTTTTCCAAGTTGTGTGAACAGTACTGATTAGTAAGTATCTACTTTCAAAGATTGTAGATTTTTTTAACTCCAAAATGTACAGAACATTTGGTTTTAATAAATGCACTGTATTGTAAAAGATAATCCCAATTTTATTTTCAATGAATACAGAAAAATAGTTTTTAAATAAATATAATATAATACAACTCCGGTGGCCCCATGGATTAAGGAGTCATTCTCAAAATAGACTTGACTACCAGTGATGAAGAGTTAGCGATTATAATCCTTGTCGTGACGTGTGGTAAAGGTGGCTTTTCCTTCAAAAATATTCCACCTTCCCTCAAAGAAAATGCAGATGCATTCCTTCTAAATTAATTATTCATAATATCTATCAGTTTAAGGTGCATAGACAGTACAAACATGTACTAAGACCTGGTGCTATAAAAAGGAAAAGTAATTATTTTTGATTAGTTTGATTGTAAATTTGGATCACTGTACAATTTCATACCACAAAATTGAATAGAGAGTTCATAAAAATACATACCATTTATTTGGGTCTATACTTTTAATCGAGTGGCGTTAAGGTGGTGACACAGGGGAGGGGGGGCGAAAATTGGTCATTCTTTTTACAGGCTTTATATTAAAACATTTTTTAGGCTAAATAAGTCAAAATTATTTCAATACAAACATGTAAAGTTTAATTTTATTCATATGAAAAACTCAAAAGTGGTTGAATATCTGTCAAGGAGTGTCCTGAATTTCGTGGAAACTTCTTCTCTTAACTTAAAAAGTTTGTCATCGAATGCGGCTAACCACATGACAAATATTCCACAGCTGTTGATATCACCAAGTGAAGACAATTAAAATATATAAATTTGTATAGAAGCAATATTTTATTTATTTTGACCAATAAAATCTTTCTATAAGAACTGCAATAATATCTCGTATTGTGTTTCCTGTAGCCTCATTTTAAGCATGTGACCGACAACAATGTGATTGTTTACTTGCGTGATAAAATTCTAGGCACTATGTATTCTCTTATTTTACGTTCAGCTAGTTTGTTATTTTTGTTTTTGAATAGCCATGCAATAGTAATATATATTTCAAAACATTATTATTATTATTGTTACAATTTAATGGAATGTAAACAACTTGTATTGAAACTACGATCCATTGATTGTTTTAACCCGCTCCGGTGGCCGCATGGTCTAAAGTGCTACTTTCACAATAGACCAGACTGCCGATGATGGGGATATCAAGGTTTGAATCTAGGTCGGGTGTACTAAGGGATGTTTAACTTAATAGTTTTCCACTATCTTTTCCAAAAAATACTGGTATACTTACTCTTCCTAAAACTAGTATACTAGCGTAATTAGTACATAGGCATATAACATGAATGGATAGTAAGATGCAGTGCTAAAAAAAAGGTGAATGTTTTATATTTGAGTTATAGGGGGAAAAAGGAGTTAAAATATGTCTCTGTCATATATAAATTAATTTAAAAAGTATTTACTGGATTTACTGGAATTTGATACATAAAACATGGTGTTCTGGGAAATGTGTGGAATATGACCTTGACCCATTTTCTCTTGTATTATTAGTACGTAAAACAATTGGTTTACTGCACTGACCAAGCATGAACCGTATTTGTAATACTGGTCTCTTTGTAACTCATCTTTAGGTTAAGTAAGTCAGTCATATTCTATGTGATTTTTATTTATTATTACATTAAGCACCATGGCTATAAACACCTCAGCTTATGGGGTGGGAATAATTTATATTGTTTGGAAGTAATTCACCCACATTAGAATTAAAGTAGATGGGAAAACCAAAGCGATAAACTAAACGTGGAAGGCAAGTCCTCGGTAAACTGATGGTATTTGTGCCCCAATATTTATATCGCCATCAGACCAATCTTTTGAGAGACTAGTTATTTATGCAATATGAACACTAATATGAATAGTATGTAATTAGGTAATTAAAAATATTATATGTATACATCAGCTATGGGATTATTAAGGGGATCTCAAATATCATACATTTATTCCCTAACTAGCTATATATACTTATATATAAAGGCTAAGTCCCCATTATATAAATAAATTTATCTTTTTGTATCAAGCTATTTGATGCAATGGTTTAATAAACAATATTTATATATTAATCTATATTTAAATGTAGCTGAATGTCTATAATTATTTTATCTAACAACGTTTGATGTAAATATTTAATATTGTGTCACTAAACACTTAAAAAATTTCAATAATTTTTATTAATTTGGATTATTTAGTTAAAAATGAATAATAAAATATAAACATTTTGTGCGAAATAGATTAAATAATAGTAGAGCAAACAATGCAAACATTTTTGAAAACAAATATATTAAGTGGAATTTGTTAAATTATAATAAATAAATTACGTAAACTGTTCATTATTAGTTTTGCTATAGGAAATAAAATGAATTATATTTGATCAAAATACTCCACTTTAGTCAGTTAATTTGTTTTGCTTTCTACAATAAATTTGAGTTGAACAGATTTGGCTTATGTATATAGATATAGATATATTTGCACATATATTAAATTATCTCCTCTCATATCCCTCATTGGATAGGTGTATGATAATTAATTATATTTTAAGTTTGAAACATTATTAATAATACATCTTTTGATTTAAATTATTTTCCCTTGATACTGAAAAGTTTCACTTAACAGTAAGGAGCAAAAAAATCAGAATTTTAGCTTTAAAATTTAAAATTGAAAGAACATAGAATGCACAAGTGTTTAACCCAATATGAAAATGTTATATTAAAAACTATTACATTAATACTTCGCTAACCTGAAATACAAATATTTAAAATAATATTTTTAATGGAAATTAAGTTGCATATAATTGCAAAACTAACATTAAAATAATTTATTCGAATTTTACTTTAAAAATGTGGTTTCACGTAAGTCTTACATTATTTTTATATAACAACTTTAGGAAGAGTGTGATTATATTAATAATTATTTGTTTACGGGATGGTATTTTAAAAATAGTTTAACATACAAACACATACATACTTTAATTCAATTACCAACACTTTTATAAATAAAATATTATTTTTAAGGCTGGTCTCATTCAGCACATTTAAATACTGGCATGAGAAATTTCAAATAGTGTACATTTTGAATATACACTTAATGTGTATATTTTGACCAAATACTAAAAAATACTAAAAAAATTAGGCACTTCGTTCTTTGAAAACTAAAGTTTAAAGTGCTTTATCTTATTGAGGTTTATTCATATATGAAATTTCGGTCCATATTGAACAAAATATTTTCAAACTATTTTTTTTCCCCTACAATTTTCTTTATCAATATTAAATGATTTATATAGAGTTTCAAAACTTAGTTTAAAGTTTAAAAAAAAAATATATATATATATATATATATACGAAAAAGTAAAATCAGTTTCTCTTTCAAGGACGTTTAATTTAAAATATCGCAGTTCTGAATTTAAAACATATCACCTAAACATTGATCTAGTGTTCCCCAACCAAATAAATTCAATTTCTAATATTATCAATTTAAAAAAAATGACAAAATAGGATTGTTTTAGCGGTTTTAAATCTTCATAAATGATATTTTTTATAGGATATACCATGTTGTGAGACAATGTACAGTACCTACAAGTAGATAGTTCCCTTTAGATAAAGTATCTTAGTCAGAGACACAAGCTTATTACATACATGTTTCTAGGCTAAAAAAACACATCAATAAATCAACTCTGTCTGCAGTGGGACTCAAGCAATGCTCCAAACCGTTCTCAAGTCAATTGAGAGAGAGAGAGAGAAATAGAAAAATATATATCTTCCATTTTATCTCCTACCTTACAAATCACACGTTCACAAGATCAATATGAGAACCAACTTACTTTCTTACTCTTTAGAACTTAACTGTAACTCTTTTGATGCGAATAACTTCTTCTCAGGACAAATAAGTGAGTGAAATGTTTCTCGGGTGGAAAAGTTTTTAATTCGCTCTTAGCTCGGGTTTAAGTAATTCGACACCAGATAGATTGTTTGGGGGAAAAAAAATATTCCCATAGGACACTGAGCGAGGACGTTTTGATTCAAGATTGTAATTTGAATCTGTAGCTAACAGCGCTAAAATATCATAAAACTAAATTAATATCAATATAAAAATCTTAAAAATCATATCAAAGTGAGAAAATCCTAGCTTATAATTCTATATAATATTAATATTAAAATAAGAGAAAGTGATAATCAAATCATGTATATTTAGAACAATACATAGCTAATGCTATTAAATAATGTACAGGTTTTTTTTTTACATTCAGCAGGCCTACTATTTCTAGATTATGGGGGGGGGGGGGGGGGG
>CABFWO010000519.1:227865-245215 GCA_902155825.1 Timema genevievae | reverse complement strand
CACACACACACACACACACACACACACACACACACACACACACACACACACACACAGAGGGGATTTATCATTAGGGGAAGTACCTCCCTTAGAAAACGAGTGATAAATCTTGTACTTTTATCACTAGATTATGAATTTTATTTTTAAAAACCCATCTTACAAAAAATATAATAAATAGTGTCCAATTTTCGTAGGAGAAAGCTTTTAAAAAATACAAATATGAATTTTGGTTATCAGATTTTTTAACACATTTTATCACCTACTTCAGTGGCCAAATGGTCTAAGAAGTCACTCTCTTGCTTAAAATGCTTGCTAATTACGGGGAGATCAGGGCTAGGGACTTTCCCTAAATGGTTTCCCACTTTATTCTCACGCAAATAGAGTAAATTATTTCTAGAATGCCTTCCTTTTTCAATGCTACCCCATTAGAGTAATTATTATATATGGGTATAGCCTGAACAGGTGGTGAGACGCGGGGATAATTTTAACATGTTACTATAATATTAGTGTTATTTATGGGTAAATAAATAATCCATCAAAAGTAATATCTGCCAATCACATCAATTTAAACTATGACTGCAAGAAAGATCCGCTTTAGTGGTCGAATGGTCTAAGGCGTAAATCTCACAATATACTAGACTTCTGAAGACAAGGATATTGGGGTTTGGAGTTAGAACCCCGGTCAAATCTAATCAGAGTGGTTTTCTCCAAATAAATGTCACCCTCTCTACATAAAAATATGGGTAAATTTCATATAAATTCAAACTTCCTTATCCTTAACACATTAGCGTAATTAGTACATAATATGCGTACAACCCAAAAGTGTAGTAAGACGCAGTGCCAAAAAAAGTAGATATATATTATTATTTATTAATATATTAGCTGTGATATAAGGCACTTCCTATGAAAATTGGACTATAATTTAGATGTAGAGAGTAGCTATAACTGGATCTTGCGACATGGTGTGGATTTTATAATATAATTTTAAATCTTTAGCGGAAATGGATTTATTAAAATGGTTTCACTATTTTCAAAAAAATATGACAAAATGAAACAAATATTGTTTAATATTGAATGAATATAAAATTGATACCAGTTTCACTGTTATAATAATGTCGTGTCTTGGCTATATCACTCGTAAGAGAGTAGTTGAAAGACTAGCCAGTATTAAAGTACTTTTGCCCAGGGAAAGTAACTATAGTTTATAAGTTTTTTTACTCTGACATGGCGTTCTCAATAGTCAAAATTGTCGTAAATCGAACCCAAGACCCTTAACTCAGTAGGCAGACACGCTGTCAAATGAGATTAGGTGTCTCAAATGTAAATATGCTGTTAATCAGGATGGGTAGTAAGAAGTGTAGCACAGAAATAAACAGTAAAAAATCCAACACACGCTAAATGTTCCATTTAAGGGTTGAATACCACTAAAATATATATTTATAATGTATACGTAACAATATATGTATACCAACTTAACACTTTCTTTAGTGGTTTGGTGCATCAAACAGAAAGATGACGGCAGTTATTTGTATATTTATCAAACAAACCGATGATATTAGGTTAAACAAATTTTTTGCGTTGTTTACTTTTAACCTTCCTTATCTTGAAATATTTGCCTTTACTCTTACATATAATATGATAAGCCCTTTTTACATTAACAGAAATTACGCTATATTGGATGAGAGAATTTTCACAAAGAAAAACTAATTTTAAAGGTTAGGGGTTGAGGATGTCATAAAAAAATTAGCCTAAAACTAAAACAAATTTTCCTGACAAATATCACATTTTTTCCTTCTGTCTAGGCAGTGGCTCATCTGTACAATCTTTCTTTGTTCACATCCCCATGGAAACCATATTTGGTACATATCGTTAAATACAATATTTATCTTTGGTTAAAACTAATAAGAGCTCAATTCTTTATTGAATGGTTTTATTCAACAAATAGAGAGAGAGAGAGAGCTTGGAGAGGAATCGTTTTAAAGTTATCATATTAACGTGAAGGGGGATAATACGTGTTTCAACTCAAATTAAACACCAAAAGAAACACACATACATTTATTAGACTTAGCTAAATAAACTTTAAACTATAAAGTCTAGTAAGGGTTCACTGTAGAGAACATTTACAAATAAAAGCTTAGAAAAATTCTAGTACAATAATCTGTAGACATCTCTGCAACAGTCCACTAGTAAATATATTTTAGCGTAAATACTCGGTATAGAATATTGTATATACACATTAATGTAAAAAAAGTGGTATGTATTATTAGCATTATATTCCAAGACATAAATATATGTGCATACAATATTATTTTCTCTCTACACCTTGGAGAGAAAGTATTATGATCGTCAAAAAATTGAACTTGAGATTTTGATAAATGTTGAAGTTTCATGACCCCCGAAACAAAAAAAATAAATCGTTTTTACAATGCCTTCTGTCTGTACCGTGAACTAGAGCCCAAACTATTTCAACAATTGGCTTGTAAAACTAAAAGAGCTCAATTTCCTTTTTCTTCATGACTTCCTACTGCAATAGCTGCCCCTACCCATGTGTCTTCTTTGGTTCAGTCTTCAACTTTAGTTACTGCAGACGTTTATTTATTAATTCGGTTTAATTCGGCGTTAGTTATAAGATGTATTAGTATAGTTTTATTATTAATTTTTATAATAACATTCTTTATATTTGGGGTTCTCTTAAGTTCTTCCCGAGGGGTTTTTAGTATTAGATATCTTGCCCTAAAAATCAAAGGTAGTTTACTGAGGGGCAATATGAGAAAAAAAATTCAATTTTCTCAAAATTTCTTAAAGGATTTTAGTTTAGATTTTCTATCTGGATATTGTTTAACGAACTAAACAAGATGGCGACTGTCTTTTTATAGAGGAAATTACTTTGAGTGTATTTTACATAAGGCAAATTTTCCAATTTTCATAATTTCTTCGTAACTATTTGATATAAGAGATAACATATCATTGTAAAATTTGAGTACTAATAAAGATTAAATCTTATAATTGAAATATATTTTTATAAACCAATAATTTCTGAGCTATATGAAAATACATACACTTTTTAATTCAGGTCTTTTAAATTAATTTGATTCTCATGTTCTTTGGTGGATAAAATGGTTTCTCTTTTCTCAATTTTTCTCTAAGGTTCCTAGTTCTTAATGCCACAGCGTAAATAAGTAACCATATATTTTATCTCATTTACTATCTTTGGTGTAATATTTCTGCAATAATGTGTAGACCTATTATTTCTTTTCACAAATCTTACGAGTTTTTAATAAACGTATATTTTAAGATAAAAGTGCGAGAAAGTCTGTGTGGACACCATACATTTTATTAACCTAAAACTTAATTTTAGATAATATGCAAATAGAATACATTATTAAAATGTAATTTTATAACTGGAATTTTTAGGAATATGCTAATTATAATGAATCTATTACAATTCCTTATTTATCGCCTAATGTTGCAGCCAACTGTATTTAAACATCCCTGGGGTCATTCACAGAAAGTGATCCATCAGAAACATCAGCTTTGAACCAGACAAGCTAAGGAGTAGAAAGGACAATACTTTTAGTTTTAAAGAAAAAATAAATCATGATCTAGATTCTAGTCAGTCCAGAGACGTAGATAAATGAAAATAAATGACATACATTTTTCTTGTGCAAATATTTTAGAGGAATGTCAGAGTACTGTAATTGCAATAAGTAAGAAACATATCTAAGATAATTTAGTATTTAATGGAATTTTATTCTTATATTTTAGGCTATTGATGAAAAATATTTATTTATGCTTCCTATTGGTTTTTTGCGAATCTTTACTAAAACACGCTTAAAATAAAGCATATATAATGTGTAAATAATGTGAAATATTAAGAAAAATCTACTGTTCTTAAAGCAATATATATACAGCACAGTGTTAGTAATAGCATTAAATAATCAAAGAAATAAAGTAGAGTTAATTAAAATTTTAATTTATACTTCAAACTAAGGCCATACATATGGAGGTGTTAGCGAAAAGGATTTATATCCCTCAATATTATCTCGACCAATTGGGTAGAATTCAAAATAAATATAAATTCATTGAAGGATTGGATTGGATTGGAAGGATTGAATTGGATTGGAAGGATTGGATTGGATTGGAAGGATTGGATTGGATTGGAAGGATTGGATTGGATTGGAAGGATCGGAGACAAAATGCAAATTATAAAACCTTCAATTCTTTTGGGCAAATTATCTTCAAAATATCCACACTACGAGTTAAAAGTGACAATTTATTGGTGAGGTAGTATTAACTGTAAATTTTACATCTCTTCACAGCGTAAACAGCCAAATAATCTCTCTTATATGAGCACGGTCTTCAGACAAATGATTTATTACTTATACACCACATTTGTCACAGGAAGGGCCTTTTATGACAGGTAAAAAGGCTTCTAGATCTACTTCCACATATTCATACGTCAGCTCAAAGCCTATGAAGCTATACCTTTAAATATATAAAATACATATTTTATGTTAAATAATAACATAATCATATAGGATCAATTTTGGTCGCAAAACTTATGTTGTGTTGTCTATGAATTTTGGACTGTACAATGTAATTCAATATATTTCATATGTGTGTTTTTAATTATAATAACAGGAAAGCAGCCCATACTGGTGATAATGATGACAAGAGCGTCATTTTAATTTATAATAGTTTACTCGTATCTGAGTGGTCGGGGGTTTCAATTCTGACCAGCTCCTAAATAGCTGCTTGCTTTTTGTTTAAGCAAATAAAGGTGGACTTTTTTATACCTTCCTCATTACTACCTAATTAGCGTAGATATACGGATGGCCGGATTGGTCGTAAGACTGTACACGAACAATAAAAAAGTATTCTTCTCTATTTAATGAATTAACTGAACAATTAATAATGGTCCTTACATTAATATATTAGTATAATATGTATTGTCAATATAATAATTGATTAATATATATTGGAAAGTAACTAAAATTAAGTATTATATTAACATGTTAATGTAAGGACCAATATTGTTCGTGTACAGTCTTACGACCAATCCAGCAATCCGTATATTTAGATTAATTAGGTAGTGATGAGGAAGGTATAAAAAGTTTTAAATGTATATATATTTATGTACATTTTATCATATCTTTTATTATATTTATTATTTTATATTTTTATTATATTTTACAAAAAATTTATTCATCGTATTATAATTATTATCTTATTTTATTATATATATGATAAATAGATTATAAATAATATATATTATGTACATTATTCATATTTTTTCCCATTAATCTATTTAGTACTCCTGTTAATAAAGGAATTTTTGGAAAAATTATATACCAGTAATGGTTGATGAAATGTTTACATTTCTGTCAGTATGAATGTTACAAAGTTTTTAAAGTAATATAGCAATAGCTCGTTAATACCATAACTGTAAAATTGGTTTGAAATCAGCAAATAAAATAACGGGTTTGTCTCTAAATTTTGGTATTCACTTCCCACACTGGAGTTTTAATTATCATGGACAAGGACCATATTGTTAAATTCTTAATCAAATTATCTCTTTAATAATATCATCCACTTACTGCCGGAAATATGATTTCCAGGGAAGTTTTAGCAACATACTTGTTATACATTTCAAGTGTAATCTGTAGCCAGCGTGTTGTAACTTTATACACTATTTTATTTCATTAATATAAAGAACAAAATTTCTCCAACGCAAAACAAAAGCCTATTGTTGTGCGGTTTCATTCAAAACGTTACATTTGCTGTTGTATTCTGTAGCCAACCTAAAACATTATAAATTATGTTTCACGGTGTAAACATATTTTTAATCAAGATATATTGTTATGAACTGTACGTGTGTGTTGATATGTTGAAATACATAGACCTTCATCCATGCATATATACATACGTATATGCATACGTATATACATGCAACCATTCATACATGCATACGTATATACTTTTATACGTATTTTTATGCATACGTATATACATGCATACGTATATACATGTATATGTATATACATGTATACGTATATACATGTATACGTATATAAATGCATACGTATATATGTATACGTATATACATGTATACGTATACACATCCATACATGCATACCTATATACATTCAATCGTGCATAAGTATATACATGCATACATGCATACGTATATACATGCATTCGTATATACATACATACGTGCATACGTATATACATGCATATGTGCATTCGTATATACATACATACGTGCATATGTATATATACATACATGTATACGTATATACATGCATACGTGCATATGTATATACATGCATACGTGCATATGTATATACATGCATACGTATATACATGCATACATGCATATATGCATACATACATACATACATACACACATACATATATACATATATACATATGTAATCACGCTATTCTCTTATGGGGTTGACAAGAAACGGTGGATATAACTAAAAAAAACTCCATAATTAATCCATCCTCACCAACCTGTTCCAATTTTATTTCTTATTAACTTGGATTATATTTATTAAAGCCAGTTTGGTGCTCTTTGCTTATAAATTAAAAAGTTTTGTCACCAAAGTACATATTTTAATATCGTATGAATACTTATACTAGTTTTTGTTCACGGTTACTGTAAAATGAATTGTATGGAGAAATAAAAACATTTTACGGTTTGGTGAAACAAACATGAATATGTACATATGGGTGCCGTGTTTGTATATTTTGTTAAATTATGGTGATATAGAATTGGCGGATGTAGAGTTTCATCAAAATATCAATTGTATTATAGAACAAACACCTTAAAGGAATTGGCTTTTTCATTTGGCGTGGAAATGCAGAACCATGGGACCAAACGATTATCTTTAAGAACTTTTATTGTTTCGCAATTTCCTTTTCGGAAACAGTTTTGTCAAGAATAGAAGAATGTTGATTAAACTATACTTTTTATATACACACTTCCTCTATAATTTTAGCAGTGATCAAATATAGATAAATTGAAATTTTTCAATAAAAAATTGCTGGCTGCATAACAAAAAAAATAAGAAAATGTAACATTTATTAAACATCGATACATTATCTTAGAAAGAGTATTGAAAATATTAACATAGGACTTTCTCTCATTCTCGAGAAAACTGATATTTCAAAACGTATGATTTTTCTGCAAGACCTGTCCGGTAGCTAACGCCATCTACGGTTTTTATCTGTTATTGTTGGCACGGAAGGATACTTTGGTCGCTTGTGAAGCCACGCCACGACTTTCACCTTCCCGCCCATCATCCCACAAAATAGGTATTAGGCTTACACTCAACAGGGACAACGGCCTTAAAGATGTTCCATACATTTATATCTTGAAGCATAGAAATATTATAATCCCTTTAAGGGATTTTAAGATAGTTTTGAATTATCTCTAGCATTTTAAATATTTGTTGAGGTAACGATTTATAATTTTTATTTAATTTTTTTTAAAAACTAAACATTGTTTGGTACCTCTTTTCATTGCTCTAAATAAAGAATATCAATTTGAATGAACTCTTAATAAATAATCTAAATTAGTTTTCATAACTATACAAATGCTAAGGAATATCTCATCGATGTTTATTTTACAACAAAATTTTATTTAATCAAAATGTGTAATTTATTTTACAGCAAAAATTCAGAAATAATTTAAAGTTCACCTGTACAATAAGGTCTACAAATTTTAAATATAAAATACTCATTACAGATCCGAGAAGAAAAAGTAATTTTTTTAAACATTTTATGAAATGTGGACTTGTGCCAATGTTTCACCGAGTACTAAGATATAGACGACACTTGGGAAGGGGGGGATGAGGCGATGAGGGGGTGGCTCCTGAAACTCAAATTGAACAAGCCCTAACTCAACCCAAGTCCGGTCGTCTCATCCCTCTGCGGTTTCTTCTTACCGCAATTTCACTAAGGAAAGTTTCTGGTGTCCTGAAGTTTTGACCCTTTCCCTATTTTTTTATCCCCTGGTCTTCGGTGTACTATTTTACTCCTCTTCACGTCTTCCATAAACCAAGAAGATAACATCCTATGAATTCGGATTTTTTTTATTTGGGGGTGAGTTGAAAAAGTCAGATCAATAGTTGTCTTACTTATTTATGTTTTTTATATCTTTAAATATATTATTCAGAAATGTAAAAATATTTTTTGTTAAATAGATCATTTATTTATTAGTGTGTAGAATTTATAAGCAAAACAACCAACATTTTAAACTTAAGGTGTGGATGTAGGGGAGGCGATAAAAGCTAAGTGTTTTTGCTATTTTCATATCAAAACATTTTGGTATTCAAATAAATCAAATATGGCTGCGATACAAACATGGAGTTTAATTTTCTTCACATGGTGATATAAACATTTCTTGAATATCTTTCATAGGTGTTCTGGATTTTAAGGACAACCCTTTCTCTTAATTTAAAAAACTTTTCATCTAATGCTGCAATGCTGATGATAGCTACTAAAGAGATGTTGATTTCACCGTAAGAAGAAAACGAAAATCTATGTTGTATTCAAGATATATTTTATTTATTTTGAACAAAAAATATGTTTTGCAATACAAACTAAAAAAAACTGCATGCGTTCCCTACATCCCCACCTTAAATATCATTTATAACTGTTTTAATAGTGTTTTTATTTATTAGAGTACTGTATATGTGACAGTAAAGAAGGTGGCTTTTAATTAAATACAAACACATTAATGATTTAGATAATTTGATACAATATTTTATATGTAAAATATATGTTTTATTTATGTTGGTTTAATTGACTTGTTGCATAGCTAGTAAGTCATTTTAAAATGTTTATAATAATTTCTGTGTAGACATTTTTAAGATTGAAATTTATTTATTTTTGATTAATTTTGAATATTGTTTAATACAATATACTATCTATTAGCTACTTATAGTATTTATTTTAACCAAACATGATAAGTTTGACATTTAAATAAACACGCAATCAATCTTTGTTAAAGCGACATGGAACCACGTTTAAAAAAATAACCCCGCCCTACTGAAGTTGGGAATATAACCATACTCATTGTCAGTGTCTGTAGTGAAAGTTATTCATACAAACAGTTTTGTGTGTTCATTACAAAAATTTATTTAAAAAAATATATTGAAATTATTCTTTTTTTTTTACAAAGGAACTCAATTGAACAAAATTGTAAAGACTTTTTTTATGTTAGGATTAATGCAATATTAAAATCTAGTTTAGATATAACAAATCTCATATGTTTTTAATCAAGAGGAATATATTATTTTATAAAGCTAAATAACATATCTTGTTAGTATAATTTTGCTACACGTTTAAATGTTTATAATAATTATTATTATTTATGCTTAAGAAATTAGGCAATTTTGGTTTATTTACCTTGTTTTTGTTAATACAACTATAGTAACTTTATTAAAGTTAAGTTAAAAATGTAACATTAATTTTTGATAGAGTTCAAACAAAAAATTAATTAAAATACATCTTTATTTCAGATGCATCGGTGATCACATGGTATAACACGGGACATTAGAGTCATACTGGATGGCCAGTGACATCGGAATTCCAATCCTGGTCGAAAGTAGTGAGGATAGTTTTTCTTTATAAATTGTTTCTCAATCTCCCTCCACGTTAAGTGTGAGTATACTTTCTCTAACATTATACCTACTTTATCCCTTTATCATTAACGTAGATAGTGTATGCATTTAACTTGAGTGGTCCCTAAGACCTGGTAAAAAAATTAAGTTATCATTTTTGATAATATTTTGCTATAAATTGTTAAATTAATTACCAATAAATCATTAAAATGAAGTGAAACTATGGGTTCATTAACTAAAATATAACCTACCTGTGTGGATTAATAATCCTTTTCTTATCACAGCTTCTTTACTACCTGCTCAGTATATGTATACGCATCACTTTAAAGCTAAACCATAAGCCAATTAACTTTAAAAAAATAATAATTAGCCAAATAATTATGAATTCTTTCTTTTATACGTAGGACTAGCTATATTCCCTTTTTGTCCCATAAATTGTATTATGTTGACAAATGGTTGTTTAAATTATAAGAATAGTATATAGACAGTGAATGTTATATTTTTACAGATGCTGTAGCTACCCGTAGACATAAAACAGTAAATTAGTTGTTTGGTTTATATAATCATTACATCATTGATACATGAGAGGGATGTCAGACTAAATCAATCTAGGAAATACATTAGTTGTTACATATAACTTACAAAGATTACCTCTAAACATAATAAATTAAAGTATATAAATATAAATGAACTGACTTTTAATAGTCCCACACAAATATTAAATAAACATAATATTAACACACAAAATAACTGTATGGTGTATCGTAGACGTTCTCACACTTTAATATAAATTATACTTATAACTCTTAAAATATATGAAACGAAATAGTAGATATTGTTACAAAAATATACAAACAGATAAAAGATCTTCACATTCAGACAAACAGCATAGATGAGAGAATATCTATCTCTACAGAAACATATAGAACAAAAAGTAACATCCAAGCTCACCAAAGAGCATAGTCAATTTTCCGGAAATCAATTTAAGTCATATATTGGCTAATATATCAGAAACTGTTGAATTTATAGAGATTTATTTCAAATATATTTTGTGTTACTATTTGTGCTATAACACATGTTAAGCTATTTTTTGTCTCGAAAAGTTATGGAGATAAGATAGAAATTGAAGATACTCGTTTTGGTAGAATATTATGTAAATCATTTTCCTGGAATAATTAAATGCACCATTTGGTTTTAATGTTAAACAGTGCCTATTTTTAATCACAATCCTAAAATCAGACGTCTAAAAAATTAGGTATTGTTCTTTTTGCCAATCAGTAAACTACCCTTAATTTTATGGCTGCATACATAATAACAAAAAGTTTTAGGGGAAATGTCATCAAAACCATAGATACCAAGTTTTAGAATAATAGTTATAATAGTTTTGGCTCTAGGCTAATATAAAAAAAACACACAAACAGACAGAAAGCATCGCAAAAAACACTTTTTCAGGTTCAGTGGGTCAGAAAATGTCAGTCAATATACATCAAAATTTATATTTCGATATTTTTGACGATCACAATATTTTTTCTACTTGAGAAGTTGTGAGAAAGTAAGCATGGAACGACTCATATTCTTGAGCAGGAAAATAAAAGGGTTTGACTCTATATTTTCTATGTAGGTCACATGGAGTCACATATAAACAAGATAATCTAGATTACCCAAAATTTATATTTTGTTGACAAACTTTCTCGTGAATGAAATATAGGCTAGTATTTTCATTGCTTGTGTGTGTGTAAAACTTGAAAATGAGAATCGCTTACATTTCCCATTACTGAAGTTACAACGTATATTAATATTATTTTTTCTATAAACAACAAAACCATTTTATGGAGAACTGAACCAATATTATATCTTAAAAGATTCAAGTAGCAAGTTTTTGTTTGACATAATGTCTGCCATTTTGAGTGGAACACACGTGTGTATTGTTTGAATTCATTGTGTTTCACAAATAATTCTTACAATATAAAAGGATAATATTTTTCCGAAAAAAAAAAAATCTTGTTCGAAATAAAATAGTTTTTTTAATAAATACTAATAACTTGTGAGATGCAAAGAAGACTTACACTAATTATAAAATAATAATTTTTTTAATGCATTTTAGAGGTAATTTTCATAGTCAATTCTGTTAACTACTAAATAATTAATAATAAAAATGTTGATGAAAAATTAAACATATGTAAATTATTACAATAATAAAATTGAATCGTTAAAACGTATAATTGATAGTTACTAAGCCATTTATTCTTAAGCCTTTTCAGTCAATTACAGGCCAAGGTTATATTTGGCTGGAATGACCATTTCTAGTCACATATAATGCGTAGTTTTAGTGCAATTTTTGTGATGTAAATATGTATAAAATATACCCACATATACACCAAATCACGTCGGCTCCTTATTGATAGGTAAGAAACCGTGCATAAAGCTAAAATAAACAGCAACTCCATACTTAATCCATCCTCACTAACTTTCTCCACACTTCCCTCTCCTTGCATACTCCCTTCGCTTCAACAACATCCATATAATGATTCATGAATGCTCTTTTATTCTTAATACTTCTCTTTTTCACACATTCATCTACCACATTTAGCCAAGTCTTACATGGTCTACCCCTTATTTTTGATCCACACACTCTACCTTCATATTATGTGCCTCGTCACTAAATCCACATTCATCTACTCAATTAATATAAAATATTTTTATTATCTGGTTAAATCAGAGACAAAATCTTTGGTGTTTTAAATGGAGAAACATATGTATGAATAATAGATTATGAAGGTGCGGAATATTGTGAAAATGTTTCTGAACATGACATCACAAACGACAAGAGTGCATAAGAAGAGGTATATTTATTGAAGTTCCTGATGATGAAACCAGTGATAACAATAAAATTAACTCCGTTAATTTATAAAATATAATTTTGATGATCCTTTAGTTAATGTTGTTACAAATGAATTATATTTAGTTACGTTTCATAATTTAATAAAGGGCAGCCAATTTGAAAAAAAAAAACTTTTAGATGCTAAGCAATGTTAATTAAATGAAACGAAAGTTCCATAATGAAAAACCTAGTACTGCTCCATAGTTAGATAAAAATTATATTTTTTGACATTTATTAGGTTTAAGAGCTGTTATATTAAAATATCTATAAGTGATTGTAATTTGATCACTCATTTTTCCATCGTCAATTACTATCCAATTTCTATCATAATGCAACTTAATTTTTAATATCAACATTTCATTCATCTGTTTGTAGGTAATGTAAAAATCATATAAAACTCTAGCATAAAAATTAACTAATCTTTTATAACGTTTCTTCTTTCAGGATTCAGGGTAATATATACTCACGTGACTCTAGATAAAGCTAAAATAATATTAATGTTTAAATATGACTTATTTATTATTTATTTTTCTAGATACTATTTAATTATTTGTTAATTTTTGTTTTTTAAGTATGAGTATATTTTTCAATTTTATCCATTTAGTTCAAAATTTAAATTTTCAAAACATATTGAATTTGTTATTTATAAATAAACATAGAGATTATTTATCAGTTTAATAATTATAAATCTAGCTTTATATTAATTTAAAGCCTTAAGACGGCCTCTTACTGTAGCGCTGATATGTTCAGTAATATTTTTTTTTATAGATTTCACCTGCTTTTATTTAAAATTATAGTTCACGTGAAAGTCGAGATCCCTATAGAATTAGTATCATTACTCTTTAAGATTAATTATCTAAGTAGTAGGAATAAATAAGTGAACATGGCACATCTTCAAAGACGCTTAAAGTGAAATATGGCAGTTTAGAGGTAAAAGTATAGTCAATTCGCCATAGGAGTGGTTGAAACTGAGAACTAAGAAAAGCTAACAGATCTACTCTTATGTATCCATTTACCAAGCCATTTGATCTGTGTCCATAGTATATTGATTTCTGGTCAATTTTGGCAGTCATAATTTTCACATTAAACAATTAATTTTTTAACTGGTTTTTCTTTTAAGGGTATTTACATTTTCTGCCAGCTATCAGCTACCACCACTCCTATAGAAAATTGAATGATTAGAAACAAATATATAGAACTCTTTTCACATATAAAGTAGTTTTTAACAAGTTATAAAAATGAAAATTCTAGCTAAGTGAATTGTGTTTTTGTGATTTTGAAGCTTCACCATTTTCGTTCAATAAGAAATTCCGCACTTCGAGGATATGGCACTAAGATTAGGCAGTTCCCATAGTTAATTGTATACAAACAAAAGTTAAAGGGCCAAAAATAATTTGTTTCCCTGCAATCGAGCTTTTAAATTAGAGCTACTTTTGCTAAATTAATTATTAGTATGGGGAAATGAAAAAAGCCTTTGTTTATAAACATATTTGATTATTATTTATTGATAGAAAAAGAGTATAGCAAACTATTAAGATTCATTAATGTATTTCTTTATTCCATTAAACATTTATCAAATCATGAAATCAGTCAATTCATAATGCACTTATCTCCGATAAAAATAGAATGTATTAGTTAATTATATAATAATAAATTAATAGTGTATATTTGAGAGTTGGCTATAAATACACTCTTATCCACTCCGTTTAATAACATTTTATTAATAATTAATTAATTGTATCATGATGCATTTAGCTTGAAATGATTAGGTAACAATTTTACTTTATATATTGTGTACGTAGTATTTGACTGTAATCATAAGTCTTATAAACTCATGAGCTACTAGTTTACTGTTCAAAATATTCTATTTATTCGCCTATTGTAAGATACTATTAATAATTGATCATCATTTTTACATAGAACACCAAGTATTTCAATTTGTGAAAATCTGATTACAGATACTTTATTCATGGACAAGATCAATTCTGTGTTCATACCTACTTTAAAAGAAAGGACAACATTTTATTTGTCTTCCAAGCAAAAATGATGAGGTTTAAAATAATCAAAACTATACCTTTATTATTCGAAGAGTAATAATTAATAAAATACAAACATTGCTTTTTGGGGTCAACAATGATATCATAATACTTAATTATTAATGCTATTTTATAGTTATTGAAAATATCTTTCAAAAATTAAATATGTAAATCACTTAACTTGAGGTACGTAGATTTACTGACGTTATGACTGTCATATACAGTTCTTACAACCATAATAAAAATAATAATAGTAATGATATTAATAATATTAGCACCACGTCTTACTACCCGTTAGGGTTATACGCACTTACGTTAATGTGCTATGGTAGGGTGATTGTGTAATGAAATGGAGTACCTACAGTTTAACGTGGGATCCGAACCATGGTGGAGGCCTGGCATTCCTCACATTCACCAGTTGTGATTAATACACGTCTTGTTAGAGGTGAAGGAAGGGTTTGGCAATCAGGTAAATCTGTGCCAGGACCGAGGATTGAGCCCCGGACCCCCAGCACAGAAGTCTGACACCTTACCCCTAGACCACCAGGTCACCATTAAGGGTATAGCTTGTTTATATTGTATTAGCGTTAATGTAGTTAGTATATATGCCAATACTCTTATTCGAGAGAATGGAGTTCGATGAAGATCAATTAAGCGTTTATTTATTTTATACATTTATGATAACTCATGTTTGGTAAAACTTAATTATAAGAAACATGATTTAATTTATTTAAACTTAAAACTAACGTTTATTAACTTTTTATGTACTAATCTTCAAGGAGATGAAAGAAAGACGCATAAAATTTACTAATTATTTACTCATATATAGAGAATTTTCTTGTTTAAAAGACTAAACCATTCATTTGTCATACGTGTGTTGTTTATAGAGTGTACTGGCCTTATAGGATTACGCTGTTTTTTGTAAGAACAAATGGGAACTGATAAGAGACCCTCCACCTCCCCTGGACTTTTCCTTCTCCTCCCAAGAGGTGTACTTGACTAAAAAATAAAAATATAAACGGATAGTTTACTCGTAAAAAATGGCTCCAGCACTTACAATTCCACTACGCAAATGATTCATATCTTAGAATCAGTAACATGTTTTACTCCGAGCACTCTCTCATTTAGGACAATTACATAATTAGCTCATGGCACTATCAAGTATAATTAGTTTAAGGTTTTAAAGAAGAGGTTCACCATCTATGGATAGCGGGCCTCATGCGAATCACAACCTGTTACAGTGCTTCTCCCAGCCTATCAGTAAATTATCGTGCGATGTGGTCTAACCTAATTAACAACAGTGAACTTAAGGCCAGTAAAGTATATAATACAATTTAAAGTGAATTTTGTTAATGATCTATATTGATAATATCGTAGGTCTCTACAACTAGCACATGAATGCATGTTTAGGAAAATACGTTTACTATAATTGTGTCTTTACATTTAAAACTCCATTAATGTATTTAACCGTCTTTAGATCTAAAAAGGTTTCACAACTTGATTTAAACCATGTAGAAAATTTAAAGCAGAATTTATAATTGAAACAATAATAAATTTAAAACATGTTACTTTTTATTTGTCCATTGCTTTGTAAATATTTTACAAACAGCTAGACAGATTATCAAGAGGTTATGATTTTATATTATCTATTTTAAATATATATATATATATATAAAATTTACTATCGTATTTGATAATCAGTTTTAAAATTAAATTATATGGCACATTAGTCTAAAGCTATGCTAAGAAATAAATTAATGAAAGAAAAACATCTCTCCATTTCTAAGATATATATATATATATATTTTACTATGATAATAAGGTATTTTTAATAATCTATAAACAATTCTTAGAAATATAAATGTTCAAACAAAGTAGGTACCACCTATATATTACTAATTTTAATTTTTGTACTATCATAAGAACTGCTACGTTATGTAAATAAATCAATACATTTATTGATACTAATCTTAAAATATGTTAATCATTTAAAACGTTAACATATTTAAATAATACAAAAGTAAATCAATTTAAGTTTTGTAGACAATGAAACTTATTCTAATATTAAGGCCAGCTGTATCTTTCTCCGACATGCTATTCAATTATTTATTTACTCAAATTTAATAGTGTTTTAAATTATTTATTAAATATGTGAAATAACAACATTTCTTTTAAAATAAATTACACTTATATTATAAAGTCTATATTAATAAATATAAATTTAGTAGTTGATATTCTAATAAATATTTGTTTTTCTTTAATAACTTAGAGCATTCTTGTAAATATAGTATAATATATATTTAAATCCTATTATCTTTAAAAAAATTCAATTAAAAATTTGAATATTTAAATAATATGATTTTTAATGTGGGATTAATTTGCGCACAAGCCCAGGACTACGTAAATATTTAAAACGTTTTTATAAAACTGAAATGTCCTAGTAACAATGCTACTATTATAATCATTTTAAAACAAAAGAGTTAAACATACAATTTTTCATTTACGTTCTATTTCTTTTATGTTAACCATTTGCTTGGAATTAAAAATATCCCTTTTTTAAACAAAATAAATGTTACGGCGCACCGCACAGACTTTCTCTCTCTTTCTATAAACTTGTAAGATTTCTGAACGGAATAATGTACATTGTATCATCACCACTCCACATAAGAACACGCATAAAATAATATACAATGATATAGAATCAATGAGAAAAGAGGCGCATCTTTGTCCACCTAAGAACATTTCAAACAGTTTAATGTCTTCCACAAGGGTCAACACTTCGTATTAAAATTTCGATT
>CABFWO010000519.1:83238-221801 GCA_902155825.1 Timema genevievae | reverse complement strand
TGATAAATAAAATGATAGAATATTAGGAAAATGGTAGAGCACAAATAAAAGTAACAACACTGACACATATTTACACACACTTCAATATTTCGATGCTATTGTAGCATCTTCCTCAGGAAGTAGTAATTAGACTGGACAGGATGTTGTCTTCAGTGATGCCAACTTGATTGGTGAGGATGAAAACTTCTCTGGTGGAGTTGAAATTCCCTGAATGATTCTCTATTGCTCTATGGATGGTAGGTGGTGCTGGTGTAGTTTCTGGGTTGAGATTAGCGAATATTTAGGTTAGGTGGTTTTCTAGATTTTGTGATCCATTGATGTGCCAGTTCCCATCTTCTTAACTGAGACATATTACATTGTGTCTTGTGGAATGATTTTAACACCTTGACAGTGTAGCAGTTCTCAAAGTTGAGGTTATGATTGGTGGCGTGTGCTGAAACTGGTTTTTCTGGATTCTTAATTTTAGTGTCATGGCGGTGTCCACCTCCACGTCCCCAAAAAACCATTCCAGATAAAGCTGAAACTACCCCACGTGTTCACCAATGTTTGTCTCACCCTGATTTAATCAGTGACGTTGATATTATATTTTGTGATCACACTTTACTTTTATCTTGTGAGACTATAGAGAGTCCCGACTTACTTCAATGAGGCTAGTGTGCCTGAATCTCTATCTGCATCGGTATTGAATCTGTTTAGGGATCAAAAGGTTCTTGTTTAATACATGACAATACAAAAAAATAGTCATCACTTATAAAATAGGCGGTTTCCCCTTGCACAACATAGTGTTTACAGCCAAGCTACTGGGTGCTGTGCTTAGTTTTTAAATAAAGTTCTAATATATTTTATAGGGGAACTTTAAACACCGGTTCAATAGCACCAAATATTTTAGAATTTCAATAATGATTTCTCCAGCGTCATCCCACTTTTTTTTATAGAAAAACTTAGTAATTATTTGTTTTTAGTTTGGTTAATCTGTTAATAATACACATTTTAAAACCTATTAAAAACTAATATAATATGTTTAAACACGTGGTTTGGATTCGAATAGAAATTGAAAACATTGAAAATATAACATTTAAACTATTTAACTTTATCTAACAGCAGATAAATTAACTATAAACAAATTTCGATGTCAGCACCACTTAACTAAGTTACTAAACATTTTATCTCAGATATCTATCAAAGTGATCCACTCTTCACTCGGTATAATGTGGACAGCTCAGGAGTAATAGCCCGTTCAGTTGAGTGTTTGCACCGCGCTCGAGTTGCCAACTTTGAGACAAAGTACACCCCTTTTAATTCCCAAAGATATAACTCAGGTTTAAGATGCTATCTGAAGTAAGTTAATCAAGCACCGCAGCTAGCTTGAACTTAAACGGTTTATAGAGCAATTAGTTTCTCAAGACACATAGGTGATTAATGGCAACGGATCGATACTTAAACAAATCGAGGTTGAATATCAGTTTTGGATATGTGGATGTAGCGAGTTTCATTATTTAACTTCTTACATTAACCAATATAATTGGTCTGAAGCAATACAACAGTAATTATATTAATAACACTTATATTTTTAGATCAAAATTTATCTAATTTCCGCCATTCTTTGGTAGCTAACAGCCCTAGTTTATTTTGAAAATTTAATATATTTTATCTCTCTGTACCCACTGAACTAAATGTAAACCAGGCTTATAAATATAATGTATTTCTAACATTATTACTTGTATTTTATGATGATTAATAATAATAATAATAATAATAATAATAATAATAATAATAATAATAATAATAATAATAATAATAATAATAATAATAATAATACCAAGGGAAAGTCCAAATGTACTAAAAGTACATTATTTCCATGTCCTAATTAAATTAGATGATATTGAAAGTGAATATGAGGCTGATAGTAAGTATGAGATTGATAGTGAGTATGAGGGTGTGAAACCCTTGGAAACATTACCTAGCTTGATTAACCAAACTCTGGGGACCGTTGGGGTAGTTGCAATTTCGGGAAAAATACTTAAGATGCCAGGCGGGAATCTAACTCGAGATCCATAGGATCCTAGTCAGTTGCACTAACCACTACACCACGGGGCTGGCTATTCTTAAAATGATATTACCACTAATTGGTCATGACGTCTACATAGCTGATGATTTCAACTACTTTTTTTTTTACAAAATTAGAACAAAGGAATTAATTCACTTATTATATTCCTTAAATTACTATTTAAAACGTACTCATGTTTACAAATTGGCTCTATTATACTCTTAATTACTTGACTATGTAAGTTAATCAATTCCTCATAAAAGGAAATTAATCAAGTTGGGTATTCACTCTTTTTTACATTTTGTAAAGTACTTAATACAAAGTTCACTATAGCTAAATCCATTAGGATGAACTCAATATAATTTTCTTGAAAATAATCATAAGGAAATTTAAAAATTGGTCTAAAGTAATTTAATGAGATGATTATTACCATCCAACTTTGAAATTAGCACAAACATTATAACTGATACCTTGTTTAATATAAAATAAATTTAGGTGTATTTTAATTTGGTGTATAATTCTCATTTAACTTTTTTCCACGCCTTGTTCTTTAACTTAAACCATTTTGTTCCTATATTCTTGCAATAATACTATGTATTATTTAAAATTAAAATGTAAAGTTCATTTATGCATGCCAGAATGGCTGGAATTCCAAGAGTAATTTTAAGGGTGGTCCACACATTTTTAATCCCTTGTTAACCTATATTTTTTAGCCTCATAAATGAAACATCTCTCTTATCATGCAAAAATGTTCTGTACACAAAATAATAACCAAAATCAATTCTTGTAATTAGGTACTTGTTTATCTTTTAAATACCTCATCTAAAGGGGTTAAGAAAATCATACATGAGCCTAATTCTTACTTTCTAATAAACGAAAATTATTTTAATCAACACTACTTAATCAGCAATAAATATAATGCCACTAGTCTAATTAGTCTAATAAAATTTCTGAGGAATCTTGCCTTTATAGTTTTTACAAAAGTACAGGCTTATTCAATTTATATCTACAAAAAGAAAAGCTTTTTGAACTATGACAGCTTAGTATTAATAACGCAAAACTTAATTAGAGTTTTACTATCTCAGTCTTATATAAACTGGTTTGGCAGCTATTTAAAATTAATACATATTACTATCAAAATATACAAGCTAATCCTTAACTTTCTTATCCTCTTGTGACATTCAAAAAGATTAAAAGTCAAGTCCTGTTCCATTTATTGTGTTCATTGATGAAATTGGTAAACTAATTGACTTTTTGGCTATGTTTTAAACTTATTAAAAACATTAAATTCACTTACAAATTGTATGGGTTTATAAAATATATAGAAAAGCTCCATAACTTAGCACATATCCCTTACTAGAGAATCAAATAGTATTATCTAAGCTATAAGATATTTATTGATATTTAATTATTTCTTTTCTATTCTTAGACAGTAATCTTTAATATTACTTTCTTTTGACAATATTATTTTTCACTTATTTAAATCGTTTGGCCTCATTGAGTTGATAGCTTATTTTTTCACTAAAGTTGATGGTATAATAATAATGTACCCCCAGCTTACTCTGAAAGGTATAATTCCTTCCTTGACTGAATACAGTATGGCCATGTCTTATTAACTGCATCATAGTGTAAGCAATCAAAGTTATCTTGCTACTTTTCAAAGTAAATGGAGTGTGGTAAGGTCTGTGTTTCATAAATATAATCTAAATTGTTCAGTATTTAAATTATCATCAATTTTGAATATATATAAAAGCCTTTATGGTGATTAAACATTTGGATCTACTAATATCTATTTTCAATCATACATATGTTAATTAATTAATTTTAGCACCGCGTCTTACTACCCGTTCGGGTTATACGCTTCATACATATGTTCTTTCTAATCATTCATACCAATGTTTTAGGTGAAAATGCTTAAATTAGAATAATTATTTTACTTTACCTACTTCGGTTGCTGCATGGTACTAGGCAAGCGTCGGCAAACTTTTGATATCGTGGGCTTTATGGGTTTAGAAACAATTTCGATGGGACAGTTTAAAAAAATAACGAGAAAAAATTTCAACTCTATATTTCTCGTATATTAATTAGTTAATAGTTTATTTTTATGGACACAACTATTTGTTTGATAAATCTTTTGCGGGCCAAGACAAAATCAGCTGGATCCTGCCCATGGTCCGTAGGTTACTGACCAATGTTCTAAGGTGGCAATAGATTCAACTGCCAATGACGGGGAGATAGAGGTTCAAATTACTGTTGGGTGAACTTAGATTGGCTTTCCTAATTGGTTTTCCACTCTCCCTCCAACCAAGTTCGGTACACTTCCTCTAAATTCAAGCTTCCTCATCTCTACCACATTAGTTTAATTAGTACATAGTCATATACACCGAACCGTTATAGCTCTATATAGTAAGAGTACGGCCATCAAGAGTCGTCTGTTAAGGAACTCGCACACCGGCATAGTATCGTATACGTACGGTGCCAGGACAGTAGCGGTATGGTAGCAGTATGATAGCAGTATGGTATCGTATTTAGGAGGAGAGGAGGGAGAGTTTGAGAGGGTGTGGTGGGGGTAAGCAACGGCCGCCATGACAGTATCGTATGTACCTTTCCGCTTTCAAAGCGGAATGGAAAACCACGCACTGTACGTCTACGATACTATGCTGCTACCAGGGTGCTACGACGGGTGTCGGTGTGCGCAGCTCCATAGCAAAGCATGGAAAGAGAAAAACATACGATACTAGTACGATACCGTACGTATACGATACTATACCGGTGTGCGAGGACCTTAATTAGGCGGCCGGCTTGACTGACCTAACCAGTACATGGCGGTGCATGGGACAAAAGTGATTGTATTGTAGTATCTCTAAAACGTGTTGATGTAAATTAATTTTGTTCACAAAATGGCTTGGATCATTAAAAAGACCTTGGTATAGTTTAAATATTATTTCATATAAATACATACTGGGGAAAAGTTATGATTGCGTTTAGCCACCTCTTGGACTTTTGAACTCCTGATACATAAACTCGGTTTTTACCATTGCCTCAAGTTTGGATTTTATAAAACATCTGTTATAAATATATAATATATATATAAATTATTATACTGAACATTACATTATTAGAGATAGATCCATTTGCTTATAGATGGGAATACGCGATTGATCACCTTAAAATTTAACACACTTTAAAAACAATCATAGACAGTAGATGATATAGTTTGGTATAGTATTAAGTATAATAAAGAAATACACATTTACAAAGTCTTAAAATAAAAATAAAAATTGATCAACGACATAAATAAGTACAGTCTTTACAAAAACACGTTGTTGAATGAAATACATGAATTTGTAATATTACGTTAGTATTTTTTTTAAGAATAATTTATGATATCATTGTTAAAAAAATGTTAGTATAGTTAGAATCGAAACTATTTTTAGTTTACATTAATAAGGTTGACCTACTCATATCCTGATCAGCTCTGTGATCTGGATGTCAGCTTATTTGGCTGACAGTCCAAGGGTACCAGTTTCGATTCCCGGCTGGTTTTTTTTTTCTGTAGTGGAAACGCTCCCTTCCTTGGTTCAGATTAGGTTATCTCTGTTGTTCGTTCACCTCCAAACCTTAGAAGGCAATAGAAAACAACTGCGATACCCTGGCTAGAAATACTTTTAATAGGTCACCAATTTTCAACCCTGAAATGTGGAGCAATGATGATGATGATTATTATTAATATCCCAAATTAATAATGTATTAAAATGGCATTATATCATTATGTTTTAACCTAAAGCTTAATAATAGATAAAGACTTTATGAGTGAAAATGCAAAATAAATACATTTTATTCAACAGTAAAATCTAATTCTATTACATTTTGTTCATGTTGTTTTCATATTATTATTGTAGTTAACTATTCAAGATATTATGTTGATTACTTAGTTCTTTTAAGGATCACTATACACAATATAATACTTTTATAATTTATTTCATAGCCGAGGCCTACTCTACCGATAATTATAAATCAAGTTTGGGGTTCAATTTTGTTTGATTATCCGAGAAAAATATTCCCTCTTTTTCGGATCAATTTGATTTAGTTTTTAGGGCTTTACGGAAATTGTTTGAAATGACTTAAACAAATTTTCAAAGTGTTTATTATTAGCACCGCGTCTTACTACCCGTTCGGGTTATACGCACTTACGCTTAATGTGTAATGGTAGGGTGATTGTGAGATGAAATGGAGGACCTACAGTTTAACGTGTAATCCGAACCACGGTGGAGGCCTGGCATTACACACATTCACAAGTTGTGATTAAAACACGTCTTGTCAGAGGTGGAGAAAGGGTTTGTCAATCAGATAAATCTGTGTCAGGACCGATAATTGAACTCCGAACCCCCAGCACAGAGGTCGGACACCTTACCCCTAGACCGCCAGGTCACCAATATTATCAAAGTGATTTGTTTGACATGATAGCTTATTTATTTAAGTCAACAAGTAAATTGAACATAAGAAAAGGAGCAAGTCATTCACTATCATTGTAATATATTTATTATAAATTTCATGAATATTTATTTTAACATATAATACACGATTTTGTTTCAAGTTTGATGTACTGGTTCAGACTATTTAAATTAAATACAAATTTATTGATATCTTATCACGGCATAAAAGTAGAAACAATAATAAAAACTTATTGATGCATGAGTAATTAGGGCTACTATTATTGGTTCATCCTAATCTGAAACCGGAAGTAAACAAACATTTCCATATCACTACGCGAAGGACATACATGATTCGTGGAACACCTGTGCAATATTTTAAACAGGCACGACCATGTATAGTCAGTACCATAACAAAGTAAGTCACTACACATTTTTGTACTTTTTAATGATTTTAAATTTCCTGTCTTATGTTTAACAAACTCGGGCCAACCTCAGCAATGGTCCTAAATAGACAGGAAGCATTCAACACTCACAACTGTCACTTTAACACTGCTGAGATGAACTGTCGACTGACTGTTGCTGACTTGACGTTAACATGTGATAAGGACTGTACCATGGGCGTCCCCCAACACTGAGTCAGGAGTTTGTTGGTATTCGAATAGCGCTGGCAAAGCTTAAAGTGGGATTTCTAAATCAAATCAAGGTATGATTTTAGTAACAATAATTTTCTAATATTATTTTAAAACAAGTTTAATACAAAACAAAAGAGGGACTATTTAGTGAAGTCCGTTCACTAGCAAATCAGAGCATAGACTTCCACGTGGCTTTGTTTACATCAGGTCTCATTTTAGGATGAATCAATAATAAACAAAAATTAAAAAAATAACTAACACGACAAAGCCGTAAAGATTTTGTCGGCTACTCATTCACTCTCGAATTCGATTGAGCAAAACTTTTTTTTTTTTTAATTTTTTGGTCCAGAATGTATTGAATGGAATCCTATATCCTTTTATCAATGTGTTCTCTATCCAAAAGCAAAATATTTTGGCGTAGTTTCCCTTAATGAGTGAAAATTTCTAGAAAAATAAATTTTTCATAAGAGCCCAGCAGTCTGCTTGAAGCCAGTTAGGTAAGGGGCAAGCGCGGGAGACACGTGGGCTAATCACAACCCGCCCTTGTTGGGAAATGCCATTTCAATCGTTGGCCGTACTCTTACTATAAAGAGCTCTACTGACCGGATAGTTACAGTAGCCCCATGGCTTCTTTGGTGCTGACTGACAGCTCACAGCTGACTTCTGACAGTAAACATTTAGGTATATACCTAAATTTTGACTGTCAGAAGTGACAACTGCTAAACACATGTTTTTTGCAGATCATATGGTTCGACATAGGGATACATAATTTGGTCCAGAAACTTTTCAAAGCCGTCAGCTGTCAGCTGTGAGCTGTCAGTCAGCACCAAAGAAGCCATGGGGCTACTGTATATGCGGTAGAAAAAAAAATCTTGACCTTTTTTAAAAATGTACATTACAACTTTTTGTTTGTAAAGAAACACACAAGGTATTCAATAGATTTAGACGGATAACACAAAAGGTTAAGCCATTGTCAATATTTTAACTCGGAGTTGGCTTTGCTATCGATTTGTAAGAAAAGTTACAGCCGTCAGTGATGAATGGCTATCCGATCTGTTTCGCGGTTTTTGTCAGAATGAAACTTGGTGGGACTAGGAACAAAATATTGAGCATTTTTCTGTAAAAAAACCCAACAAACAATGAAATAATGAATTGGTCTTATGGGACTGTTTTTGATTAATTGATGAGTTTTTTTAACCAATTCCGAAACAACACACAACATCTATGGTGGTATTTATGCTATATATGCTTGTATGTTACACTAAAGACTTATTTAACGTTCTCTAATGTTGGTGCTAACACGTAACTACGAAATATTTTAAACAACTGTTTTAGTTCTTTAAATTTGAAATCTGTCAATATCAACGTGAGGTATGAACACATATATTAATTTATGCTATTACCGCTAAAGATTACTAAGTACACCTTACCAGGTATTTATACATCACCATGTTTATTGCTATCAATATTGACATATGAATTACAAAACTTATAAATTATCTATAAAGATACATATTTTACTAAAATTATAATAATGAAGATCCTTAATGAATCTCCCTTCATCATTTTCCAAACGTCTTTTCCCCTTCCGATCCCAGGGTGTTTCCCATGGGCCACCATGGTATGAGTGTGGGCAAGCAAATGTTGGCACTAGGTTTGCCCCAAAGTCCGCGGACCTCGTCCTGTAGGGATTCTTCAATCATACCAAATACGTTTATTTGCCGTTTCATAAGTATTTACTATCCACAATGATACAATACCAGGATATTCTTTGTTCTGATATAAACTTTACTTTGTTGTAATGGAGTGACCTTCTTTCTCCGTGAACCATAATGCAAGTCCCCGATCCAACACACCCTCTACAGTTCACACTGACGCGGACAGTCCACAAACCAAACCTTGCTGCGCAAAGAATTGCACCAAGACCAGCGTCGTGACTGAATACATCATTGAATTTATTAATATTCTAGACTGAAATATGAATCACAAAGCTAATATTATTATATAGTGATATATGAATCACAAAGTTAATATTATTATATAGTGATATATGAATCACAAAGTTAATATTATTATATAGTGATATATGAATCACAAAGTTAATATTATTATGTAGTGATATATGAATCACAAAGTTAATATTATTATATAGTGATATATGAATCACAAAGTTTAATATTGATAAATACTGATATATGAATCACAAAGATTATATTGATATATAATGATATATAAATCAAAAAGTTTATTAATCTATAGGACCTACTGATATATAAATCATAGCGTTTATATTAATCTATAATGAGCTACGAATCACAAAGATTAAATTAATGAGAAAATGTATAGTAATCTATAGCCTTATTAGATATGTGACTCACAAGACTTAAATTAATTATATTAATATTTGAATGACACATTTTCTATTTTTTTAATTCATTTTATCATCTTAATAATAATTAAGAAATTGAGAAATGATTTTAAGAACTCCAGTGATTGCAACGAAAAAACACAAATCGTTTTGGTTGCACTTAAACGTCCATTATTGACAATATATATTATTTCATTAAAAAAAAATTATTTGAGGTATCTAACGTTCTATTTCCGAACTGACTGATTATATCAGCACACGACTTATAAACTGACTTAAATCTAGAACAGACACAGCACTCAACTCCCCAGCCTCTAATTCATCACTGTGAAAGGGGAGATCAACATTTCACTAATGATACATTTTTTCGAACATGCGAGAAATTGAACTCAGTATCCTTATCTCAGTAGGCAAACACGCTACTGACTAAACTAAGGTGTCAAGCGAATATAGCTTTATTACTTTCTCACTAGCTCTCGGAAAGAGTAAGTATTGTGATTGTAAAAAAAAAAATTGAGTTCGTGGTTTCGAGGGTTTTCAACGTTTTATAACCGACTGAGCCCAAAATTGGTTTTCGCGATATCATCATCTGCTGTCTGTCTGTTTGTGTGTCTTGGTATCTCTATCTCGGCCTAGAGACAATACAATTTTGCCAATTGTGCTAGAATTTGGTATTTAGGTTTTTCATAAGGCTCCACAGTTTTTTTTGAGTTAATTATCCAACCCTATAATTAAGAATACTTAAGAATAATTAAGTTTACTTAAGGGCGAAAAGAAAAGAAAACACATTTCTTCTTCTAATATCCACTCTAATTGTTTTGATTAACCTTTGTATCTATTCACTGTTTAACATAAAAAACAAAGTGGAGTTTTTTCTTTTTAAGGGGGAAATTACTTAAAGGTTTTTATTTTTATTTATTTGAGGTATTTAACGTGAACTTTTTGAACCGACTGATTAAATAAGTGCACAAGAATTTCTATGAGCTAAATCGAAAGGAACTAACAATTTTGCCAGGGAATATATTTTTCACATAATTGCCAGGGATTTTTACATGCCACAATCAACATGAGACCGAGGGCTTTAATTCCCCTCCGAAAGGGAGTTTTGCCACAGATGTTTATCGCTCAAGAAAAAGCAATCAACCCCGACTGGGTTTAAATCCATGAACATCGGATGTTGAGGTGATAGCTTTACCCCAAGACCACTGAGGCCAACACTTAGAGGGTACTTTATATAAGTGTGTAACTCCAATTTTGATCAATTTTTCACAAATATCTGAGATACGAAATAATATAAATGTGCAAAGTTGTAAGACTATTAAAATAAAAATATTGATTTAAATATGATTGTATAAAACCCATAGTTTCCGAGCTATTATAAAATATATTTTGTAATGGATGTCTTGGAAATGTAGAGTTGATTTTTATGCTCTTTGGTTGGCCGAGTTGTTCCTTTTTTCTCAAAATGTTTCTGTAACCGTGTAAGTTACTTCATTTATGCCCTTTGGTAGAATATAATGCTCTTATCACCATTATGTTTCTGCAACAATATTTATTATTTTGTTTCAGATATCTTACGAGTCTAAGTAATTATCTTCACTTTTAGGTAAAAGAATGAAATATTCTGTGTGGCTTACCGTACTATTTATTTTCTCTTCGCTTCCATTCTAAAACGATCAAAACGCGTTTTGGTGGTCTTAAAAAGTCCAGAGACTGGTTTTATTTTCTTAAGAAACATAATCATTTATGTTCAGAGTTGTCTACTCTCTTAACACTCCAACCCTCCTCCTCCCATTTTCACAAAGTACATTCAGTTCAACCATTATTACCGCAGACAGCTGATCTCTGTCACAGAATCAGAAAATGAAATATCATTTCAAGAAAAAGTTTTTTAAAAATTGAAATCTTTATTTAACCAAGGGCATTTAACGGATACATTTTTACTTTCTCTCTATCTTACAGGTAGAGAAAGTATTGTGATCGTCAAAAATATCAAACTCAAGATTTTGATGAATCTTGACGTTTCATGATTCCCTAAATCCGAAAAAGTGATTTTAAAATTTCCGTCTATCTGCATGTCTGTTTGTCTATCCGTCTGTCTGTCTATACCTCCGACTAGAGCCTAGACTATTTTACCGATCGGGCTATAACTAGGTATCTAGGGTTTTCATAGGGTTGCCCTGAGGGATTTTTGAAATTAAGGTAGTTTACTGAAGGGCTAAAAGAGAAAAAGTCGATATTCACAAAATCGGCTCTAGCGATTTAGATTAAATTTCATTTCTATATATTGATACATATTCCAAACAAAATGGCTACTCTCAATATTTCGGCAAAATGGCTTTAAGGTCTCCAATCTGATGCGTAAATTCTAATTTTTTATCATATCCCCGAAACTATTTGAGATATGAAATTACTGATCATTACAAATATGTAGATATATTTCTATTATAAATACTTTACTCGAAAGATATTTTTACAAAACAAATAACTTTCAAGCTATACGCAAATATATATATTTTTTAACTTTTCGAACACTAAAGTTTAAGTATTGCGACCGTAAAAAAAAAACATGAAATGTTGATGGATGTCGACGTCTCATGACCCCCTGAGCCCTTAAAAATGGTCTTTGCAGTGCCGTCTGTCTGTGTGTCTGTTAAAACTTAAAATTAAGAGTAATTTTATAAAGGGCGAAAAGAGGAAAAACAGATTTTCTAAAAATCGGCTCTAACAATTTTGATTAAAATTAGTATCTAGGCGTTGATTAAGATTATAAATAAACTGGTTATTTTCATTTTCCCATGAAAATGACTTTTAGGGTAGTTTACAGAAGCGGAAATTTCCGTATCTCCGTAACTATTTGAGATACTAAATAACTTATCGTTGCAAAATTGTAGTACTATTATAAATAAAAAAACCTTTATATGAAATACATTTTTATAAAACCAACAGTTTGGTAAATATATTAATACAATTATGTGAGCTCTAGTTGTAAAGATATACTACTTAAGTTTTAACGCAATAATTCTCCAATGCCATAGAGTAATTAAATATGTCTCTCAAAAAGTTTATGTTATTTTTCCTTAAGCCTCTTATTAGAAGTGTTTGTACAGCAATGATACATCTCTATTTTAGACTTAATAGTCAATATTTACATTTATTATTGGTCAAAATTTATAAATGAGGAATTTAATATCGATGCGCTGACCTGAAGCTGTGCAACACCTAATTAAATGTCGATCGGAAGTAGAAGTTTTAATACGATGTGTTGACCTTTGGGGACAAAATATTAATCTTTTCTATTGATCCAAACATACAAATGAGGACATTAATTCTTTAAAAATTAAAATATAAAATTTAAAACCGGGAATCAAAAAATGTTTTACGTAAGTATAGTGGAATTTATGCTTGGGTTTGCTAGTGTATACTATTTAGTTTCACATATATTACAAGCTATGAGTTAATATCTCCATTTTTAAACAGTGGATCGAGAAAGTCCGTGCGGGGTTCCATACCATTTATTTTGTAGGTATTTACTTAACTTGCACATTCTAAACCAACTGATTATATCAGCACACGATAATCTCTATGAGCGAGAGCGAAAGGTCCAACCAATTTTGCTTGGAAAGGAATTTTCACATACCGTCCAGAGTTCTTCCAAATGCCACAATCGAGAATAGACCGACGGCTTTACTTCAACTCCAAAGGAACTTATGCTACGTATTTTTATCGCTCAAGAAATATCCATCGAGCTCGACTGGGTTTGAACCCTAGAACATTGCGTTCCTGATGCGAGCACTTTATTCCAAAACCGCCGAGGTCAAATACACTTAATTAACCATTTGAATAAGCTTATATAAGTACACGACTTAAAAATGGCTTAATTTTAGAACAGAGATATAGCCTAGCTAAACGACCATTGATTTATAATTTTAGAAGGGGAATCTTTAATTTAACAAAAAATAATGTATTTTCGCTATAGCATGAATAGTATTTATTTAATACCTTACGGGGTAAAAATATAACCAAATCACTAGCGAGGCTAGGTTATGTTAGGTTAGTTTTAAATCACGTTTGAAAATAGTATGATGGAAGGAAACTAACGTACTTAGATAGTTTTAAATTTTATCAAAAGGTATTGCAGTATTCCTGAATGTTCCGCAACTCCTTGTGGTTGGTTTGTTATCCTCATTAAGACAAAATAATATTATTATAATATCCACATCGGCGGCCACATGGTCTAAAGCATCCCTTTCGCAATATACTGAACCACCGATGACAGGGAAATTTGGGTTAGATCCTGGTCAGGTGTAATAAGAGTGATTATTCCTTAATGGTTTTTCACTCTCCTTCCACGAAAATTTGGGTATACTTCCCATAAATTCAATCTTTCTCATCCCTAGTATATCAGAGTAGTTAGTACGTAGGCGTATAACCTGAATGTTTAGTAAATTGTTGCATTAAATATATATATATTTATTATTTGTGTTAGGTCTTTTAAAAGCATTATTTTAAGGCAGCAAAGATGAATTTAATGTCCTTGAGTGATTTGAGTCTAAAAGCTATTCATATTCATGATCCATTGTCTATAGTTTAATAAAAAATTTAATATTTGCTCATTTATTAAAAAAAATTATATACAAACATTATAAATATATTTTACTCTCAAAATCATTTTAAATCTATGACTTTTATTAGGAAATCAATTTTTTATATTTATCACAACAAAATTGTCTTATTTAATCTCAATGTTTTAACTCTCTCAGAAAGTTCACTTATTATTTGTAAACAATGTTTAACTTTTGTAGAATATTTTTAATGTTTTTGAAACGTATTATTTAGAATTCTCTTCACGTTTTTCAGAACATTAGTTTATAAAGCTTCTGTAGGCCTCACTGAAACAACAAAGAAATGTAGGACGTGATTCAATTTCCATACTAAACAAACATATTCTTAATTCCAAGATGTTTGTGAAATATTTGCGTTGCTAATTTTTCGTTACTTAATCAAAGCATCGTAAGAATTAAAAAAAAAGTAAGAGCATAAAACGAGATGTATAATTAAACATTCTTAACGTTTACTACGACATAGAAAGATTGTTAAAATAACATAGGACAGATAACTTGAACAAAACTTTCCGCTGTCTGATAAATATACATCGCATCGTTTTGTGCATTCAGAGTAATGTAGGAGTAATTTAATTTCTTAATTCTGTATCTAAATTAACTGCTTGAGATTCTATTTAAATTAATTATTTCCCAATAGTCTTAAAATTTAAATAAATCCAACACCAATTTGGTCTTCAAAGCTAGCTTTTATAAATCATGAGTTAGTAGAATTACAATTGTTTAACATACTATAATCCACTATCCTTACTTTTAAATATCTAACTAGATGGATTGACCAGATGACTGAAATTCATTTAGGACATAAACGTAAACGCAAAACTTTATCTTCTTTCTTCATAAAATATATTGCAACAAAACACAGTTAACGTAATTCCATAGAACTCACATATAGGTGAAGATAAGTTAATAATTGAACTACCTTCAGTATTCATGCGTGATTAAAAAACATGTCCAGTAAGAACCTATCATTAAAAATATAAAAACATCTAATTTAATTTAATATAATATGAGCTCTCTTATACTATTATCTATTATCGTCATTGATTTTACTTAAGTTTGATGTAAAACTCATCAATATAAAATAACAGTAAGTCTATATTATCTTTTTCCAGACCGGTAGCAAGAGTAGACCAATCAAAAACGCGATAAATATATTACTTTATCAACTACAATATATATTGTATATCTTTCCCTATAATGTGTATCTATTCTACTAGCAGTTTGTATAAAAAACGTATTCATTAACTTAATATTTTCATGAATGTTTTAATTTAACTAATTTTAATTCCAGAATATCTTGAAAAGTTTAATATCTCCCTCTTGGTCTCACTGTAGTTATCATATCTTTATATAACTTTGACCATTGTTTGGCAATGGGGTATTTAATTTTTAAAGAAGGAAAGACTAAAATAGTAATATAGTGTTCTTATCATTAATTAATTATTATCTCTATATATGTGGTGTAATGAAATGTAATGGATAACACTAGCTCAATATAGGGATAATATGTAGTGAAATGGATGAAATAAAACTAGCTGAAGATATGAATAGGTTGCAATAAGGTGGACTGGTTGTAACTAGTTCACTATAGGGAACATATATTATGAAATGGACAGGATTGAACTAGCTCAAGAGTGAGATAGGGTATAATGAGTGGAATGGATAGAACTAGCTCAATATAGGGGTAGGGTGTAATGAGTGGAATGGATAGAACCAGCTCAATATAGGGGTAGGGTGTAATGAGTGTAATGGATATAACTATCTCAATATAGGGGTAGGGTGTAATGAGTGTAATGGATAGAGCTAGCTCAATATAGGGTAGGGTGTAATGAGTGTAATGGATAGAGCTAGCTCAATATAGGGTAGGGTGTAATGAGTGTAATGGATAGAACTAGTTTAGTAGATATACGTTGTAATGAGGTTGACTTAATAGAACTAGCTCAATATAGGAATGAGGTTTAATGAAGTAGAAGGGATAGAACTAGCTCAAGATAGGGATATGATGTAGTGAGGTGTAATGGATAAAATAGTTAAATATAGGAATAAGTTGTAATGAAGTAAACGGGATAGAACTACCTCTAGATAGGGATAGGATATACTGAGGTAGACTAGATAGAGCTAGCTCAGTATTGGGATGAAGTTTAATGAAGATGACTGGAAAGAACTAGCTCAAGATAGGTATTGGGTGTAATGAGGTGGACTATATATAACTAGCTCAATATAGGGATAGGATGTGATGAAGTAAACTGGATAGAACAATCTCAATATAAGGATAGGTTGTAATGAGGTGGAGTGAATAGAGCTAGCTCAATATAAAGAAAGGGTTTAATGAGGTGGACTGGATAGAACTAGCTCAATATAGGAATAAGGTGTAATGAGTAGAACTGGATAGAGCTAGCTCAATATAAAGCTATAGTGTAGTGAGGTAGACTGGATAGAACTATCTCGAGATAAGAATATGGTGCAGTGAAGCATTGTATAATGATAGCCTGTCTAATATTAACAAATTTATTTTTCACCCGAGAGACAATTAGAGTCTCCATCTACTTTGAAGTTTCAGCTATAAATAGGAAACCTAGGTAGATGGAAATTGAAACAAATAAAAAAGAAAATACTATAGAAAATATTTTAATTTCATTCTAAAACAACGAAACACAATATGATACAGTTGAAAAATTATGAAAAATTCTCTGAATACCTATGTTCTAGCTACAATTAATACAAATACAGAATATAGGTATCACATAAACCGTTTGGATTTATTTTTCTAACCTTCTAGAAGAATAATTGGTTGGGGAGACTTTCCTTGTCTCATAGTCAACCCTGCCGCTACACTGTTGGGGTTTTCGTTGCCATGGCATCCATTACATTTCAATGTTTCCTAATTGGGCTTGACATAGCTTCAGATAATCCCTCTGGTACGCATTGATAAATGCCTTTACAATATGATATGAATATTCCACACTGTCCAACAAGCAGCTTAGCTCCACTTTAGTTTGACACCTTAGCTCAATCGGTAGTGTGCTAAGGGTCCCGGATTTAATTCCTAGAGTGGCCGAAAAATGTATAACTGCTGAAATTTAGTTTTTATCCTTTCACAATAATGAATTAACGGCCGGGGACTGGATATTGTGTCTTTTCTAGATTTAAGCTAGTTTATTATTTGCCTGGTAATATAATCAGTCTGTTCAGAGAGTGCACGTTACATATCTCAAATAAATGAAATTATATATTCTAGTAACTTACATCCATTTATTTTCTAAATATGTGGTTTCCAAATAAGTTTCACTAAATGTCATAAGCGAGCCTTTTGAATAGTCTTTTATTTGTTATTTATATTTAATTATGAAATTTTATATACATTACTGTTTTCAGCCTGTGGCCTGGGTCATTTTTTCATTCAAGCAATATATTTTCCACTACTGGCTTGCTAGGGCTGTCATAGTTTTTAGCTATGAATAATTCTTCTTATTAAAATTGAAATTTATTTTTTACAATTACAGCAGAATATATTGACTACCCTCCCAATCTATGTAGCCTTAGAGCTAAATTAAGATAATCAGTATATTACATAATCCGAAACCTTAGCTCAGTCAGTAGCGTGTCTGCCTACTGATCAAAGGGTTCTGAGTACGATTCTTGGCATGGGTGAAACATTAAATATGGTGAAATATGGGATTACCCTTACACATTGATACATTAAAGGCAGGGGACAGGATGTTGTGCCGGCCCTAGTCTTAAGTTAGAATATAAGTCATAAGACAAGCCTAGCAGCTCGTTAGTGTAAATTTTTGCCTTTATAAAAAACATTATAAATGGTAGTAAGGAACGAAATATATTATTACTAGAATAATTCAATTTTAAATAAAGTTATTAGCTGTGTCAATTTAATATAAGATCAAAGAGATATATGCTTTAATATAATGGCTATATTAGCATAAAATATAATATTTTGAAAAAATGCTTTAGTAATTTAATTACAAGTCAATTTCCTTATACAATCGTTTCATAACAGAAAATAGAATTTTACTAACATTAAAATTATAAACATATTAAAACATTATTAAAATTTTTTGTATGATTTAGTTGATTATTTCTTGGCTAATGTTAAAGAACATGTATTTGATTAATTTTTAGTTGATGATACATCAAAAAGGCATACCTAAATAAGGAATATGTAGCATGAAAAATATTTAAAATTGAATGGTATCTTATATTTTATTCCCTTGTTCCTTTAAAACTTGCATTCTTTGTGGAATGTTCTTTTGCTTCTACACGTTTCGATGCTCGTAAGGCATCATCTTCAGGTCTAATGAAAAGTAATAATACCAAATTACATATGGCTCAACCACGCCCTGCTAATGAACAAAAATATAACCTAAAAGTTAAATTGATAAAAAAATTACTGTAACTTTTGTCAGACTATGGTATCAAAGGTCCCGCATTCGATTCTTGGCTTTGCCGAAAAACTTATAGTTGGTGAAATGTGGTTTTCCCCATTTCAATCACCCACTTTGGTGATCAAATGGCCTAAGCCATCACTCTCGTAATAGAGTGGACTGCCAATGACGGGAAGTTCAGGGTTCGAAACTTAGTCAGGTAAATTGAGGGTAGTTTTCCCTAAAAAATAATCCTCTCTATCTCCATGCAAATACGGGTAAATTTCCTTAAAATTAAATCTCTGTTATCTCTAAAAAATTAACGTAACTAGTACAATAGCTTAAAGCTCAGTTGGGTAGTAGGACAAGGCGTAAAAAATGCACCTATATTTGAAATATATTGTTAAAAAGCCCTCATAATATATCACAGTTAAAAAACTAAGCTACATTATTTATTTTGATACATAAAAAACGTTATTCTAAAAAGGGGCCACAGGGTTATGCAGACTACCAAAACGTTCTATGTCACAAATTGGGTTAATAACTCCCATTGGAATAACAACTAACACTAACTCACAACAAACTGGCTTTCTGATAACTGGGAGGTCCAGGTTCAAATCCTGATTTGGTGTAATAAGGGATTTTCCCCTTAGAGAGTTTCACTGTTCATTTATGCAACTTACGTGTACACTTCCTCAAAATTCAACCTTACTTATTCTTAAAACCTTATTGTAATTAGTAGGCCTACATACACTTACATCCTGAATCGGTAGTGAAACGCGGTGATAAAAAACAAATAAAATTATGGTACTGGTAGATACAAAGGATCATTTATACAGCGAATAAATGAATGCGAACGGATATTACATTCATACTGAACTACTTTTATTTTACAGCTTCATGATTAAATAATGTTCTCTTGATAATATAATGTAAAAACTATTTTTTTAAATAAATCATCAATAAATTATTATTATTATTGTTATTACTATTATTATTATTATTATTATTATTATTATTATTATTATTATTACATGAATTTTTTTTAAAGGAAAGCCAATATACACAATTATTTATTTTGTAACAATCTTTACAAACACGTATTTAGATGATATCTCTAAGTCCTTTATTAAAATATTCTAGTTTTTGAAACATTAACCTTGAAAAAATTATAATGGTTTATTTGTCATGTGAAACATACCCCAGATATACATTTTAAACAACATTATTAGAAATATTTTGGATATAGTTTGAATTTTAGAAAATTACTAATCAGTAAATTACCTTTAATTGGAGGGCTAGGGTCGAATAAAAAAAATTGGGGTTATGAGCTATAACATAGTAAAAATACAAAGTTTGAGCAAAATTCATCCAATCGTTTCAGATCTGAGGCCAAGATCAAACACATACAGACAATCAGACAGACAGAATTGTAAAATACACGGACACACATAAAACTTACAGATTCATTATAATCTTGAGGTAAACAGTTTTAACGACTACAATACTTTCTTTTGCTATAAAAAATAAAAAATATCATATTGATATATCAAAATAAATGAACTAAACGAACATTAAAAGGTGAATAGAAATATAAACCACCACATCGGTGGTCTTGCTGTCAGATCCGTCATACTCGTAATAAACTTATTAACACTGGTTTTGATGGTAGGAGTTTGAACCCCAGCTGGGTAGACTGGGTGTGGTCGTATAACACAAGCATATAAAATCGAGAAAAACAATTTAGTTGAAAGGTTGTCAACCGATTCAATCTAGAAAAACAACCCATAACTCTAAATATATTATTTTATCACCAGATTGTGTTCATGTATTTATAAAAGTATTTTTCCTTTTTTATGCATTATACGCTATAAAAGCTATAAACCCCCCCCCCCATGCATAATACGACAAAATTCCACAAACATGCCTTATTTCGAAACTTAATAATGATTACATTCACATAGATGGGCAAGAGGGCGTAGACTTAATCTAGTTTAGTTTGCTGGTGACACCTAGGTCAGGGTTCAAATTCCTTCTAAGTGTACTGAGAAATAATTTTTCATGAAAGGTTTCACACTTTGCCTTCCCGCAAGTGGTGGTAAACTTACTTAAATTTTAGATTAATGGTCCCTACCCCATTAGTGTAGAAAGTTCACCCAAATAGGTATTTAAACGTGAAACACGAAATAATAATTTTAAAAAAATCCTTTTTAAAGTTTGTCTCTGCCATATGAGTTTACATTTGAAGGAATAAATATAAGAGCACCCACTAAGATCCAAAACAAACTCCACAATTTTCAAAACAAAGTTTTAAAATTTACGTATTTGGATGATAAAAAAAAGAACACAACGAAACTAGAAATTAACTACCGCGTCACAATGAAAGATAAGAAATGATTAAAAACTTTTCACGTAAAGAAGAAAAGTTTAAGAGGATGACCCAAACTTTATATTTTCTGATGCTTCTTTTTATTCCAAGATGTATAATTGGCTTAATTCAAGGGGTTAAGATTGAGTAGGCTAGTTAAGATAAAATACGCCATAGTTTTCTTGTAGGGATTATGTTAAAACACATTTATAATTAGAATGAAGAATGTAACTAAAATTGTACTCAGACAGGATTCACATTTTTCTACCAACGTGTTTTACTACTTTTTCAGGTACTAATTACACTAATTTGTTAGTGATTATAAGGTTTAATTTATGGGAAATGCACTCATATTTGCGTCGAGGGAAAGTGGAAACCAATGTAGGAAAACCACCTTTAGTTCACCTGACCGAGATTGAACCGCTATTTACACGTCTTCAGTGATCTAGTCCAACACGAGATTAGCGCGTTAGACTACGCTGCCACCAAAGCTGGTTTCACATATATGAAGTGTGTACTTCATTCAATTTGCTTTATTTTTTCGTTTAATTTGATTAGAAAATATCTTAAGTTTGATTTTTAAAATTGATATCGTACATAAATACAATATAATACTGCTCATAAATTGAAATTAAATTATATCCTCACAAAATTTAATACTACAGATGTATAGAAATATTTTATTTTAAAAGTGATTCTTAGTATTTTATTCATGTATAATATAGTTTTTGGAATTTTGCTTTTTAACTCAAGGCTACACTGTCCCAAACCATAATGTGTAATCATTTTTACTTATTCTAATCTGTACATAAGAAACCGAGTCAAGATATATTAAAAAATGTTCTACGAATGCTGAAACAGATCGTTTACACCACAACTTTAGTGGTTTGAATAAAGATAGTACATTTCTTAACCACTGCAACAGAAAAAATTATTGAAAAAAATAGCTTTTGTTCACATTTGTTTCGTTCTTTTGTAATGGTATGGCTGGTTCCCTGCTGAAAGTACTCAGGGTGTTTACTAAAAAGGGGTTTCCTTATATTCCTTCATGTAAATGTGAATACAGTTTCTCTAAAATTCTACATTAGTCATCCATATTCGTTTAACGCAACTACACATAATAATGGGTATGTGGAATCGATATTCTGTTCATCTTGTCTGTCTTGCTGGTGACGTGGAATTTGGTTCGAATCCTTGCTGGATGTACTGAGGGAGTTTTTTACTCAATGATTTCTTACCCTCCTTCCACGCAAATTAAGGTGTATTTAGATAGTACTTTAATGGAAATGCGTATAAGATAATAATAATAATGGTGTTTTTGGGATACGTCATTCTGTAGCTATGTTTGTGAAAAGATTAATAATGTAACCCTTTCGTGGAACCCGCCATGGTAGCGTAATTAGCTAACGCGCTAGCTTCATGTTGAGCTAGACTGCTGATGATGGAGAGATCGAATTTAGAATCTCGGTCGGGTGAACTGGGGGTGGCTTTTCCTTAATTGTTTTCCAATTTCCCTCCACGCAAATGCGGGTTCACTTCATATAAATTCAACCTTCCCAATTCTTAATCCATTAGTGTAATTAGTATTTAATAGAATAAAACGAACGGGTAAAAAGACGTGATGCTAGGTAGTATTATTATACTTTTCGTGGAGGCCCTTTCCATGTCTCAATGAGGTGAGAGAATGATGGTAGTGAATGTGATGGGATGAAGCCAATAAAGATCTTGATCTAAATTAAGTCTAATTAAACAAACCTTTTTGCCCATGGGAATTATTCTCCTTTCGAGAAAAGTCCCCCGGTACCAGCCGGGAATCGAACCCGGGTCTTATGGATAAGACTATTATACCACGAGGCAATTTACTACGTATAGTGTATACTGGTAGTAAGACTCGAAAAAAAAAGCTATTTGTGAAGTAATAATATTTTTAAAGACTGATAATCTTTCGGTGTTATTTATTTTACTTGTGTTTTATCATTTCTATTTCAAGATTGACGAAGTTACTCAGTGAAGTGCAGAACGGTCAAATGGTAGAATTGGACAGTCAGGTTATACGGTTCGTTGACCTGATTGGCTGATGCATACCACGGACTTTACAAATAAGCTATAGTTTAAAAACTCTCCACAAGTCGAAGTAGTAATTGTTTCGGGAATTGTAGTGTAGTGACAAAGTTCTCAGTGTCTTCAAGCTTTGGTCAAGTGAAGGTGTGGGATCGTTGCCGTTCTAAGCTAAGCTTAAAAAACAGATCCCTACATTTAATCTACATTGAAACGTTGATCTATCCCTACATTTTGACAAGAGGTATTTATCATATTTATTTTAGTAATAATTATTATTTAGTTTTTTGTATGCTAACCGAACCATTACATTGATCCATTTTACAGTGAGTTTTTGTCGATGGTTTGTAAATTAAAGAGCTGTGTTCCAAAAATTTTCCGATCACTATATTATATAATATTTTAAATTTGAATTCTGTTAGGGTATAATTTAATTGGTTTCAACTATAATTAATTCTATATATTGAAAAATCTAACCCATTCAGGTACAAAATATTCTAAAACGAGTATAGGTTTACATTAGTTACCACGTAATTTGAAGAATAAGCTTAAGCCTAAATGGATTCACAGATATTAAGGAGATCTATCTACTCTAATTGTTTCATTAAAAATACTTCTACTCATAAGCCATAAATATCTTGGTGAAATGACTCCTAAAATATTGATTACCCATTTGTTTTCAAATGCCACAGTAAAACTAAATATTTAGAACAAATTACACATGGTTATAGAAAAATGACCCGGGTACTATGGTTCATGTGTAAAACTCTAGAATACGATGTCTATCTTTTAATGACTAGTTAAATGATTTTGTAAACTCCACAGATTCAAAACTAAATATTAATTTAAGCACGTTGGTTGAGAGGGGAATAGATTGAATTTAATTTGTCTTACTATAAAAAAATATTAGTACAAAAAAATTCAGTATATCGAACACACACATTTATTGTTGACTGTAAGACATTTTATATATTTTTAAAAACACAAAAATGTAAATATTTCTTTCATTAATAGTGTATTATGAAAATGGTTAAATGTTTTACCCTGCTTGACACCTCTGAATACTGGAGGATATTCTACTAGTTAAGTTATTAGAAGTTTTGCGTATGTCTAGTTCAGGGTTTATCCAATAGTGGGACGTGTACCCTCAACTGCACGCAAAAAATTTCGGGCGATATTCGTTACACCAGAATTTTACTAACTATAAAATATATTTGATGACATCGTTTGATAAATAAATTCAGATTTTTACGTTAGGTGATGGGATATTTTAATCATATTCCCTCTTTAATTGACTTTTAAAGGCCATCTCACTCTTTAATTTTCTTAAACTTTCTTAACATTTGAAATAACCATTTGTTTTACAAAATAAACGGGCATTAGTATACTTTTTGAACATTTGGAAATGTTACTATAATAAGTCATGGCCCTAGAAACGGTATGCGATTAGATACATTTTTGAAAACTGATATATATTATTCTGGTTAGATTTCTTGTTTTGCTGGTAAAGTCTAGTTCGGGGCTAGAGTACCAGCTGAGTATATTGAGGGTGTGGGCTAGGACGTAAACTCCACCTTTTTGTTTTGCTGGTAACGCCTAGTTCAGGGCTAGAGTACCAGATGAGTGTATTGAGGGTGTGGGCTAGGACGTCAACTCCACCTTCTTGTTTTGCTGGTAGCGTCTAGTTCGGGGCTAGAGTACCAGCTGAGTATATTGAGGGTGTGAGCTAGGACGTAAACTCCACCTTATTGTTTTGCTGGTAAAGTCTAGTTCAGGGCTAGAGTACCGGCTGAGTGTATTGAGGGTGCGGGCTAGGACGTAAACTACACCTTCTTGTTGTGCTGGTAAAGTCTAGTTCAGGGCTAACGTACTGACTGTGTATAGTTATGTTTTCCTATAACTTCAATTCCTTTTCAGTAAATTACTACAATTTATCCCTCCACGCGAATTCTGGTGTAATACCTACACAATCTACCTTAATCCCTATCCACATACCTCTGACTGGTAGTAAGACATGCTGTTAAAAAAGAGCACTATTAATTTACCATCAGTCTTCTTCACCTTTGTATTAAATGATGTTCATGCTCTAACTTGTCAACACACTCAATTTGAATTGTATTCACTAATCTTTTAGCCATTTCACTGTCTTTTATGGCAGTTTCTCAGTTTTGGTAATGGGGTAGCACCAAATGGATGTAGAGTGAACTGGGAGACCACTGGGAGGGTTTTTGAGGGGGATAGAACTCAAAGCCGGAGAAACATTAATTTTAGGCAATTCTGTTTTAGGCTTGTAATTAATATTTCATTAAATTAGCTATTGATAAAAGTATCCTATAATTACATAGAATTAGTAACTAATAATTTGACTATTTTTTTTTTTAACATTTTGAAATTCAAGAGACTTCCTTATTTTTGTCTTATGTATACTGTAGAAAGAAAAAGAGAACATAGTATGGATATTTCCATATAAAATTTTTTTAATCTCAAGTTTTTGCATTATATGGGATCAACATTCTCTATTATTATTATTATTATTATTATTATTATTATTATTATTATTATTTTATTATTTATTTTATTATTATTTTATAATTATATTATTATTTTATTATTATTTTATAATTATATTATTATTTTATTATTATTTTATTATTATATTATAATTATATTATTATTTTTATTGTTTTTATTATTTATTATTATTTATTATTATTTATTATTATTTATTATTATTTATTATTATTACTAAACTTCCTTCAGAATATTGTAAACAACTTTAGGCTGTTGTGGGCCAAACCTTGATAGTCATTGTTATATAAACTTTATTTATTCACTCAAGGTGGAAATACATTATTTACTCTTTTTGAACGGTGCGGTCGATTCAACCAGATAGAAATAATGAAATTGAAAGGTGAACGTTTACACATTTAAATTAAATTGACTAAACTAGTACACTTAATAATGACCAAACAAATTGTATATAATTTAGGTACATAAACTTATTCAGTCCACTTTTTTCTGATTTGATCTGTTAATTTAAACATAAAGAGATCAAATATTCATAAAATCACTCTGTAAGCCCCGGAATATTTAAGTCAAATATGTATCTTCAAGACACCATTGTAAAATAGATTAATAATGTCTTTATAAGATTTTTTTGGCACTACAACTTAAGCTCTGTTTACAAACCAGCAACTGAAATAAATTTTCTCTTTGTCAAGTTGTATGTTTAGAAGTGTTAAATTTGTATTATCATCTTTAGTGAAAAAGCGCAGTGAACAAAAAGTACAAAACTTGTTTAATTTATTTCAAGATAATTTTGGTTTTAAGACTTTGACTAAATGGCAGTTTACACTATTAATTTTGCTTGAATTTGGTTTAATCAACCGAATTGTTCAAACAAAATTAAACGTGTATGTCCTTCTTAAAAATAATTTTGCACAGCCCTTCCCGTTACGTTTTTAAAAACATTTTAGCAAATAGATTCCTTGGTACACTGGAATGGATATTGAAGCGATACATCATTTTGTACTTTGCAATTTAGTTAACTAATGTCTGTAATATTTTATTTTAAAAAGTTCCAGGCTCAAATCCCAATAGTGATGTATTTTTAGTACAAATTTAATATTTTAAAGTTTGATATCATTTCCTCAAGGTCTGTATGGATATTTGGTTTAAATGGGCCTATTCATAAGGAGATATTTAAACAATCGGGTTGACAATCTCGTCACTTTCGATTAAACTTCCAAATATCTCCCATGTGAGTGGGCAAACTCAATCAGATTGCAGGTGATATTAGGATCCTCCAAGCGATGTTTTGATTGAATGTCTGTCCTGTCAATCCGATCACATTTACAAACAATATGAAGCAGATTGCACAGTGGCTACAAAGTTAATAGATGTTGGTAACCTAATCGCTCAGCGTGCTATCTAAACACGGGACGGATGGAGGGTAAGGAGTTTATAGATAAGCATTTTCGCAGTTATTTTTATAAATTCCTGTTTTTAACAAAACATATTTACTTTTCCTAAGTAGAATGAAATTTGATCCAAAACCTTTTAAATGAAGATAAATTCCACAAGCCTAATGGCATATTAAAGAGCTGTTAATATCGCCATGTGTATAAAATTAGGGCTTGCCCGAATTGCGCCAATCCACCTAGCTTGAACCCGAAATGCACCAAGAGCTTAAGTGCCCCCCAGACCGGACAGTAACTGCGCCAATACCCCCCTTCCCAAGAGTGGACCCGAATTGCGCCAACTGTGAACATAAACAAATATTAATGCTATGTCGGGAGGTAAGGACACAAATCAAAAAATATGATATAATTAACTATATTTAACTAAATAAAACAAAATTAACATCACAGTAAAATTTCCATTTTAAAAACATTGTGAATGATAGATAAATGTAAGCTAAATTATACAAGTCAAATATTAAAAACAAGTCAAATATTAAAAACAAGTCAAATATTAAAAACAAACAAGTCATACAAAGGAATTTTGGAGGGACACACTTCAGAGCTTAAGCTATCTATTAACAAAATCGTTAAAATTATTTCAAAATATTTTGAATTTTTGAAAACTAGTCATCAGTAAACTACCCTTAAAAGGCCCTCGCCCCAAAAACCAGGTATACTCTATTAATTGTCATCTTAGATGTATGTTTTAATCAAAATTGTTAGAGCTATTTTTGAGAAATTTCGAATTCTTTTAAAATTAGTCATTAGTAGATTGTCTATAATTCAATTTTTTTTCTTTGAAGATCAATTATACAGTCCTATTCATCATTTAAAAAACTCCCCAGTTATGCGCTTTGAACAAAATAACCTGAGCCGATGATTGGGAAGTTGGGGTTCGAATCCTGGTCGAGTAAACTGAAGGTGGTTTTCCCTAAATGGTTTTCCACTCTTATCTCCAGGTAAATTTGGATTCACTTTCTCTACATTCAACCTATCTCATCCCAAAGCTCACTATTATAACTAGCACATAAAAGTATAACTCAAACAGGTAGTAAAACACAGCGTAACCTTTAAGTACCCATGTACAGTAAAAAGCTGAAAAATTATTTCGTTGCTTATTCAAAGGTTCCATCCATTCCGACACAAATACTCAAGATTTGAGTCACAGGAAAATATCACGACTCCCTTCTCTTTTTCATTTCTCAACAAAAAGTTTTCATTTAGAGTAGTATTTAGTTCAATTTAATCTAAGTAAAATTGAATTTTGTCGGAAGATTTAAGCAAATTTGGCAGTTAATGTTATTCCTGAAACATTTAATGTCCTTGCGGGTCAATGTATTTATAGTTTTTTCTCTCTCTGTACAGTACCTCTTTGTGGTTCAACTTTAAAGTCCTTACTTCAATCACCTCAGCTTTTCTCTTAACTGCGTTGCTGATGGATTTTCTGTTTAACTCTTGATCTAGTAGTGGTTCGTGGTTGTGTTGGTCTTCCAATCCGCGAGGAAATATTTCCGCTATCAAGTGTGAATATTTTGACCTTACAATCCTTTCTTCCCTCGTCAAATTCAATTGAATCACCTGTTGATACGTATAATTATTATATAAAATCAGATCTTTCCCTCTTTCACTTTAAATCCTTTCCATATCAATAATTATCGCTAATATCACAGTCCACACAAAACCCGAACAAAAATAAAACTACACACCTGGACAGTCACTGTTGCCGAGATAATTTGTTAATACTGAATTATGTCAGAATTATGTCAGAAAAGCTAATACAGATCTTGTTGTGGGCTCTTAGGGCGTTTTTACATTCTTTTATCTAAGGAAGGGAAGACAAGACGTGGCAAGAGCTTGTTTGCGTTGTTTGTTTATTTCGTCCCCCCAGATCTACCTGAAATTCGCAATTCGGGTCCGGTTTAAATGAATAATATTTAATCCCTTAATTACTGGCGCAGTTCGGGCTTGCCCTAAAATTAAACTAACTGTATCTATGAGAATATTTTAATCATAATGAAAATTTTTTTTTAATAAAAACTGATAAAATACGGATCTTTACTTGCATTCCTTACCATCTGACCTTGCGTTTCAATTGAGAATAAGATCGCTCAAAAACTATTTAATGTATAAATGTATGCCTACACGTTACACCTTGAACGAATGGAAACAAGATGGGAGGTAAAATTCAGTTGCCAGCTCTGTTGTCTTGGGAATGGGGAGCTGAGAAAGCAACCAAATCTGCTGAAGTTTTAGATCAATCACATTGTCAACACGGTTGCTTAAATATCGCCATGGTAATGGACCCCTCTAGTTGTCAAAACCGCATTCAACTTCGTATTAGTTGAGGGAAGGTTCAGTATCGGGTATAGTGGGGAAGAATTTTCACAGGTGATATGTTTTACCATTACCTCTACGCGCTAACGTATTTATATAAGCCAACCACTTTTTCCGCAATGCACATTTAAATCGTTACTAACAAATGTTAAGCTAGAAATGAAAATCCAAATACTTGTGTAGTGAAATCAAGATCAAATACACTTATCAAAGGTTACTTATTCAATGATTTTAAATCTGGAAGATTATAAAGCGTCACTCGTTAGACTGGCCTGTTAATTTCTGGGAGATTGGAACTAAAATAGTCGGGTCTACTAAGGTTGGTTTTTTTTCTAGAAAGGTTTCCATTCTTTCCCCGCGAATAGAAGTATATCACCTCTGAAACGAATCCTTTATCATCTCCACTCTCCTTGAGAGCAATTATAATACATGCGTATAGCTTGAACGGGTAGTAAAACCTTGACAAAGGGAAATACTTTATAACTTAGTTAATTGGTGAACTTGGCAATCATTTGATGTAGCCCTATTTATACATACACTATTCTAATTCCAGCTTCTTTTCACCCATGTAAATAAACATATTTTTATCACCACGCTCTATATTTTTCATTGAATTCTTTTAATATTAAATATTGAATTTTAATTCAATTTATTTAAATTACCAACCTAATTTAAGAAATAATAACGATGAAGCTTCTTGAACGTGGGTCTGTGTTCACAATACACACTGAAACTACAGATATACTATTTTTGGAATACCTTCCTCAGTACACCAAATAAGAATGTGAACCAACCACCTCGACACCTCTACATTTACTTTGTCAAATTATCTTTAACTTCTACGACCACGTGGTCGCCGGTGCATTATATAAGAATTCGACGATGCCAGGTTGAGTGGTTAACTTAATCCAATGTTCTACTTGTTGTAGGTGATGGCTCTTCAGGACTCTGTTGGCAAGACTAATAAGATGATAAAAAAACAAGAAAAGGAAGACGTCAAAAAACTAACGGATGGAGTAGTGAAAATAAAACTGGACGTCGTGTCGGGGAAGGAAAATGTTGGGAGCCACAACTCTAGTGGTAAGGCAAAGAAAATTACCAAGAAAAAATCTCTGAATGTGAGTGATAAAAGGGAGGAGAGGAAGGCAAGTAAAACTCAACAGGCAATGATTGGGTCAACTTCTAGGTCATTTCGGCCATTGTCGAAGGCAGGCGCTAATGTCGTAAAGGTCACAGGAGCCCAGAAACGTTCAGCTTCTCAAGGGAAGCCCATTCAAAGGAATAAAAAAGTTAAAAGACTATGTAGTAAAAATATTAACAAGAAAATAGCTTCCTCGTATAATAAACATACTGACGAAGACCAGGGTGCCTCTAAGAAAGTGACTGTATGTACTTCTAAAGAGACTCTGTACAAACCTTCTGATTCGGGGAAGATACGTCATTTTTATCATAAACTGTCCATAACTAAGACGATGAAGAAAGACCAACTGGACAAGTACAATTTAGGTACAGCTTTTACATTTAATTTGTAAATATCTAACTCTTATATTATTTGGAATTTATAAATTTTAACTATAGCTTCTTGATCAATTTTAGTTTTTATTTCTACCTCTTACTAAGCCCAATAAGACAGTTTATCATTATCAGGAAAAGTGTAATAAGCTTGGATAATTGTGCAAACATATTAGAGGTTTACTTTCACTTACACAATACAATGCATAAAATTTAAAAATCTGGTGTGAAATTGTGATTAAATTTTGGGCATGGAAAGTCATCAGCTAATACAGGTGGGGCAGAAAGTGTCTACGCATTAATTACACTATATCCTTGCTGTTTTTATACTAAATTCTTTAAATTAAACTTCAAAAAAATTAATTCTCTACATTACTCAAAGTAATGTTTTTTTTAAAGTCCTTAAGATGGTCACCAATATATGCCATAGTAATACACTGTAGTGTGTGTTCCTAGAACCTTGACATGACTGCTTAATGCCTCTTGTTGATTTGATTCAACTTCCACACTTCTTTTAGTTCATAGATTATTGTTCTTGGGCTTTTCGAGTTAACACGATTCTTGAATATGCTCTACAAGAATGTCTGGTGACCGTGGTCCTCATGCGATGTTTCCAAATCGTGAAACGAGGTGCATAGGAAATATTTTGTGAAGCACCTCTATTTTCCAACCTCTATGAACCCAGAACTGCAACGGAAGGACATGGATACCATCACCACGCGGTTCCAACAAAATTGGACAATGGCTCAAATAGCCCAAACATCGTTGGACCTGCTTCACAAAATGTCATGTTTACTCGACACACCCAATCATAATTCAGGAACTTGTAGAAAGAATTGTGCAAGTTGAAGTAACTTAACCAGAGACATTGCACAAAGTCATGTCAAATTTCAAGTAGCGCATGAATCAATATAATGAAAATAAACGACCATATCAAGAATATTAAAAAAATTATTAAAGTGTATGTAGATCTTTTATTATTTTAAGCTTAATTTGAAGCATTTAATATATTAAATAGTAAGGAATACAATATATAGTGTTATTAAATGTCATCACTCTGTCCCATCCTGTATAATTCTTTTGATATAAAATTCACTATTGATTATGCAAAAATAAATCAGTTGGGTCTGATGAACTTAAAATATGTAATTTTATCATTTATCATTTAAAATATATGATTTTAAAGACTACTTTTGTTGGAATAATTTCCGTGTAGACATGGATTAAAAGGTTGCTTCTATTACTATATAATGTCTATTACTAGCCCGTTTGGATTAAACCAATTTTTTTGTTCATTTAGAGATTAAGAATATAACTTTATTAATTTTTATATTTCTGTAATATGATCACTAAACGGTTTATTTTAGGAACTTATTTGAAACTAATTATTATTGGGAGGGTGTTTAGAGGATTCTTTCCATTTTAAATAAAATTTCCCATCAAAGGTAAAACCGGAAGCAATATAAAATCATAGTATTACACTTTATAACCTTTGTTGTGATCTACATACTAAGAAATTGACAGATAAGGAGGGATGCGAGGTTGAATTATTAAATGGTTTGTATGTAATTGGGTCGTTGGTTAAATTGCTTGCCGTTTACTGTAATGACTAAACGATTTCGGGGGCCGATTGTTGTGTTCTCCTAGATTTGATTATGAACATAGCAATCTAATATATTCAACAAGTTTAGAAGGCTTCTGTTAAAATACCATAAATAAATTAACAAGTATTTATTTTTTTATATACATTGATTGATATTGTCTTAGGAACGATCTAACTACAATGTAATTAATGCCTGATGTTTTTTCATCAGATGATACAAGCACTGATAGCTCAGCTGATTCAGATGGTAATGAAAGTGTCACCAGCACTTCCAGTACACGTTCCGCTGCTAGCCCTACCTCAACGGATGACAGTGTGTACACGACCTCAACCTCAGGATCCTCCATTGACAGGTGCCGTGTGACATTAGTTTTAAGACTTGAAATTTAATAAAATCATATATTTGTTTGAAAAAAATCGGGCGGAAAGAAATGAGTCGAGATAAATATTTTTGCAGGCTTACTAAATTTTTTTTGCCCAAACAAATACCTTTTATTTTTTTCAATTAATGTTTTGTTTAGCTTTATAAATAATCTAATATCAACAGATCTTAATTATTTGTTACTAACAAATGTAATTTGATTTATAACTTTTTAAATTATTATTCCTCGTCAATTTATTCGATGCCCATGCAAATATTCAAAATTGTATAAATAAATATAAATCTATCTAGATGTATCCACTAAAAGTATTTTCATTTATTTTTGCAAATTGGTTTTTTGCTATAAAATATATAAAGTTATGGAAATGAATTGTCGTTGGTTTTCTCTACATCTTAATTCTGTGTGATATAACTTAAATTCTTTAGGCAATATAATGCTAAGCTTCATAAGAGTACGAAGATAGTAATAATAGATAAAAAGCCTCAATAATTATTTAACCCTAGCTTGGTACAAACATTAATTATCTAAAGATCAAAACATATGTTTGCAGCTCTATTTAAGTATGTACTTACCTGTTCTATAGCACCAATAACTCGACAGTTCGTTGACGCACTTACAAAAGTACACTCTATTGCTATCTTGAGAATGTTCTATCCAGTTTACCTAACTACATCCTAACTCTTTCAGTTCCATTCTAATGTTATCCTACCGTCTGCGTATGTCTTCCTAATGGTCTAGTCCCATCAGGTTTTCCAGTCACTATCCTGAACATGGTTCTAGAATCTCCAGTCACTATCCTGAACATGGTTCTAGAATCTCCCATTCACACTGCATGTCTTACGCACCATAATGAGATTAGACCATCCTAACAATGTTTTGTGATGAATACAAGGAATGTAACTCATTATTATATAAGCTCCTTCAATCCCTAGTAGCCTCATTCACGTTTTTGGACCAATCATCTTCCTAAACATCTTATTTAAGTAGGTGTAGGTACACAATTATGAACTAAAATTGTTAGTGATGTGGGGCATGTTTTCCTACTTTTGTATCAACGCAAATGTATGCACTTTTCCTCTAAATTTTACCTTCTTTTCCATATTTAGTGGGAATAAGATGGTAGCATGTACGATCAGTGAGAAGCAGAAAAAAATAATTTAATAACAAAGTTGTCATCCGCTTCGGTGTTGACGTGGTTTGACACGCTACTAAAGCAGTAGACTAGTCTGCCGATGATAGAGATCAACGTTTGAATCTTTGTCGAGTGTACTGAGGTTGATTTTACCAAATTTGATTTACTCTCCCTCCAAGAAAATGAGGGCACACTTACACTGAATATAGCCTTCCTAATCCCTAAAACCATGTGTAATTAGTACAAAAGCGTCTAACCAGAATGGGTAGTAAGACGCGGTGCTAAAAAAACAAACGTTGTGTTGGCAAAGTTGATAAAAGTACTGAATAAGCACGCTCCAATGTCAAATAGGATAGACCCAAGGTCTAAAGCAATGTTTACCAAACTATCGTACGCGTACCTCTATATTTACGCTACGTATTACAGTTTTAAATTATAAATTTTTTTAGTAATATGGTTAACGATAAACGAATTAAAATATATTGGTTCGTGATGTCTTGGACTGGACATTTGCCAGTGGTTTCCTTAAGAGATTTATTAAAACTGGAAAAATGTTAATACGTTCAAGAGCATCGATCTTTTTGATTTTTAATTTTTAATTTTTTAGTTTGGAGATAAGAAAGAGCAAATTGGTTTTGGTCATGGACCTAGAAGGGGTAAACCATGGGCTTCGTGGACCCTTGTGAAAATCTTATATGCCTCTAGCACAACTTATTACTACACATCCCAGTGCTATGAATTTGAACAAATTTATGGAGTGAGAATATTAAAGGCAAAATTTAGGACATATATAAATATGTAAAAGGAGAAAGATATAGTGAGCTTATTTAATATAATAATACACCCTCATTACACACAGATAGGATTCGTAGTCCAACCTACCCATTACCAGCCAAGCTAGATAGAAAGAACTGATATCTAGTATTCACCATTACCATTGGGGAAAATAGTTTGAGTGAAGAACAATGAAGGAAGGGGAGCCTATGTTAAATCATGGAGCTTTATATATAGCATAGTTTTTCAACCGGTGTGCCGTGGGAGTTTGAGGAAGGATGTAAAATAATTGAAAAACATTTTAGTCAAAATAAATACTTTTTAAATCCTTGACAAAATGTGATATGCGTGATACAAGCAAAGGCGATACATGTTGATTGTTTTCAATTAGTTATACATTAAAAGTATTATGTATTAGCACATAATTTTGAGATCGTGTGAATTTAGATCAATTAGAAACAAATTCAGCGATCATGTGAATCTGTTAAATAGTTCGTTATTGAGTGTTGAAACAATTTTTTTTGCTTTGATTATTATATAATTGTTTAATATACTCGGCGAGATAAGATTTTCCTAGTGCCACGATTTAATCTATCGACAAGTAGGGGTTTAACCTTTGACTTTATAATCTAAAGATAAATATTGCAATCGTGAATTTAATCTACACTATATTATTATTAATATTTACTTAATATGTACCAACGAGCAAAATTTTTAATTTTACAATTCTGTCCTTCTCTGGTCATGGATATGAAACTGTTGGATTCTGTTAAAATTCCAATTTAAATTATTGGGCTATCCCTTAAATTAAGATTAGTATACGGGCTAAGCCTAGGGATAATTTTATTATCTATAAATCCAAGGCGGTATACGGGCTGGATCTGGGGATAATTTTATCCTAATTAATGTTACTATACTGGATAAACTTGGGGATAATTTTATCCTTTCCTCGAATTAAAGGTAGTATACGGGCTAACCCTTCTAATATTTTTATCCTAGCCCAAACATTAAGAGTAGTTTATAAAAGTTATTTATTTTTAGTTCCAAATTCCAAGTAGTTGTCAAACTCAATAATCGCGAAATTAACGCGTGACAAGTCAAAGGGCAGACTGTGATATTAAATTTTGATTTTTAAATTCTTCCAACCAACACTTCCCTAAGGGGTTATGCCTTTATATATAATATTCATATTCAAACCTATGGATTGAAAAAAAGTTTCAAAAATATTTGATTAATAAAACGTTGTTTGTTTAGTTGCGAAGAAGATAGCTCTCCTTGTGACTGCTGTGGTGAAAGTAGCGACAACTCCGATGATTCAGAAGAACATTCTTTCACTTCCAGTTCAACTTCATCTGAAGAGAATAAGCGAGTGGTTTCCTCATCTAAAAATAATTAGGTTAAAAAGCTCGAAAATATAACAAAATAAAAGAACCAGCCATGTAAATATCTGTGGCCTAACGAGAAATAATTTCAAAGATTTGCTTGTCTAATGGTATATGAAATGTTGGGATAACATGAAGAACAATCTTTTTATTACAACAAAATATTAAAACAACTATTTAATATTGATAAAGGGTACAAAAACAATTTCAAAATTATTAGTAGAGTAGTAGAATATTATAATAGTAGAAACTCAAAATAAAAAATAGGCCTGAACTCAAAAGTTGTTCAAAGAGTACAGAATTAAATAAATATTTATAGGGAAATGAACATTCTAATAATTAATTAAATTATCAGAAAAGACTAAGATAAGATAATTTTCAATATAATAATTCTTAACTTTTGCCATTTTTTGAAAATTATTATTTTTTATTTCGAATAAGAGTGCAAAGCAATGTTGATCATTGATGTGATTTTATTAGAAACTTTACTATATGTTTGCAAACTTTGTTAAGGTTTGCTAAATAATTTTAACTATCCATTCATAAAATCTTGTACATTAATTTATATTAACCGAATATTTAGAATAATTTTGAATATATAACTAACTTTTAATAAGATTGTAAAATGTTGGTGGTGGGCCGAATAGTTTGAAATGTCAATGTAAAGTTTCATACTAGTATTTGTTGTAAAATATATTTCATAATAAATATTTATATAAAATATAAATTTATCATTATTATATATTCATAAGTGTATAGTTTGTAATTATAGGCTTAAGAGGTTACTACAAATATTTGAAATCTTAAATGCATATTAAAAATTTTCAAATGATAAATAACCAAAATAATACTGCTATTCCAAACTTCACGAGTAGGCTCTTGGACAATAGCGTAGGCTTAAACCATCTGGTTTTGTGTAAATCAAAATATCAAAGTGCATTGACGTGTGTTTCCTTATATTAACCACCATCTCCCTTCGCGGCAATGTGGGTACACTTCCTTTGAATATCTTCCTAATTCCTAACCCGTTGTTTTAAACATAAGACCGGTTAGGTTGAAATGGGGTGTGAATAACTTAATTAAACCATTTACTGACAGCTTGGAAACTCGGATCTGCTTTACATGTTTCAATTTATGAAAATTATATTACTCTTGTGTAATAACGATATTACATTAGGTAGCACCCGCCTCGGTGGATGCGTTGTCTAACACTCTATATAGTTCTGTACTAGACTACCGAAGATGGGGGGTCAGGGTTTGGTTCCTGTTGGGTGCACAGCAGGTGGTTTTACCTAAATAATTTTTCACTCTTACTCCACGTAGAAAGGGTGCATTTCCTCTAAATTAAGCCACTAACCCATTAGTGAAATTAGTCAATAGGCGCTTTATCGGAATGGGTAGTAAGAATCAGTACTAAAAATAAAGGTAGCTTTCTGTACTTAAAATATAACTTAAAATATAACTTAAAATATAACTTAAAATATAACTTAAAATATAACTTAAAATATAACTTAAAATATAACTTAAAATACTAGTCTACCTGGTTTCCATGATCTATTTATCGCGTTAGTTATTATACATACTATATTATAACATTTAATAAATCTATGCTCTTTGCTAGTAATAACTTAATTTTATTGAATTGTAAATATATTAAACATTTAATATTCTGAGTTTTACTACTTTCCCCGAGATAGATTTGAAATGTAAATGTATACAAAGCTACATATGAATTGTTTAACCAGCGTAGTAACTTGCTGAATAAAAGTTAAATTAATTGAATAATTACGTCAAATGAATCTTGTGTTGCTGTGAACTACTACTAATAAAACTTATTCCAAATACATCATTTTAATCTATTTATCATATTTGGAGAATATTTGTAACTAGAGATACTATTAAGATATCTAAAATGTATATAAAACTGTTGAGAAAAATGACATAACTATGTATGCTTAGCAAACAATTTTAAGTGTTCGAGTCGATAAATATCTTCGCCAGTTATTTTAAATGCTTACTTTGACATCTTAGGATTAAATCTTACCTTGTTGTAGGGCTTCCTGCAAAATCAATTTAATAACTTTTATCAAGTAGTTATATCAAAAACTAATTATCGCAGTTGTAGAGGTGGGGGGAAAAAAGGATAAGAGGTGTGTGTTTCTTAGGAGATATTAGTTCTTACAAAATGATTAATAGCTCGTTAACTACGGATGTGTTATGGCTCCACGGTAGCTCCTTCTCTAGGCACCTGCTCCGCTCAGCAATGAACGCTACATTCATCATAGTACCCAACCTACCAAATTGAAAGTTCGTACGTGTTATCTCACTCTATAACGAGTCTTGAGTTTCCGACAAGTTACCCGTTAAAAGTGATTACACTACGCACTCATTTTGTTCCCAAGGTCTTTCGGATGGATGGAGTAATTACTAAAATAGGAAAGAGGAGCCTTCTATTAGTAGATATTGTAACACCTATGTATCGGTGAGCAATTGGTCTATGAAACGTTTCCATGAATAAAATGGGTTATGTTTGATCACTCAAATTAACGTAATTACATAGGGATAATTAATCTTAATTAGCAAAGGACAGATTAGTCCTTTACGACAGTTTAATCTTTATCTTATTGTTAAAGGTATTTAGCGTGCGTTTTCTGAATAGACTGATTACGTTAACATACGATGATTTCTCTGAGCGAGAATTAAAGGCCTTAACAATTTTCCCGGGAAATGCACATACTTTGCAGCTTTCTTTTACATGCCACAAACGTCTTGGGACCTACGGCTTTACTTCTCCTCCGAAGAAAGTTGTGCTCCCGATTTTTATCAATCAAGAAAAATACATCTACTCAAACTGTTTGAACCCTTTAACATCGTATTCCAAGTTGTGCACTTTACTTTAAAGACCGCCGAGGTCATCTTTAATCTGTATTGAAAGGGAACATAACTTATGTTACAAGACTAAAAATATATTTTTCTTTATCTTGTGAGATCGGTTTTAAATATTAGAGAAACTTTTTTTTTGCAAGATTGACGCCAAAGACAATAGGCCTCATTAACGTTAATTATAGTCAAGTTTAGGCCTATACTAATGGTGGACTATGAGACAATCTAGGCTTTTTACTTTACAACTGAATATCATGATATCAAAAGAATCTTGGAAATTTCACTACACATTTTACCTTTAAGAATAGAAATGATTTTTTTTATTTAATAAACAAAATCTAATAAAGGATTTGCATCAGTGACCATTTGGTCTAACGCGTTTTATTACAATAGATTGAACCACTGGTGATGGGGGGGATAAGTATTTGAATCCTTGTTCGTAAAGCTGAGAGTGGCTTTTCCTAAATAGTTCCCTATTATCTCTCCTGGTAGATTCGGCTACATTTCCTTTAAATTTGTCCTTCCTCAATGCTACCCTATGGTGTAAATATGAAAATAATTTTGGATGGTTGTTAAAAATTAAGATATTAACTTAATACATTTTTTAACACCTCCTCTTACTGCCCGTTCAGGATATACGCTGATGTACTTATTACGCTAATTGTTTTAAGGATTAGGGAAGTTATATCTATAGGAAGTGTATCTGCATTTACGTGAATAGAGTTGAAAACCATTTTATAAAACTACCCTTAGTACACCCAACCGAGGTTTGAACCTTTATCTCTCACCCGCCTCGGTGGCGTAGTTGGCTAACGCACCTGTCGTGTTGAGCTCGACCGCCGAGGACGGAGAGATCGAGGTTTGAATCTCGGTCGGGTGAACTGGGGGTGGTTTTTCCTGAATGGTTTTCCACTCTCCCTCCACGCAAATGCGGGTTCACTTCCTCTAAATTCAACCTTCCCATTCCCTAATCCATTAGCGTAATTAGTACTTAAGCGTATAACCCGAACGGGTAGTAAGACGCGGTGCTAAATATTATATTTCTTTATCTCTCCGACATCAGCAGCAAAGTCTACGAGTGTAGAACGTAGGACCATGTGACCAATGAAGAGTGTAATTTAACATTAATACTTTAGTTAGCCTCTAGTATTATTTTACTGAAGATATATTATGTATAACTATTTGGCACATTTTAAAAGTAAACTATAATAAGGATATAATACACTGCTATCCATTTGCTTATTTATTGTTTAAGGGTTAAGTCAGCATGTTTAACCCACATTACGCGGACCGCTTTTAGCACCCAATCTCATTCTGTGTGGCCCACCAGCTTAAATTAAAATACTTAAAATTGAAGAAATAAACAACAAATTAGGCTCTTGGAGCTGACGTAAACTCTTACCAATTTCCAATAACATTGTAGAGTTATAAATATGTTACTTGTGAAAATAAATACCTATTTGTTCATATTTTTATTATTTTGGGACTTAGGTCCGATAAATTTCATCTAAAGCCCCTGGTAAAATTCCCAAGATTATATGCGGCCCTTAGCCAGGCAGCTGTTAGAGTTGCCTGGGGTAGTGTTTTCTTTATTGATCACACCCATGTTATATTGTTAGCAGAAAAAACTTAACTTTTATTATGAGTTAATAACGAGATATTATGCTAAGCAATAATAGATATTCTTCCACGAAATATTTTCACAGTTTGTAAGATTTAAAATGTTTAAGTTCATATATGCTAAGTTGAGCTTATTACGTCTTTTAATTTATTTTTAAAATTTTCTGCATGAAATAAACTAAATATTAAAGTGGCTACCATCAATATCAAATCTTGCTCTAAATGAAAAAAGTCAAACTTTATAGATATATTTGCCACTTAAAGGAAAGTTTTCTATCTGTATTTTGTAGGGAAAATTATGGTACCTAGGATTTCGAATGTCTTACAATTTTGTCATGTTGCTTCTGATTGGTTTTACATACATTAGCACAATGTGTTTTATTACAATAGTTAAAAGTTGAAATTCGTTTCTATTTAAGAGCATCCATCATATACCAACAAACTCTGTAATACAGTCGGTTGGAAGGCGTCAATTTACGCGAACACTATTATTGCAGGTGGATAATTTATGATTAAACATTAATGGAGATAAAGAGTTAATAGAAGTTCTTAATACTAAACCTTGACAAAATATTAAATAGTATTTTGGATAAAAACTGCATTAAAAAAGCAGTTTTTGACCATCTTAGAATCGCTTCACGGATCAGCACTGTGCACACATCTTAATTATATCATAATAGGGACATACTGTAGCTATTATCAAGAAACTTTGTCGCTTTCTCCCCCTTTGCCACCACGTAAAATTTTGAGTAATCGATCAAATACGAATGCATTGCACACCTATCTGGCATATCGTAGATCTTATATTTCCTCTTTACCGTGCGCGCGTACGCACGCGCGCGCGCGTGCACACACACACACACACACACACAGATGCAAGCAGGTGTGTCAGGACACATCTAGACTGGGACATTTTTCGGTAGTGGTTCTTTCTCAATGCCACCTTTCTATTCTATTTTTAAAATCTCTTTGTGAACGCAAATATGCAATTCTTAGGAAATCTTTAGACTAGGAAATTTCTAGGTAGCGGTTCTTTTTTAATGCCAACCTTAGGAATTGTAGTTGCGTGTGTATGTGTTTATGTTTGGACAAAAGATACGATTTAAAAGACACACGTGTTGATGCGGTGAAGGCTTTGGTAAATAACTAAGGTGTGAGAGGTTGAATAAATTAGCACTAATATCGTTTAACACAAATTTCCTATTCAACATTGAGATTATTAGACCGCTGTTGGTGTCAAAGAGAAGCCGTTCTTTTGAGTGCGCGCTAACGCTGTACTAGAGTCCTTCTTGCATTCAGACTAATAATATCCTTGATTAATTTATTACGCTTAAATAATCCTGAGAGGAATACTAGGAAATCGAAAGTATACACTTATTTGGTTGCATTTTACTTTCTCTTAACTCCTTGTAAAAATAAATATTATAATCGTAAAAGCATCGAATTAGAGATTGTGCTAAATAATGTTGACGTTTCAAAACACCCTGAAACTGAAAAAAGTTGTTTTCGTGATGCCATATGTCTTGTTTGCATGTTTCTGTATGCTGGCATAGAGCCAAAACCATTTTACCGGTCAGGCCAAGACTTGGTGTCTAGTATTTTTATAAGGTATTTTAGGAATTAAGTATCTATTCCTAAAAATTAAGGGTAGTTTACTTGAGAAAAAGAAGAAGAAAATATCGATTTTATCGAAATTTATTCTTTTGATTTGGATTATATTTCGTGTCTAGGAAATGTTTAGCACTAAAAACAAAATGGAAATTCTTATTTTACCAAGCAAAAGGCTTTTGATGCTTTCCCTAGTGTATGGCACTACTGACCGGGAGGTACATACCATCCAGTTTCACCTTCAGCCGCCTTATGTGTAGACTATTAGCTACTCTGGTGGCACAGAACGTTACCCAGGGTACACCATAGGAGGTTGTATACACGTCGTACCCGCAATGAGATGATGGGGTGATAGTTACTATTAAGTTGTGGAGCCGGGGGAGTCTTAACCAAACTTAAGCCTAATTTACCACAGCCTGGTGACAGATTGGATTGTTCCACTTAAGAGAAAAATACCTAACGTACCATCCGGGAATAGAGCACGAGATCCATGGATTCGAAGCTAGGTGCACTGAACCTCACCATGGAGTGGTATTTTACTTTACATTAGCGGAGATATTTTTTTTATCATATCTTGTCAACTATTAGCGATAGAAATAACATACCCTAGTAATGTTGAAATAATACTAAATAACCATAATTTATTTGAAATAATTTTTTACAAAACCACTAAATTCTTAGATAATAGAAAATGTATATTTTTTATGAAGGTCTTTGAAAATTGAAATTGTTTGTTATAATGTTTCTTTAAAAATATCTATAATATCACTTATTATAATTTGTGGAGTGTTTCTGTAACAGTTTGTATTATTTCGTTTCACTAATCTCACGAGTATTTAGTAAATACCTTCCTATATAGGTATTATTATTATTATTATTATTATTATTATTAGCACCGTGTCTTACTACCCATTCGGGTTATACGCACTTACGCTAATGTGCAATGGTAGGGTGATTGTGAGATGAAATGGAGGACCTACAGTTTAACGTGGAATCCGAACCACGGTGGAGGCCTGGAATTCCTCACCCTATATAGGTAAAACAGAGATAAAGTCTATAAGGTACATCGTACTATTTAATTTTTTATATAACTGATAGTTTTACAAATCTCTTTTATAAATGATAGCAATAACTTTTAAAGCACTACTCTTTCACGAGGCTGTTTTTATGTATAATTTTAACTTAAAGAGAGATTACGTTATATTTAGATCTGTTTGAAGATAATTTTGAGAAAAGTACAATTTGAGCCCAAAATGCATAGATCAATCAATTACGAAACCAATTTCTAAGCAGACTAGAAATATATTTTTTAAATAAATAATAAAAATAAATTCTATCATTGAAATACTTGGTCGAACATAAAAGTCAGTAATAAATTTGACGCAAAATCTTCGATAGATTATGATGAAATTTAAACCAAATAATTTTTAATTTTTGTTAGAAAATTGTTTATAATTTTTTATCGACTGATCTATTAATAGTGTTATATTCTGATGAATAGACGAAGGGAAGCCTAAATGAAAGGGATGTATTTGTTTAGATATTACCTTGTATTGTACTACTATGCTAAAGCATTTAAAATTTCCATGGTGCATTCAATAAAGGTAAATGCTAAATTGAACATAGCTACAGATTGCGAACTTATATATTTGATTTTGACATAAATATAAAGTCTAGTGGAATAATTTTTAATTATATAAAAATATATAAACTCTATGCTCTTTTATAATAAATATAATTTTTTTTAGATGAAAGAGATATCTGAGCTACTTAGCTTATTTTATTAACCCACAATGACAAAAATTCAGCGAGAGAGTAAGAACTGAGTAAGACACGAATAACTACGCTGAAAAGGAATGTTTAGGTTATACAAAATAACTCAATTTAACGTTTTGGTTCCAAATTTTTTGTATAATATAGCTTATATAAAATAAATTCCACTATTTGAGGTTACAAAAAAAGATAAATATTTTATCTTTGTGAAATATTTGTTCATTTAAACATTGAATAGTAGTTTATCTTTTTAACAATCCTAACATATGAAATGTCTAAATTTCAATAATAATAATATTAATAAACTTTCATTTAAAGTATTAAGATGAATTACCTACAGCCATTGGAGCTTATATAATACGTGGCATACTTAAATAAACTATACACTTTATTGTTCATAAATACGTTCTTTTCTTAGTAAGAAAAGTTTTACTTTGGTACTTTTGGGAACTCTTTACACATTAAAATGAAATAAAATCATATGGAAAACAGAAGAATATTTTATTGAATTATTTTTGTATGTTTATTGTTAACACAGGAAAGATTTTTATATCAACCAGTATTAGTTAAACTTTCAGTATTCATTTATAAATTCTTATATCACTACGGACATTCTGTACAAGTGAAAAGTGTTATTAATAGGAGGACAAATACATACAGAAAAAGACAACAATATTATAGAATTTATACACATACGAACATTTACATATACTTTTTCGGACAAAACACTTGTTTTATAGTTATGGATTTGTAAATATATTCTATATAAAAATTGAGATAAGACCGATTCCTCTTTAAATACCGACATGTATGTAAATAAATAAATATCTAGGCACAATATAATATCTGTACAGTATAAAATCATAAAGATATTATAAAATACCTAGATTATAAAATACATTATCTACTTTAAATTGAAACGTAAGTAAAATAACTGCAATTTAATAAACTTCTTGAACATCAAATGAGATGATATCAGGAAGATATATTTTGCAATATTCTATATCACTTTAAATATTTTCCGAATAATATATTTCAGTAGTCAACAAGAATATTATACTAATACAATTAATATTATTACTACTACACTTTTTACATTAAATACGAAATTAAATATTTAATATTAGAATAATTGTTAATATAGGAGATTATTTACATTTAGTGATTAGTATATTATATTGTGAACATCAACAGCCACGCATCATTACAATTTTACACATATTAGAAAATTAAAAGAGGTCAATTAAATCATTTTGTATTTGAATAATTGATGTTCGTTCTCATTTTTGTGCAAGGAACGCTAGGGCTCAGCTTAGTTCCCTGAACAACCTTTCAAACCTTCAATTAATAATTTGAGACACACATAATAAATTTAAAGGTTTTCTTTGGTAATTGATATATTATATTTAAATTTTGTTTGGTGTGATTTAGTTTTTTTTAAATATTCCTTCTTTGTGATCATAATAGATATTTAGCAAGTAGCCAAGCAATTTGGATTTAAAATAAATTAAAAAACTATTTTATACTTCCCTTATATTTTTAATGTCTTTCTTTTTAAAAATGACATTCTTCCGTTACTGAAATATTCAACATGAAAAAATATTTATTCTAACTCAAACTTGTTGTTTCATTAAATACAAAAAAAAAATTAAAATTTTACGTTTAAATATTATATTCCTATTTATTATGTTACTTTTACTGATTAAATCAGCATATCTTATGGTCCCAACAAAAAATATAACAACATTTTAAAGCTTGTTTTAAAGAATGAAAATAGTTGTATAAATTAAGGGAAGTCAATAAGCAATCTATGTATATAAATCATCATATGAAATTGGCCATTTTTAAATATTATAAAATCCTTATTTAAAATATAAGTATTAAAATCTTTCAATTGAACTATTTGTAGTAAATGAGTTTTATTTTCGCCGTAAAATCATTTCACAAAATATTTTTAATCGATAATCCTTTTATATTATTTATTTCTATAATTATATATATACATATATACATATATATATATATGAATACATAATGAATATATTTATTTTCACACAAACTAAAACCATTACCATATATTTTAAATATATAAATTCATACAAATTATGTGTGTTTCAAACCTTTCAATACATATATAAATATTCATTCAATTTAAGGAGATGTTTACCTTTCAATGATAGCAAAATGTTTTTATACAATTTAATATATTAATCAATAAACTACAGAGTTAGATGAGGCTAAAGGTTATATGAATTAATATTTAAAAAATATTATTTTCCAATGAGTCGTGTAGCATTTATTCCTTACGCATTTTTACGCTCAATATAATTTAAGAAATAAGATCTCACCTAAATTTATGGTTACATTGACTAACATTATACTTAAATTTGTATAAAAACATTATTACATTCATTGTAAGGACAACAAAACCTTAATTTTAAAATTGGAAACAGAGAAAAGTTGGAAGACGAACTATAATATTACCATCAAAACGAAAATAAAATATATTTATTAAATATAAAATAAGTTACACAAACAAGTAAAAACGCCTATGTGTCTGTACATATAGTACATGTTAAACGTTGTATTGTACTTCTGGATCATTAATACATTCTGAAATGCCCATTCAAGGCTCATTTAAGGGCGCCACCTAGTAGAAAGTGGAAATGCATTGAATTACAAGTTCAACTTAAGGCTACATCACAATATTTCTCTAGAAGTTAGATATTTATAATTTATGGTTTACGCCTAGATTAAAGGAAAAAGGCATCCAGACTTGTTCATACCATTAACGAACTTATGTTTATTTTAAATATATTTTAAACATGATTTTTTTTAATTAGCTCATTTTCAACAATTATTGTATTAATCGCCGATAATTGTCACAATTTTATGATTAAGATAAAGAAAAAAGTATCCATTTTTATGAATACAAATGTATTCATTTTTGTGTCACGACAGAAAATTTTAGATTTGTTGAGGTATTTTTTTAAATTTGTTTTAAGTATTAAATATGACATCCCAATACTAAACATTGTATTGTTAAATTATTTTATTTAGAGTAGGTAGCACCCTTAAATACAAATACTTAAATATAGATTTCAAATATGCTATTAATAAAAATAGCATTGGAATGATTTATTTTATTTAGATAATTTCTCATAAAATTAATAATTATAATTAAGAAGTTTTATTGATTGCATATCATATAGTTTCATGAAAACGCTAATAAATTATGAAAAAGCAGTTTTAAGTATAATTTTTAGTCAAGTAATCTGGTTTAACATAACATAAACACACTATTATATGAGCTATAAATGAAACAATTAATTCTCACAGAATAAAATGAATAAGTAAATAAAGGAATATTAATATGAAGAGTAATTATTAATATTATTATTATTATTAGCACCGCGTCTTACTACCCGTTCGGGTTATACGCACTTAAGCTAATGTGTAATGGTAGGGTGATTGTGAGATGAAATGGAGGACCTACAGTTTAACGTGGAATCCGAACCACGGTGGAGGCCTGGCATTCTATACATTCACAAGTTGTGATTAATACACGTCTTGTCAGAGGTGAAAAAAGAGTTTTGCAATCAGATAAATATGAAAAGGAAAATTAATTTTGTATTCATGCGTTTAATTAATTATTACTTTTAGCTTACTCTGTCAGCTAGCATCAAACTATTTTAATTATAACTGTATTTCGGCGAAACAGCCTTATCACAGAGATATAGTCAAAATAGGCATAAAATAGTTTATTGAATCAGAAATCTAACCATATTTATAATTAACTTAATAAAAGTTTTTATGTAATAATGAAAAAAGCCAGTAAATTATAATAATTATATGATCTAATAAGTTTATTGATATTTGGTATTTCATTGAATATTCAGGAGATATACATATGTATAATTAATTTATATTAGCATTAAAGCTTGGTCAGTATTTACTAAAGAATTTCAAATTTATGGTTTATACATAAGAATAAAGCACAGTGAAATAACATTATTAAATACTTTTATATATTATTTCGAAAAATTTTACATCTATTTTCAAAAGACTTACTATAACTATTCCATATTGGTTTTAAATAAAGTACAATTGTTAAAAATTATACAAATCTCGATTTTTCCCGTAAAAACTAAAATATATAATCCTTTTATATTTTATCTCAAACATATGAAACAAACAGTTTTATTCTTAAATTGTTTATTTATCTTACTTTATTTTACCTATGCTTAGTTCATTATTATTATTAATATACATGAGTAACATTTATTATTTTTTAAGTAAACACTCAATTGTATAAAGGGTGCCATTCATATTTAAAAAAAGACTAATACACTGGTTTAGTTCACATAATTCTCTAAATAAAATTGTCATAGTAAAAACATTTAGCGTTTATAATAATTTTCAAAATCACAACTGATAAAATACTCTATATTTGGGGTTTATTGCATTACTTTATAATCAAAAATTAATGTATGGTATAAGAACTACAATATTTCTAATCATTATCTTTATTTTTCTCTAATGACACAGAAGTCCAAACTAGATTTAATATACAATACAATAATTCACAGTAAGGCAACAACAGTTAGTCAGTCAAAATATTTAAACCCTAAATAAAATCACAAACTATAAAAAAAATACTTATGACTCTAATGTATTTTTTTATATTTATAAATATGTACACAATGATTGTACCAGCAATGCCATAAATAAAATTGTGGGATCCTAGAAATATGATTTAGAATGGTAAAAGTAATGAAAACATATCCTATAATTTGTAAAGATTCCTCGTTTGAGGTAATCTAATTATTTTGTCATTAACAAACACACATATCATAATATTTTGTTTTTTATTTTAATATAAAATGGATCATTTACTATCATATATATAACATTCTTTTAAGAAATATAGTATAATCTAAATAAGAAGATCGCTTGGTTTTAAAACAATTTGAGCTACAAATTCCCATTTAATAATTCATTTCAAACGTTAAAGAGGTTATCGTTCAGTGATGACTTTCTAAAAAAAGTTTATATTTTGATTTTTAGAGGTATTAATAATAAATCATGTCATTTAATTAGAATTTTAGAACTAAGCTATGCTTTAAGTTATTATATTGCTGTTATTTATCACCGCAACCCACTACCAATTCAGGTTATAAGCATATTTTACATTTATTTTGTTAATCATATTCATACTCTTTGATTAAATCAAGGTGTGTAACAGTAATAATATTAGTAAAATTAGTATCCCCTGGTTAAGTAGTAACATGCTATAAAGTGTTGCTCTAATAATAGATTAATTTGACGATGACGGGTAAATTGAGGTTAGAATATATGTAAGATGTAATATTGGTGGTTTTTCTTAAATAGTTTTCCACCCTGCATCAGTAAGAAAATTGGGTACATTTCCTATAAATACAACCTAGATCATCCCTATATCGGTAAAGTAGGCATAATATGAAAAAAACCCGAACGTGTGCTAAGACGTAGTGCAGAGAAAAATAAATACTCGAGAAGAAACATATAAGCCCGAATAATTATTCCTACTTTGGCTGATTACTTGCCGATAAATGACTAAAATTGATCTTATCCTACAGCTTAGTGACTCTTGGTTGCGATGTTTTGATAAAAGTTAGATTTTGAAAAATACAACCCAACTAAAACAATTATTCAAAATTACCCATTCTTTGAAAATATCTCCAAATTTTTTAACTATTTAAATTATAATATTTATATTTGTTAATAAATTAACAGTCCACATTTTAAACTTATATATAATGTAAGAATTTACCAAAAACTATTTTCACTAAAGATATTTAACTGTATTTACTTGATAAATTTTATAGTAAAATACTCCTACTATAGTGACAAAGCTATCAGAAGGTATAGAGTAAGATTTATGAATACAATTAAAACGAAATAACAAATATTTAATTTCATTGGGTATTTTATTTTGTATATAGATTACAAATAAATACACCTATTTAAGTGCTTGCAAGTATTTTTAAATGCTTTACATATTAAAAATCAAACAAAACAAGAAATCACTTAAAATTGATGCATATTTGTTTATTAATGACCTTCTTATTCTTTGATAGTAATTTAAAAATTGAATATATAACAGAATTAAAAAATATTAGAAATACAATAACAAAATACATACACACATGAACAAACTTTATACATTCAAATAAAAGATGTTTACCAAAATTAATTACAAGCCATCAGTCAATTGGTCTAGTACTGATAAGTGTGTATGAAAATTAAATTAAAATAAATATGATAATCATGTTATATCTGAAGAACTTAAATTATTATTGCCCAATTTTACAGGTATGATAACAAAAAATTAAATCTAAATATATAATAAGCTTAGAGTCCAGATTTTATCCGAATTTATATAAAACAATAAATCGTAAGTCTCTCTCAAATCTCAATAAATGTTTGTTAATTTCCATCCTAAATTTTTGTTAAATTTATTTCGGTAGTGTTTTTTTGATTATTTGTTTCATTCTTGATAAACATAATTTTACTATTCTCTCAATTTCAATAAGAGGTGGGACCATAGATTTGGATAGGTTTATATAACTTAATCTATTTAAAATTCAAACTAAATATAAATTTTTTGTTTTATTTTAGTTTACAATAGAAAGGGATCAAACATTTATATGTGTCATACATGCTATTGTTAGCCTCTTGAAAAGATAAACTAATAGATGTCTTAATACAAATTTACCAATGGCTAAATAGCTATGGACAATAGTTTATTGCCAACATGACAAATATACAAAATATTACAAATTTGCTTTTATTTGGTGTGTAGTATGCTCACAGCTATGATTTAAATTATCAATTCTAATATAATATAGATTTAGACAATTTAAGTAGACAAATTGTCAAAAAATAAATAAATTTGAATAAATTTATTTCTTTTTAGATTTATATAGGCGTATATTTAAACAAAACGCATTTTTGAAATGAAAATAAATCACATCATAGGTATCAGCTAATATACAATGATTTATGATATAAAAATAATTATTTTAGTCATGGAGATACAAGTGAATTATATTTTAAAATTATTTATACATTTTAAACCATCTAATGTCTTCGTATTTTCCTGTTAGTGAAATATGTTTTAAATTAAGCGTCACATTATTATTTAAAAAATAAAATAAAAAGGTAGAAATTTTAATGTCATAAAATAACACAGTGTACTTATTGATTTACTTTTGATGTCATGAATTAATACATTCCATTTAATAATATATGTTAGTTTGAAGTTTGACATTGGATATTGAACTTTAAATTTCTAAATTTTAAAGATTTTTTTAAAGAAATCTTAAGAATTTAATCACTTTTTAATAAAAATATATTTATTAATTTTTCAAATCATTACATTTATTTTCATAATCAATTTTTCTCAAATGTTGTACTTTTTGACAAATTCTATATCTTATGAAATCTTTGAACAATTTGACTATATTTAAAAATTAAATTTTCTAAAGAATCTTATAAATATAATAATAGGGCCGAAAGGTAAAAGAGCAGGAATCAAGATATATCCAAACAAAATCAAATATTTAAAATATTCTTAATATCAAATGAGAAACCAAATTGCATATATTTAGAGCAGTATTTCATAAGCATAAAAATTTTACCTTGTTTAATAGGATTACATTCTTACATTTTAATTTTATTCCCTCTAATGAAGGATATAGAGAAAAGTTAAACTTTTGCAATAATAATTTGATATAACATTTGTTAAGAAAGTCTAATACATGATGACATATTTAAAATTAACCATTAACTTGTTCAGATAAAGTTATGCTTTGATAAAATTGAATACATATCTGTCATGTTACTTTAAGAAAACTTGTGATGGTAGTTTATTTTTAAAGAAAAATATGTGTAATATCTTTAAGTTACTTTGGAAAACATGTATAAGGTCAGATCATCATATTAGATATTAAAATACTAACACATATCTAATTTTAACAAAATTTATTAATATTGGTGTTCTTTATTAATGATGAAATAACTTACATTTTTATTTGAATATTTGTTTGAATCATAAAACAATCAATTAATTTACCTGATTTTCAAGCTTGACATACAATTTCATTAATATAAACTTTAGAATTTTGACTATTTTGAAAATTGTAGAAATTCTAGCGATTTAGCGTATTGTAATATATCACTGTTAAAATTATGACTACTTTTGATTTAAAAATTAACACTATCTATTATACTTGTTCAAATTGAATAAAAATTATACTTTTTGGTGATGTAAATTCTACTTAAGCTTGCTTATAATAATCTATAATAATAATAATTATGACCATTTATTATTAAATGAATGTGGATTAACTATAATATAGTTTAATCACATTTTAAAATGAAATTATATCTTAAATAATGTGGTGATTAAACAAAATATATATTATTGTATTCATAATGCATAGACAACTTTGAGTCACCATGGATACAATAAATTACATTTGTAATAAGTTTCAGAGTAAATTTTATATATTAGGGATGTATTATATTTAAAATTAAAATCAATTAAACGGTAAAAGTCAAATAGATAATATTTTATTATGCTTTCTTTAATTTTAAGATGAATAAAATGCACCTTTCGCAAAAATATAACAATATTGTTATGATGTTGATAAAATTTTTCTAAAAATATTCTTACAACCTGAAGAGATAGTGGGATGTAGTAGTAAAATTAACAATTATAAAATAATAGATTTAAAGAACATACCGAGAAGTATATTAAAAATATGACATCTGAACAAGGGTTAAACATAAAGGCCTTTATCTTGAACACAGTGTGGAGATATCCATTCCTTACTATAAAATGTAATTATTTATATACAGTCAACATTTAAGTCATATGTACTTGGCATTTCTTGAAAAATTAGATGTAGATTTAAAATGTAATTGGAAGCTTTAAGTTCTTAAACTAGCCATTTATTATTTATAATCTAATAATACTAATTTTGTATGTTATTTACGGAATTTAGCCACTTTTTGACTAGATATACCATTTAAAATTCATAATGGTGGGAAACATCTGATCAATACGATTTATAGATTATCAATTCAGGCCTTTTTGGAAATTCAGGAGTGCTAACTCTTCATCCAAGAAGAGCAGAAGGGGTAGTTGAATTCACGAAACTTCACCAAATAATATATCTTTTTAGATTTTTTAAGATGTTATAATTCTTGGCATAAACAAAGGGCTCACAAATAGCTATATAGCAAAATTAATAAATATAAATTAGATAATCCTAAACACTCTAATCAAGGATCAATTTTCTAACCAAATTTAGAAACAAACATTTAAAAAATACTATAGCATACCATATATTACGAAATTATTATTTTTATTTTTTGAGGTATTTAAAGTGCAAATTATTATTAAATGTTTATATTACAATATTTGATTTGGGGTTATTAAATTAACTTAATCCAATGTAATTAATTTACTCAAACGTACGTACGTATGTATCAGTTGAAATGTTTCTAATTGAACCATACTAAAATTTTATTTACTCAAATTTATAAACACTGTTCTTCATCAATTCTATAAAACAACCAGTCGTTCTGATTTTTATATGTCTATTCACTCAAAAATAAAATAAATTTTATTTTAAATCTGCTTATTTAAAAATGTGTGCAAATAATATTATATTCAAAATAAGTCTGAAAAAAAGACTTTGCGTTTTATTTAAGTTACGTTCAAGTCTGCATGATCGATTAATATAAGCTATTAAAGTTGGCCATTCACACGATAATGTACTAGTTGGACTGTACTCAGATAGATGTGCAAGGTGTAAGGTACACGCCATTTACGTAAAAGGCATAAAGTTATAATTTTCCTGGTTCCAATATGGCCCCTTTCGTAGTAAACAAGGAGGAAAAAGGGATTAAGAAGGATGCGACGGAGGGAAGGGGCTGAGTCAGCTCAAGACATTTTACTGCGTGCCTTGCAACATAACCATCATACACCTCTAGTTTTACTAATAAACTGTAAATATATTAGGTTTACTAATTGATTGATTGATTATCACTAAACATGATAATTATTAAATATGTAATTTATGTAAAGTGTTGTTCAGTTGTGATAATTTTAATATAAATACTGTACTAGCCCGTATGTATGTTAATCTTTCTTATTGAAATGGGTCAATGATTAATTTTAATATACCTTAATTTGTAGTTGTGTAGTTTTTTTAAAAAGAAGAACGCGTTACGACTATGGATTTTGTTATTCTGTAAAATGTAAAAAAATGAAATTAACTTTTATGATTGTAAATTTATTCAAATGATTTAATAAATTATCTAATAAGTTTTATTATTATTTTACTATTCTATTACTATCATTATAGTTTAATGTATTCAATACCAACATATATTTAAAACAAATTATTTAATTATTTTGAATAACACAACTAACAGAATCAAATAATCAATAGTTTGATATCAAGATCAACTCAAGTCTTGAAATATCAATCGGGAAAAGCGTTGTTTTTTTATCACAGTATTTCATTGCTTCTTTTCTACCCCTACTATTTTGGTTAGTGACAAATTAAGTACAAATGTAAATTGTTTAAGAACAACACACTCCTCTAACTGTTGTTGAAGGATAGTATTTTAGAACTTTTTTTATTATATTTAGATCTAAATAGCACAGAAAATACTAATTCCAATATTTTCCTGAATACTTTATATACACTAAAATCACTTACAACGTTCTTATCACACAATATTTTGTGTGAAATTATTTACGATATCTAATTATACCGTGGTACTTGTGTTCTAAACATTTTAATTGGTGGTGTATTATATAGTGTACAAAATTGAAGAAACTATCTTTGTGTTAGCTCTTAGTGTCATTATGAAATAGCCATGTCAATATTCTTATTGGGAGTAATCAACAGTCTAAGTATTGTTCATTGATTCGATGTGTAATTAATCTCCCAAAATGACGTAGGTACAGGTCAAAATCTTTTCATGTAGAATCAACAGATTAAATAAAAAAGACAAACTTATCTGAATTAACTTACGCTTAGTAGTCTTATAACATAATTTACTAGAAATGTTTATCATCTATGTCCATGTTTAACGTGTACTTTTGGCTTTCCTATGCCTTTAGTGCGCCTATAGGGTTCGCACATCCAGCAGAAAACCACAAACAAACATCACTTGAAGAGTATCCGACGGAACGCCCGACGGAAGTCTTTGTTAAATATAGTGTAGATGACGGGATTGAGGGCCGAGTTCATGTAACCTAACCAAAACGCAACCGCGAAAGCCATTTCGGGTATGTTACACACGGAACACATGGGTCTCAGAATGTACAAGAAAAAGAAAGGTAGCCAACACGCGATGAAGGAGCCCATGATGAGCCCTAGGATGAGGGTTGCCCTTTTCTCTTTTTTCCTTGCAAGTCTCCGCTTCTCTCGCTCTGGATCCCTGGGTTTCTGTATCCTTGGAACCACCTCCGACAGATTGCTATCGCTTGCGGGGATATTAGCGTTACCCGAGGGGGCCTTAGCTTTGTTTACTGTTTCTTTTTTCACTTTGGAGGTCGCCTTCCTGCCGAATATCGGTTGGCACAGCCTCATTTTGAGCGGTTTCACAACGGCGCACCTACTGACCACCCCCGAATCTGATGACGAAGGGTCGAACTCACTGACCATGTCTGTGTCGATACCAACACTGGGTGCCCTGCACCTGGCCATCGCGGCAGCCTGCTGCGCCAGGTCGCCGTTCACCGAGAGCGTCGAACCACGGAACTGGCACGTCTGCAGTGACTGTTTAGGGACCCCGGCCACCTGCGCCACCTTTAGCGTGTCTTTAGGGGCCTCAAGATACCCTCCACCGTCCTGGCTGCAGGCATTGTCCGCATTGTCACTCGTGCTGATGTCGGACGCGAAGTCACACGTCACTATCGGGATAGGCATCGGTTTAGGTGGCTCCGACACGATAGTGGCTATACCTCCATGTTCCAGGGTCACGTTCCCTTCCACGACAACATTTCTCATCGGGGAGTTGCTGTTGCGGTCCACAGCCGTACTCACGGTCCTTGCACTCACAGGGTTGATGAATGTCGTGGACTTCTCCTCCTGGGGGCGCGGACTGGGTTTTTTCCGGATTCCTCGTCGCGCTCTCGCCTTCGCCGCGTAGTAGATCCGGATGTAGACGAACACCATTATGCAGCTGGGGATGTAGAAGGAGCCCAGCGCCGAGTACATCACGTAGCCAATTTCTTCGCTCAACTGGGGACAGATCGAAAGAAACAACGAATCAGTCGGTGGAAACATTAACGTAAAAATAAAATAATTATCATGACATCTACATCGATGAGCCCAAAGACTAATTGTCAAGTTCATTTAGCTTGGTTCACCTTGGATAAGAAGGTAAAGGTTTGAGTCCAAGTAAGATGCTTTGACGGTAGATTATCCTAGCTAGATTTTCATTCTCCCTCAAATCAAATGTGGGTCCGTCCAGAATCTAATTTCCTTAAGCTTATTCCAGTAGTCTAAGTAAATACGGAAAGTCCATGTAGTGAGACGTGTTGAAGTTTTTAAAATAATTATATATATATAAAATTATATATATATATAAAATAAATATAATATTGTTGGCCTTTTGCCATTTTTTATTTCAATTTAATAAAAAATATTAGAACATGAGAATCTAACGTAAGTTCAGTTTTATACTTTATGCTCCACCATTCTTCCCAAAAGACCACCAGTGTAACATATTCATTGTATCAAATACAGCAAAAAAACATTTGGGATAGTTTAAAATACCTATACATATCCATGAAGACTTACGAATAGACGTATTGTTTTGATGAAAACATATGTCTTGATGAATAACTTTAATTTTCAATAATAATTTAAAAACGGTTTAGTGATTTCATTTTCTGTGGTAAGAGATTTCCAAAATACACCTAATATTTAATTGATTTTAAAATAAAAAATATAATTTTACTTTGTTAAACATAGTATTTAATCAAAAGCATAGTGTTTTCAATCATAGTAATAAAAATTAGATACATGATTATATTTAAATTAAGTAGTGTAATAACAGATTAATTAAAATCAATACATTATGTACTATTTTTAATTCAATATATTCATTCATAAAAATATGAATACTATATCTTTATTAAAATTTACAACATTTCAAGTAATATTTAAATATGAAACCTAATAATTTTAACTTACAAGAAATGGACCCAAACGAATAAAATATAATATATATTTTTTTACCAAAATATAAAAATTTGATCATAATGCATATTAATCATCATTATCATTCTAATCTGATATTTTATCTCTACCATCGGCTATTCGAAACAAAATGTCAAAGTTTTGTGACCAAACCAACGTTTTTCTGTATCTTCATTTTGTCATCCTAATATATATACAAGAGTATCGATTAGTATTGACATCCAAGTCATGTCAAGAGAACTCCACAGCTGATATCGACAAGCGTTGTTTCGGTTTTGAACTGAAGCATAGTGATTCATGGGTTGATGCCCAATAATATGACTGGGCTAACGTAAAAACCGACTAAGTAATTCTGTCATTTTTACTAGATACAAAAAATGTTGTTTCATTGGGCAAATACTTAAAACTAATGGTGATATAAAAAACTGTTTTTAATTTATATACTGTGGTGGTCTGAGAATGAACAAATTCATTCAGTTATTTATCTAAATTTAAAATATATGTTGTTTTATAATTTTTGCTATGATGTGATCTCTGCTACAAGGTATGCTAGAAACTGTTATGAAGAAAGAAATTTTGTTTGCTTGATTTTTTGTGTTTTGCTCCTCCTTTCGCAACCCATCCAGGTTAGATACATATGATTACATTATTTAACAGGGATGATAAACCTAGGATTAAGAGAAAATGTATTTTCATTTACTTGAATTTTTTTTACTAAATACTCACTTTAATAAAACCACAATTAGTTTAAAAAAAACACATTAATTTAAGCTTATGATGGTTGTGTTAAAAAGTTGATAAAATATTCCAGTGATTAAATTTTTTCAAAAAAATCATCTTAAGGGCTGAAACTATATAAGAGTTGTGTTTGGATATGAATTTATAAAAATATATACATATAATATTTCTATTCTATAGCTAATTTTATAAAGAAACTTAAAATTTATCTATCAATATATTTTTATAGATGTAATGACTAGGATAATTAAAAATTGCTAGTATTGATTTTATTATGAATTCCTCAAATATAATGTGAGGAAGGCGCTCAAATTGCACCCTATCATGATTATCAAGCTTGTTAATCAAAAGTCGAAATAAATATATGGCTTTTAGAAATATTATTTCAATGGCCAACATAATATTTAAACTGAGAAAACCATTTAGTATAAACACTTTACATGCTCTAAGTCACAAGTTTATATTTTTAATTTCTGTATCGTCAAACAAGTATAACTCTAAATTTTAATAAATGTCCAAGTTTCATGATAATCTGAAAACGAAATAGTGGTTTTCACGATGCCATATGTTTGTCTGTATCGCGGCCTAGAGCCAAAACGCATTTTACCGATATACAAAGTATCTAGGGGTTTAATAAGGTTCCTCAGAGGAGGGTTTTATGAATTAAATATCCAACCTTAAAATTAAGGATTATTAACTGAGGGTTGAAAAAAAAGAAATTATTGATTTTCTTGAAAATTTTAACGATTTTGCTTATAAATATTGTATCTAGGAACTATATGGATTACATAATAAGTGGTACGACACAATTCCACAAACTTTTTCATGTTGTGTTTTTATCTTCAAAGATAATTTATAAAGTTAAGTTTTAAGTAAACTACCCAAAAGTATATTTTCCTATTTAAAAACCAAACGGTCATTTTGTTAATCACAATAATCACTGTATACATGTAAACTTAAACCAAGTTGTTCAAATAAAAATTTATTCTTTTTTATCATTAAAAACTTTTCAGAAATTCTCATTTTTAATTCAATCTACAAGGTTAAATTTTGTAAATTTAAATTTTCTATAATTTGTGGCTACCCATTAATAAATTTATTTATTTTAGATAAATAAAGCTATAATATAATTGATAATGTAAAATAGACACCCTATATCAAATCTGAAACAATTCATTAGAGCTATTAAAAAAATCAAATTTAAAAAAAATTTGTCAGAATCATGCTTCAGACCATGGTGCCACTGAAGCGGACTACTTTTTACTTAAAAACGACTAATTTCAAAACCTAAGCATTTATCTTTAAATAATAAAAACTATATTAAGAAATTTACCTTTACTCGAATTATTGCGTAGTCAAATTTTAAGTTTATATTAATTTTTTCTAATGTATTTTATAAAAATATAACAAAAATGAAAGCATTTTAGTGATTAAAAATAAAATACACTTTATAAAGTGTTAAAGCTAGAATTTATGTAACGTAAAGATTTATGTGCCACTTAATTCCTATTTTTAAAAAAGTATAAATTACAAAAAATAAGAGTGATAAATTATTTTAATCTACTTTGGCATGTATTAAAAACTAAAAAAAAAACGAGTCTTGAACAAAGTTTTTTTTCCTACCACCCTGCCAGAAAGGGATTATTAGCATAAGTTCTATTGTCATGACGGAAGTTCTGCCAAAAGTTGAGATAGAAGGGGGTTTGAAAGAACCAACCTCCAGACGTATTAGTAAAAGGATTAATAGGTGTGACGTCAGGGTCATAAAGTTCACGTCATTCAAGAGGTGGGGAAGGTAGAGAAAAAAATATTCGGTCTTCACTTAGTCGATAAGATAAAGTTATTTAAGTGGATGGCACCAGTTTTCATGACTGAGTAATTAGTGGATTTCTGTCGGAAAATGCCTATGATTTAATAGTTGATAGAACTTATGTGCTCAATTAAATTAAATAGTTTTATTGGTATAAAACTGTGATAAGATAGACACGTTTAAACAACTTTCTGTACTTCTCTCACTTTCTGTATATCTCTTTATTTCTGTATCTCTTTACCTTTCTATATTTTTTACTTTATATCTCTCTCTACCTTTCTGTATATCTCTCCCTTTCTGTGTCTCTCTCGATTAATGTATCTCTCTCTTCCTATTTGTATCTCTCTACATGTATGTATTTATCTATCTGTATCTCAATACCTTTCTGTATCGCTCTGCCTTTCTTAATATTTCTACTTTAATATTTTTCTCTCTCTTGTTTCCTTTTGAATATTAACTCTTTAATTGAAGGAATTCACTTGTTAGACCGTGTGACTACAGAAGTGGTATCTTTCTTTGTTTAATTTTGACCGTGGTATTTCTCATCTTTTCAAAACTTTAATGCTGATGGCTTTATAAAATTTACTGAAACTATCCAAACATACTCATATGTCAGGTAATGTTATCTTATTTTGAAGTTATTATAAAATATCTATATAACAACACTTATAATTAAACCCCCGAAATAGAATAAGTCTGCATTTTCTAAATAATAATAATTAATATTATTACTTCAGTTCTATTATAAAAATTCCATACCGTGTATTAATGTGGGAATATAGGGAAGTTAAGTATTTTTGCATTTTTTGTTGCAAAATATTGTTTGGACAAAATAAATACATATTTTCTTCAGAGCTTTATTTTCTTTACATGGTGATATAAATCGTTCTTGGATATCTGTCAAGGGTGTCCTGGAATTTAATAAAAGCTTTTTATTATCATTTAAAAAAAATTCTCATCTAATGAATATGCTCATGACAGATATTCAACAACTGTTGATACCCGCCTCGGTGGCGTAGTTGACTAACGCGCCAGTCGTGTTGAGCCAGACCACCAAGGACGGGGAGATCGAGGTTCGAATCTCTGGTCGGGTGAACTGGGGGTGGTTTTTCCTAAATGGTTTTCCACTCTCCCTCCACGCAAATGCGGGTTCACTTCCTCTAACTTCAACATTCCCAATTCCTAATCCATTAGTGTAATTAATACTTAAGCGTATAACCCGAACGGGTAGTAAGACGCGGTGCTATAATAAATAAATAAATAAATAACTGTTGATATCAACATGTGAAGAAAATTAAACTCTATATTTCTACTGGAGCAATATTTTATTTATTTTGACAAAAAAAAATTAATATAAGAACTGCAAAATTACCACCCTTAGCACGCGTTATCTACATCCCTACCTTAAGTACAATCAATGTTTTGTCTCAAGACACTTCTCTCATTCTCTCGTTATCCAATGTTACAATGCCCTAGCTCTGTATTTATATGGTTATTCACACAGAAACTTGTATTCTTCAGAGGATTAGGTCTACGACTCAGCTCTTTGTTTCCAGTCTGGTGTATTTCCTTGCACACTCCCTATTCAACCCTATATTCTTGATATCTTCAATACCCAACCCTCTTTTACCCCCATATCTTGTGACACTAATCCTATTCGATTCAAGCTACCCCTTCCCCTTCGGGGCCCCTTCATTGGCCTGGTTTTCTCAGCTGGCGCCGCCTTCAAAGTTTAGGAGAGATCTAGTCCGTCGTAAGCTTTCACTTATATCTCGAAAGAGGTAGAGGAGGGTTAGAGGAAGAGTAGAGGAATAAGGAAAACGTAATCGGGTTCTATTGCTTCCATTCGGAGCAGAGTAACGCGGCTTGGACCTTAATGCCGAAATATATGACCAACGTGTTAGTTATATGACGCGATATGGTAGTTGAACTATAAGAGCGTGTCGTAGGAACCGTTTTCATATTACCTATTTATAGAAGGCTGACATGGCTTCTATTCTATTTTCAACAAACCATACATCGTATGACTTGTTTATATCAAATAATTTTAATAGCCACTTAAAATACAAGTAGAATTTTTTTTTATAATAAGACACAAGTTATTCTCACAATTTAAGTACAGTTTNGTATATTAACTATTTACGTTTATGTATTAGAGATGAGGAAGTTTGAATGAAAAGGAAGTGGTCGGGCATTTTCATGGAGGTAACATGGAAAAGCATCTAGGAAAAAAAAAAATTCTCAGTACTCTTGACCGGGACTCGAACCCCCGATCTTCCTGTCATCAGCAGTCAAGTCTATTGCAAGAGTGACACTTTGACTATTCAACCCCATAAGCGGGTTTTTACGTACTTTCGTGTTTTATGACTTATTATTTTGTATTTAATTATATTTCTACGTATTTAATTTTCTCAGGTGCAATCTTAAACTAATTTCATTTTAGCACCACGTTTTACTAACCGTTCGGGTTATACGTTAATGTACTAACTACGCTAGAGGCTTAAGAATAAGTAAGGTCATATTTAGAGGAAGTGTACCCGTATTTGTGTGAAGGAAGAGTGGAAAACCATTTAGGAAATCCATCCTCAATACATTTGAACGAGATTCAAACATCTTTAATTCCGTCATAGGCAGTCTATTCTACTACTAAAGTAGTGCCTTAGACCATGCGGCCACTGAAGCAGGTCTTAAACTAATTAAAATTTCAATTTTGTTTGAAGTTAAATGTGTAAGACTTAACTTCAGAAATCAAGTATTATTCCTATAGTTATTATAGACAGCAGTTATTATTAATATTCAGATAACAATTTTAAGCAGTTGTTAAAAGGAATGATATATACTTGTGTAGTTAAGATAGTAACAAGATTATAAATAAATTTATTAATATAGTTAATCTACTAAAAAATTGATTTTCGTTGTTGTTTATGATGACGTAATAGACATGAATAGAATTTAGTTTATAAGTGACATCAAACCTTAAAAAACTTTTTTAAATTAAATTTGAAATATTTTCACTTTAAATAAAATTGAACATTTGTAATAATCTCGAATACTCTAAAGAAAATTTTAGTTTCGGATAGAAAAAAAAGGATTTAACTCATTTATAGTTTTAATTATTTAGTTGTTCCACCGCGTATTACAACCAATCCGGGGTGTACGCATTATAATCACGCTTATGGGATGAATGAGGGTGTAGCATATACAATTATGCTAACCGCATTTGCGTGGATAAAATGGTGAAATAATTTATGAAAAAGCACTCAAGTACACTCATCTTAGATTAAAACACCAGCCTCTTTTTATGGAGGAAAACTGAACTAGATGAACCTGACATAGAATCTGCGTGCCCACCGATGATGATAACCACCAAAGTTATTAATCTGATTTTTAACAAAAGTGATATTTCTCAACTATTTCCAATTCTTCGCGTAAATTTGGGTGATAAGTCTAAAGTCATAATGTTCCAGTAAAATTTAATTAGAAAACGGAATAATGTAAGGCTTCACTGTCACAATATACTTGAACACCAATGATGGGGAGGTAGGGGCTAGAATCCTGGCTGAGATAACTAGGGTGGTATTTCCTAAACTATTTTTCACTCTCCCTCCCCCAAAATATCGGTAAATTACCACTTAGTTCAAACTTACTCGTCCCTAATACATTACGTAACTGGTTCATCAAGTATAACACACACGGGTTGTAAGACGTGGTTCTAAAATATATTGAGTAACTTGAATCTGTAAAGTGTATATTAGGTGCCCAAAGAGAAATAAATAACAGGGTCGAAAAATAATAGGTAAACGTTCCAAGAGAATGCTCACTCTAGGTAATTAAACTATGGTCCTATCTTAAAATATAGACAATATCAAAAACAAACAAGGTATTATTGTTAAGGTGGCAGTGTATGGAGCGTGAGTTCGTGGCAGTATTTATGCATTTTGTTTACATTTAAACACTTCTTGTTTAAAATAAATAATATAATTCTCTAGTAGAAACATATTAGTTTAATTATTTTCTTCACGTGGTGACATCAACAGGCCCGGATTAAAACTTTTGGGGGCCCTGTGCCAATTAAAACTTGGGACCCTTAGAAGATAGTTCCCCAATGAATGATTATAAATCTTACATACACCTACATGGAGTATTTAGAGACAAACTGTTTTTGCAAACGTTTAGCAATCATGGTGAGTACCATGAGTTTTGTTATTAAGATATTAATTATTAATAATATAGTACCCATTAATATATACGGTCTATTATATGCTGAGTGGATTATAGTACTGTAAATTAATAGCTAATAATATAATGATACTGGAAATTATAATTATAGACTATATCGGTGTAATTACATTTTATGTAGTTCTTCGTTTACATATAAATTATTATTATTATTATTATTATTATTATTATTATTATTATTATTATCACCGCGTCTTACTACCCGTTCGGGTTATACGCACTAACGCTAATGTGTAATGTTAGGGTGATTGTGAGATGAAATGGAGGACCTACAGTTTAACTTGGAATCCGAACCACGGTGGAGGCCTGGCATTCCTCACATTCACAAGTTGTGATTAATACACATCTTGTCAGGATAAAATAGTAATATCATTAGTATAGTAAAAAGTATTTTATTATTAAACACTTTTTGCGTTTTTCTCACGTCGCGTCTATATAATTCTTCAATATTAATAATTTTATTATTTTACCTAAGAAATTATTTTCAATAGAAAATCAATGTTTATGTTTTTGTCGAGAGTCGACGGTACAGTCTGCAGATATATTGAGTTTCCGTTTTGCCAAAAGCAAAGGTTGCGTTAATTTTTAAGCACGGACTCCACGTAATACAAGGCTACCAGCGCCCTTAAATTAGGGAATTTCTAGACTAGTTTGGGATACATTTTAAGAAAAAACATAAAAATATTGAGATACAATATTATCACAAAAAATTAATATGACAAGTCAATATGCCATGCGGGCGGGGGCCCTTAACTTCAGGGACCCTATGCGTGGCACACTTGGCACATGCCTTAATCTGGGTCTGGGTATCAACCGTTCTCGAATTTCACTCAAGGTTGTCCTGTAATTTAATGACAAATTTTAATCTTCATTTAAATATTGTGTTATCTAGTGCCGCTATGCTCATGATTCGATATTCTACAACTGTTTATATCGCATGTGAAGAAAATTAAACAACATGTTTCTACTGGATCAATATTTTATTTTTATTAGACGAAAACAATTTTGCTATATAAATTACAAAAAAATCATGGTCTTTTAACTTCCGTTTCTTACATTCCCACCTTAAGGTGGTTACTTGTGTAGTTCTTGCACTACCCTCCTCTCCAGTATCATGAGGAGAGGGAGGTCAAGAGATCCAATGTGAGCTAGTATCCTTACATAGACTATAAGGGGGTTAGGGGCGTGTGTTTGTCTCTCGAAGATTAAAGTTGAGCTATGGTCTAAGTAAGAAAGTTTGGATTGTCTTGACACACTTCTTACCAGTTGTTGAACCAACTTGATGAAGATAAGTCTGATGAAGTTGGCCATTCTTACAATATGAAATTATTTTAATGGGTAGAGGAGAAATGTGGACATATTTTCACATTAATAATACACGTCGCACATTTTCTGGGACAATGACTCTGATATCACAAACCCCATAAAAACCCCAGCAAACACTCTGTTTATAAATTAATTTAAGATAAACTAATAGATACCTCTTTTAACCATAGTCTCATGTGCATTATAAAGGCCTCGTTATTGTCTAACAGATGGCAGCAATAGCTAAATTTCGGTTAAAATTGGACCTCCCTCCTTTTCCCCTGTACCCTTCCCGTGTTTTGTAACAGTTCTTAAAAATGGGTTTGAATATTTCATTTGACATACTAGTAAACTAGTAATTTAATTTCTTAAAATGATAAACAAATAATATTTCAAATTTATCACTGAAGAAATTTAATTAGAATTTATTTTAAATATATTTGTTGCTTTAAATTAAGTTTGAACACTTTGAAAATGAATGGTAGTTAAACACCAACCAATCTTTTTTGGATTCCATAATTTTTTTTTTACATCCATTGAGGTTTCCAGCCCGTGGCCTGTGTCAGTTTTTTTATTCAAGTCATATAGTTCCCACTACCAGCTGGCTAGGCCTGTCGTGGCTTCACATGCCTTATATTCTAACTTAAGACTATGACAGGCACAGCATCCAGTCCCCAGCCATTAACTTGTCAATGTGAAAGGGTAAACCCATATTTCACCAATGATGAATTTCTCGACCATGACGGAAATTGAACACGGGATCCTTAGTTCAGTCTGTCACGCTAACGACTGATTTAAGGTGCTGGATTGAATTCCATAGCTAAAAGTGTTTAATATATCATTGAAGAACATCTTAGAGTATCATGCCATAGTAATTTTCCTCACGTCTTTCTTTCTGTCATGACTAATTTAAATAAACTACACTTGTGAGGAAAGGATAAGTTAGGAAATAACTCACATTTTCATTGAAGGACAGTTATGAATCATTTAGGAAATAAAACAACTTAAGGCCGGTGACAGACTGAAGTTTTGGTCACTGCGACACAAACGCCGCAACTAGTTCGCTCTAGTGTATTGATATTGTTTTATATGAGTGAGGTTAGATAGAGACAGGAATGCCACGACAGATTTGAAAACGTTGGTGTGAGCGTTTCTAGGGCGTAGCGACCCCTATCATATGAAACAAGGCAATACATTAGAGCAGGGGTCTCCAAAATTTTTGCTATGCGGGCCACATAATATATTTTACACATTTTTGCGGGTCAAAGTAAAGCTCATTTGTTCTTCAAATAGCATTATTTTTGCCCTGAATGCCTTGACAAGCGCAAATAGATCATAAATCATATCTGTTTCAACATGCAAATTTAGATTCAAGTCATATGACCAGTCAAGTCTATAAAAAAAAATCTACTTTAGAAGGCCAGTCAGTGTTTGATAAAAGTTATTGAGGTTGATTCTTCTCTGTGAGAAATGAATCAATTTTTATGTAATAAATTATATTTTTAATTATTAGTCAATATAATTACTTGTTTTTAAATTAGGTAACATCTTTCGAAACTTTCTTTTTATAACCCTCTGCCGGGAGACTTGGAACTACCTAAAAATCGTCAGAGTCAAGCCGTTCTGTTGTCGGTATAAGGAATGGCGCCTACGACTGAAAATGAGAGTTTGCAATTCCAACAGCAATCTGGGTTGGTGTCATGGGGGAAGCGCACGTGCGGGCAAAAATTGGACATGTCAAATAAACTCTGTGGTTAATAAATAACGAAGAGAAACAATTATTTTTTTGATAAAATCTTGGATCGGGCCAGACATAATCTTGTGGTGGTCCGTAGTTTGGAGACCCCTACACTAGAGCGATCTGGTCGCGGAGTTTGTGTCGCAGTGACCAAGAACATCAGTCTGTCATCCAGCCTTAGTGTACCGGTGCGGGATTCAAGCTATACCTCCCTGTCTTCGGAAAAATCAGGTTAGATGAGCCTTACGTATAGTCTGCGTGCCCACAGACGGGCGTGAATATAATATTGGTGGAAGTATCTGCTACGAACAATAATCTTACTTTAAGTGACATATTTAATCAATATGTTCTAATTTGACATAAAAAAAGTGACTTGGGGCAGATAACGTGTCACTCAAGTGAGCTCCACTGGACATCAGTCAAATCTCAGCACGTTGTTCATCACTTTTCTCAGCATCGATCGTAAATTATAATTATTTCCGCCCCACCCTATATTAACGTTATTATTGTGCTATAATTGTATTACTAGCCTACTGACAGAGCGTCATGAGATCTTGTTTTACATCTAGACTATTTCGCATATAGCCTGTCTGTTCAGCGACCGGGATATTTGCTACGCGATGACTTCCAAATTTGTAAACAAGTCTTGAACAAATTTTGTAGACATTTTTTAAATCCAAGACGAACAACGTATGTACTGTACAACTAGGTACATGTATTTATCCATTTCAAAAAGGCAACCGGCCAACAGGTTTTTCATTCAATAGCTCATTTCAATATATTATAAGTTAAAATTCTAGCTAATTGATCAAATACTTAGATACCTATTTTTTTAATTCTAAATATATTTTGACAATGTCATCTTAAATCACGTGAGCAGTGGTTATATTCTATTACATAATGTACTATTGAAAATAAAATTAATGTGTATTTGTCTAAATTTCAAAGGGAAGAAAATAAGGATATTTAAACTTGAAATTTAAAGAGAAACCTTAATTGTAATTAGGATAAGATCAGCTACGACTATTCAAATTTGTGGGTCACGTCATATTGTATTATTTGAAATATTAGCTTGTCTTTACTTTCTGAACTATCATTCATTATTTAACCAGGCTTTAAGAAGGTGCCAATTTATACGGAATTTCCAACCACCAAAAAGTGCTAGGCAATTTATAGGCTTACTTACAAACATACAAAGTTTAGATTAGATTGCGTATAACCCGAATGGTTAGTAACACGTGGTGCTTATAATAATAATTGAGTTTAGATTATGAGGCACTGTTTCAGTGTGGCACATAAATGATAATATATCATTCAACACAACATCACCAAATGATATGAATCAACACACAAGCAAGTTTTAAGGAAAAGGGATTTTATTTTATAATCATAATTGTAGTCGTCTCTTTAAAGTGTGTGTGTTCACAAAACTCTGTGACTTTAAAATTCCTAACTTAAAACTTGGAAGGAATGAGGTCTATGGTACACAGAACTACTAGTAATATAGAATGTTTGTAAAACCTTAATGTTTAATTAATAAAAATTATATAATAGGAGGACCAAATGATTAGTTAGTTTTAATAACAAAACTGGTTGATGTTTATATTATATTGGAAAAAATGTTAATTAAAACGTTGCTACAGCAAACGTTTGACACTTTAATTATCCGCATACCAGTTTAGGTGGCCGAATGGTATAAGGTGCCACTCTCGCAATAGATTAAGAAAGCCAAAGACAGGGGAAGGGGGTTGTGGTTCGATCCTGGTCGGATTTACTGAGGTAGTTTTCTCTTAAATGGTTTTCCACTCTCCTTCCACGCAAATGTTGGAACACTCCCTCTGTATTCAACCTTATTATCACTAGCACATTATTCTAAGAAGTACATAGGAGTATAATCCGAACGAATAATAAGACGAGGTGATAAAATAATTATTTGCAATTTTTTGTTTATTAATGTTTATTTAGACTTTAAAATACCCTTTTATTTAATTAAATAGGCTATTATTATCATCAATTTTACTCTCTATAAATAAAAATTAGTGTTCAACAATATGTTAGTAGTCAAAGTCCTTTGAATTCTAGTGTAATTTAAGAATAAAATTCCCAAATTCAAATATTATTTATTTAACTGGTACAAAAATAAAAATTTGTAAAGCATTTTAGTTATATGCATAGTTCGAAAACCCACGTACACTAAACTTTCCATACCCAGGACATAAAAATAATATCTAGACATAGCCATTGGACAAGCTTTGTTAAAAATGGAAGTGCTCAGGCTGCCTTTTTTCTCCTTCATTAAATATTGACATTTTAATTCGATATTCTTTTACTTGGTTTCCGTGCTAACCAATTTCTCTCCGTTATAACTTGATTAGCTGCGTTACGTTTTTAGTTCGTGAACGTATGGGTTTTCTCTTTGAACTGCCATGGACTTCATACAAAAAAAACCAAGAAAATAGAAGCTTATTTGATATCTGATATAAACCAAACTAATTTAAAATATCCTTAATTTATATACATAAGAGAAAATCATTCATATTTTACTTCGTGTAAATTCATAAGACTTAAATATTTTAATAATTAAATATTGTATTTGTTATATAATATTTAGTTTTGTGGAGGTTTTTTTAGGTACTTAGATTAGTACTACACACCTGGTATATTTGTGTGTTAATTATTAAGGGGTAGGGATTAAATTATAGAATTTTGTATAAATGTACCCACATATTCGTAGAGATAAACTGGGAAGACCTTTAGGAGAAAAACTTTAGTACATCCAACTGAGTCTCAAATCCTGACCTTCCCATAATGGATTAACCGGCAAAAATGGGGCTGACACACTTGTTCCCGTATACCTCGTTTTAAGTGCTAAACTAATATTTTTATAACTAGATGGCAACGGGTCTTGATTGATTAGTTAGTTTAGTCAATTCAAAATAAAGACACACACATATATATGTGTGTGTGTGTGTGCGTGTGTGTGTAGCTACACAGGAACCAATCAAATTCAAGCTAAATAAATGGTATGGAGCTCCGCAATGACTTTCTCGCTCCATCGTTTAAATATTGAGGTATTTAATCAAAACACGTAATATATGTGAAATGAAATAGTATACACTAGCAAAACCGAACACAAATTGCGCTATACTTACGTAAAACATTTTTTACTTCCAGTTAAAAATATTATAATTTTATTTTTAAGGAATTAAAGTCTTCATTTTGATATTTGGACCAATACAAAAGATCGATATTGGGTCCACAAGGGCCAACATTTCACACTAAAATGTCAACCTCTGGTAAATTTTATTAAAAACTTTATTAAGGGTCTTCCCTCTTCAGATCATCGCATTGCTATTAAATTCCTTATTTATAAATTTTGACCGATAAAAAAGTAAATATTGACTATTGAGTCTATAATGATACAGATAGATAGATCATTGCTGTAAAAACATTTCCCCTAAGAAGTTCAAGGAAAAATAACATACATTTTTTGAGAGATTTGATTACTTTCTCTATGGCCTATGGCATTAGAGAATTATTGCGTTTAAACTTAAGTAGTATCTCTTCACAACTAAAGAACACAAAATTGTATTAATATATTTGCGAATATCTCAGAAACTATTGGTTTTATAAAAATATATTTCAAATAAATTTTATTTTTAATACTACTACAATTTTTCTATGATAATTTATTTAGTATCTCTAATAGTTGTGGAGCTATGGAAATTTCCGCTTCGTTAAAGTACCCAGAAGTCATTTTCATGGGAAAATAAAAATAGACATTTTGTTTATAATCTTAATCAACGCCTAGATAAGAATTTTATTTATAATCTTAATCAACGCCTAGATAAGAATTTTAATAAAAATCCTTTTACTTAAAATAGAGTGTTTGACATGACAATATCATGGTCAATGTAAAAAAAATGGAGAAAACTTGTCCTGTAGACTTGTTATTTAAAAAAACTCATGTTAAATACTCAAAGATACTCGTATTTTAATGAATAAGCACAACAACGGAAAAAGGTTTTGTGATATCATGTTTATATTGACGGGGTTTTATTATTATAAAGTATTTTAAAATGATTGTAGTACAGTAACTTATTTCAAGTAAATTTGATTATTTAATCAAGTAGCGGGAAAACGTTTATTATTAGAAAAGATTTCATTTAAGTAATTTACAAGCTCAGGCCGACGTAATGAGTCAATTAAAAAACCTTTTAATGACATAAAATACGTTTGTTGCGAGTCAGCTTCTAGTATAAACATCTTGTAAATTGAAACAAGGACCTTAATTAAGACTTAATTTCTTCAAGGTGTAATTAATTAACTAACTGTGTCGTGAAAAGCTTAATGACACTGTTGACGACTCATGTAATACATCTTCTTAAATAAATAACACGAGTAGTATAATTGACACGGGTAGGTTTAAAACACAAAATATTTTAGGATATCTTAGTAGGTCCATATCATTTAATGTTCAAATGTTTGTCCGTGTATTATTTACTATCACACATAAAAGTACATTGTTCTTACACTGTGTTTAAAGTCGTGTTTCATGAATTCTATTAATAGTAGTATTATTTTAAAATAATGTGATTGTGAAAAACTATTCAATTAATCTTATCGTTATTTTAAAAGTCAACATACCATTTATTTATTGCGTTAGTATTAATTTGATTGAATGAGTTATTAATTAAATGGTGATAATAAGCGGGTTAAAATAGACCATAGTATGTTACTTCAGGTTTTATTATATGGGAAGTTTGGCCGCATGACTAATCCTTTTTAGAAAGTAGTCTTTTCTACTGATAGAAATAAACGATTCTTTTCCTATCTGGGATCAAAAATTATGTATTTTATGTTAGGATTTAAATGTTCTTTTAGGTAAAAAAAAACTAAATATAGGCAGTATTGACACTATAGATTAATTTTCAAAATAAAATCAGTTTTAAACAGGAAAGTTTCCCAACTCTATTAATAATTATATTATAAATAGTGTAATATGTTTATATAGTTTGGTACATAATTTTTACAAATATTAAATCATATTATTTTCATGAGCTATATCTGAGGGATTATTATTCTTTATTAGATTTAAATCATAACCAATATTTTGATAGCTACTATATAAGCATTTCGTCTATCCAATAGCCTATATTTTTATCCATAAGCTTAGATAAATAATTTTTGTTCAATTTAATCTAAAAAAAATACATTAAAATAATGATGCTTTAGTTAAATATTATAACTGCTTAGTGCCTAAGCTAATGATCATAAGATAAAGTTAAATTATAGCCAGGTAATTTGAATTAAGTCAAGCTAGGAAGTATTATTAAGAAAATTAAGTAAAAATAAGTCAATATTACCGAATTTCAAAGTCTTTGTCCAATTAGAGCCATAGGAGGATTATTCAAGTTTATGAAATATTAACTTTTTTTAAACTTTAAATATTAATTTTTCAGATTTAATATTTTGTCACAAATAATATTGCCCCAAGACTTTCGATAGTGTACATATTTGGATAGTTTTGACTGATATTAAAGAGACAGAGAGTAAAAAGAAAATTATACAAAAAAGTTCCCTCTCTTCCGTTTTAAAAGTGACGTAGTGCATTTTTTTAAATTTTATTTCTCCAACCCGTTCTATTTTTTTTTCTATTACAAGAGAGTTCTTCCAAAATGTAAGATATAAATTATGACAGCTTATACAAATTGAAGTTAAAAGACTTTCACATATTCCATGAAATGTCACTAATACGCCTAGACACCAGCCATGGCGTACTAATTGTAATCACGGGGACATGAAAAGACCCATGCTGCCAGTACTACAGCACTTCCCATAATTCATTGTGTCACAAGACATAGGAGAAAAGGGAGGCATTGATAAATGTTTGAGAATAGATTGTACCACAGGCGAATAGGTGTAGGGTGTGGGAGAAGAGAGTTAACATAGTACATACTGCCACTAAGAAAGTAAATATAAATTTAATCAAAACTCCATATATTTTAGCTCCAACAACAACAAAAAAATGCTGTAAACAGAGAAAGAACAAAAAATATATTTTTTGTGAGTCTCTATTTTGGTGTTAATCTAAATAAATGGTAGGATGAAGGTGTGGGATATAGGGATTTTCGTGCTGGAAGTGGAGCGGTAAATATGTAAATAGTCATTAAGATTGGGTTTTTTTAAGTTGTAAATCGTTTGTGTCCGCCTAACCTTTGACCATCAAAACGAAATCCCTTGTATATTTGAAATACGTATCAGGGTTTTTAAACAAAAGGAAAACAAAATGTAGCTCGATATAGATTATGAAGGCCTACATAATATTTAATTTATTTTATATTTAATTTTATATTTAAAGGATGGGATGACCACTAGTGTCTTAAATGGTTCTTTAATGAGGAGCAGTTAATAAGCGTGAAATATATGATTCAAACTAAGAATGATTAATCAAATTTTTGTGGTAGAATTTGATCTACGTTCTTAGTAGCAATGATCTTATAAAATGATTGTCTTTGCCGCTCAAATTAGCCTACTGCTAATTTGTTTGACTATTACTGCAAACATTCCTGTTAGAGGGCTTCTGTCACTATAAAGACGATTAAAATTAATTAATTAATTAGTGTAGTTATTGAATTCTCCGAATAGACGTAAGACGCGTACTAAAATTATTATTATTGCGTGAAAATTCATACTTCCCACATTTTCCAGCTAACTAAATAGGTGTGAGAAGGGTAATTTTTATTGGAGATGTACCTACATTTGCATTAAAGCAGAGTGGAAAACATTTTGGAAAAAAGCACCTCATTACACTGAGCTGTAATTTGAGACTTAACCAACAAGTTAGAACAGATGAGACTGGTGCCTTGGTTCGTGTGCCTACAGAAGTGGGCTAGTGTTTGTGACAGTCAAGATTATATGAATGATGTATAAAAACAATAGAACATAAATAAGTTTGAATTTTTGGTGACAGATCCTAGAGTACAAAGCACTTTCAGTTTTAATCGAATCTTTTTTTAAAAGAGAGAGAGTCTAGGTTAAAACTGCGAATTTTTTTAACTAATTTTTTAAAATAAATTTACATTGGAATATACAAACCTACCTTTGTTAAAAAAAATTAATGAAATTAAATATTTTCTTACGTAACTATATACTTGGCCTTGCCTTAGAATTGTAATGTTTGGTTTTAATTCTCCAATATTTTACTAATAAGAACTACTTCAGCTTAGTAATCTTTTATTATTCTATTATAAGTAACAAAATGTTTAGACATAATAAAAATAGCGAATTTTCACTTAAACATTCCGTTAGCTTTAAAATAAAATCAGTAACTCTTGTAGGCCTACACCCAAAAAATACTAATCCATCCATTTAAATTCATACAAACACAACCATATATAACAATTTTTTACTCGTTACGGCAATAGTACTGTCACTTGCATAATGTTTTACCTTAATGTTGTATAATTTACAAGCCCATGACTCTATACGCATAAAATGTATGGCTCAGTGAAGTCCATTCATTTCCGGAAGTAATCCAATTAATTTAAAATAAGGGTGTGAGAAAGGGGTCGGTTAGAGGAAGTAGCGCATACCACACATTTAATTAACAATTTTTTATTTTTCACTTGAGGGATTTGTTACATCCCATTGTTATGTAAAGCATCCACTACATTAACCACCTCATTACACATTTCAATTCTAAAGCAAATTAGATCTACATTGTACACAATAAAAGCATTCACGATTAAAGCATGAAATAGATACTCACAATTCCTAACTAAAAATGGCGTTGGACTCACTTCATCCGTAGTTTATTAACGCACTGGTGTATCAAAATAACCCGGCATTAACAAACGCTTCAAATAATTTGAATGAGATCCACAGGTAGGCCTTGAATATAACCAAACAAACGAACAGCTAAAATAATATATTTTTAGTTATGATAGCATGTTTTAATAACCATAATTCATTGATGTCTATAAAAAAAATAGCCTCCATGACGTCAGCCTGTAATCGAGCCACACCGACCGAGTGATCGCCTACTGTTGGCGAATATTGTGCTAACTTATGTGGATTGAGGGTGTAATGTAGCCATCACAACAATTTCTCAGGCCGTTTACATCAGTTTTCTAGATCGGATATGTTAATGTTTTCATTCAATTAGCTCCTCATTTGTCCTATCGAGGCTGAGTTGAGCCCGTTCTTGACCCATTGCTTCACAGAAAAGCTTAAAACTCCGGGGATCAAACCAGGGACCTCTGGATCTGTAGCCAGGAACTCTGACCATTAGACCACAAAGGCGATCCAGTGCTACCTATGAGCGTAGTATATTAATTAAATATATATTTTAGATCTTTTTGTCTTATGTTCAATGTAGGCTTGTTGATGTTTTTATTTAAATTTCCTTCTTTTTCTATCTCCAAAAAGAAGACTTCCTTCCTTCCCTCTCACCTGATTGGTTAGACTTTCCCACCAATTTTCTCTGATTGTTTGTCGGCCTTCCTTTGTGTTGATATAATTTACAATGTGGTTCTCCAGAAAGCAATAAGTAGCTTGTTGGAAGGAGTTTTTTTTAATCTATTGGTTTCTTTGTTGTTCTTATCTTATTGCGGTGTACTGTTCAGCCTTTGGTTCATGATAGTGTAGTTTTGAGAAAGTATAAATTAGTGAACACTTTTCAAGATAGTGAAAAATGATCAAAAGAATGTTCTACAAAATACATTATTAGGAAATAATCATTCTGAAGGTGAGTCTGTCATGTTTCACAACAAACTATTTATTTATTGTTGTGTAGTTGATTGTAAAACCATACTTGAGAACATGGAGTTTATTATATTTTAGCACCGCCTTTTCTACATGTTCAGGCTATACGCATAATTAGGCCTAAAAACTAGGCTAAGAAGAAGTGTATCTGCATTTGCGTGGAGGAATAATGGGATAACTATTTAATGAAAACCACCCTCAGTCCACTGACTGAGATTCAATCTCTAATCTTCCCGTCATCGGCAGTCTAGTCCAACATGAGCGTGATGCCCTAGACCATGCTGCCACCGAAGCGGGTATACTTAACTTATTTTCATTTTCAGGAATATGAGACCTTAGCTTAGTCGGTAGCTTGTGTGTCTACTGAACTAAGGGTCCCGGGTTTGATTGCCGGCGTGGACGAAAAATTTATCACTGGTGAAATGTGGTTTTACGCTTTCACGATGATAAATTAACGGCCTGGGATTGGGTGTTGTGCTGGTCCTAGTCTTAAGTTAGATTGTAAGTCATATGAAGCTATGCCAGGCCTAGAAATCCGGTAGTGGAAAATATATGGCTTGACTAAAAAACTGAGCCTGGTAACAATTATAGATGTAAAAAAATCACTCTAAGGCACATATTAAAATTTTTACGAATTGCATTTGTTTGTGTACTCTGTTTATGAGCTAATGAATGTTTAGTTTCAAAGATTTATTGGTTGACATATTTGGTTTGAGAATATCATAACTTTCTTGATAATCTACCTTATCTATATGAGCACTTTTAATCATTATAGAAATTTAACATTTGGCATTCTGACAGGTATTAAGAGAATGTTCTCTAGAAAAGTCCAAAAATAGGAAAATTTAATACGGTGGACTCAGAATAGCAGATAGAAAAAGGCCATAAATGTTGATAGTGAATAATTCCTTTTCTGAACTGTAAACTGCTAAAGTAATATGAAACTTTTTTCAAAACTATTTAACACCCAATTATTTATGTTGTGTCAATTTAATTTTGTTTTTATCAGCAATAACAGTCAAGAGCTCAAATATTGTGTATAAGGAAATTATAGCTTAGTTTTAAAAATAAATCTCCGTTTTTAACATATCTTTAAATTATATCTCTATTTTAACATTTTGCTTTAATCATTCTAATTTTAACGTTTTTAAATACAATTTAAATCAATAAAGGATTAATATTTAAGGAGAATTTAAGATTTGGCTACGTTCCTACTTTTAGTGTGGATCTAAATAAAGTATCATTCAAACCATGATAACGTTATTTTTATGATCCAACTTATCTTCTGAGAAAAAAAATCCTAAATTAACGTGGAAAGGTTGCAGAAATATTCCAATAAGCTCACTATTTTCCCATATAGCGCCATATATATAATATACAGGCTAGTTCAATCAAGCCGGCCGCTTAGCAAACGACGGTTAAGGGGGCGGCCAGACTGGGCGAGTGACTAAAATATTAAATAGAATACATTGGTTGTAATGAGAGGTAGCCAGACTGGAGCGCGCACGCTTGAAAGAATGAACTGGTTCTATTTTTCAAGCGCGCGCGCTCGACCCCGGTACAGTCTAGTTTACAGGCGCTAGGAAATATGTATAGTATGTTGGTTCATTGAGTGCTAGGAAAACTTCTCATTTTGACATTTTTATTACTATCAATAGATTTAGCACACTTGCTACTAACGGCCTAATTTAATTGGTAAGATCATAAATCATATATATATATATATATATAAAACTGACATGGTAAAATACTTCAATATTATCAAAGTAGGCCTTTGCAAATAAGAATTACCATTAGCATTGAGAGAGGATGAGAAAACCACAACAATAAATCACTTGTCAAAAACTACCCTCAGTTCACTGAGCTAAGATTCGGAGCCTCCTCGTCAACACCTAACTATCGAAAGCTATCCGCTAATCACGCGCTCGCTTGCACGCTCGCCAGTTTGGCCGAACCCTTAGTCTGTACTAACACTAGCTTTAGGCGGGAGGCGTGGTTCATTAGTTTGTGAGTCGTGCTTGATATTTGCTTATGTTTGACTATTAGTACTGAGAGGACCTTACCGCAAGCGGTCGTGATGTTGACGTCGAATTGCTATGTTATGTTTATGAATGTATGACTGGAGAACATGAAACGTGTTCAGTAGTTTTACTTTCGTGGTGTATGTAGGGCAGAGCAGTGTTGTCGAACCTAGGCCCTTATACAAAATTTTCTTTCGAGAGGGTTGAGGGGGGGGGGGAGAGGGGTTATTCTTCAAATATTCTTGACGACGATGGTCATCTCAAGACTAAACAGTGTGGGGAGGGGATGGACGAATCTGACCTGCACAGAAAGAAAAATCCATCAAAATTCCGTTCAAATATATATTGAATTAGACCCATTCCTGCATTCATTAATAATCGGTATACTTTTTATGACTTTTAATATAAAATATACTAATTTTACATACATTTTTATAAAAACTAATACAATTTCTATTAAAAGTCATTAAAAGCATATAAATCATAAGTGGGTCAGCTATAATACTTATCTTTTGCGAAATTTGGACATATTATTACTCTCCGTGAGTGGAGGAATTCCTGAATATATTTCATCTTATTATTCACGATGTTTAGTCTTATGTTTTTATAGTAGATTTGTTAAGGTTTTGGAGAAGGTGGCTTCAGCCCCACGAGCCCCCTCCCTCCCCCAGGTACGTACCTGGTCGAACCTAATTTGATATTAGATCATTCATATACAGCGATAAGGCTGAGATGACGGATTTCATGTACAGATGTCAGTGGTAAGTTTTTTATTTAGCACCGAGTTTTATTACTCCGTTCAGGTTTTACACTTATGTACTAGTTATGTTAATGGTTTTAGGGATTAGGAAGGTTCTTTTAAAACGATATGTACCTGCATTTGCTTGGGAGGAGTGAGAGTGCAAAACCATTTTGTAAAAATCACCCTCAGTACATCCTACCGAGATTCGAACCTCAATTTCCCTGTCATAGGCAGTCTAGACTATTGCGAGGATGGCGTCACCCAAGCGGGTAAGTCCATGTTAATTACGCAGAGGTGTAGGCAGCAATAACTATTATTGATCAATGAAACATACGCAGCCAGACGATTGGTTTATTTTTGATGCACATTATTTCTAGTATTTTCTCTTTGCCAGTGATGAATAATTGTCTGGGGTTCTTCTAAATGTTGTATCTGTTCAAAAATAAGGTTAATTTGTAAGACATTTTCTCACGTAACCAGTTGATCAGAAGATCGCTCTTTAAATATACCCATTAGAGTAAAAAGATGTAGTCTTACACCAATGTTGGCACAAAAAATGTAATTAATTTCAAACTGGAGCTAAGAAAATTTTTTGTGTAAAATAGTCTATAATATTTAAGAAACCAAGCAAATTAAACTAAATTTTTTATTCAAATTACAGATACCTAATTAAAGTGAAAGAAATTTAAAAAACCACCATATCATTAACATAAGATATTTAACAGTCAATGTATTATTGAAAGTGTGGTGTAGCGAAATTTTGTGAGGGCTAAGCTAGATGAAACTGCACCTTTTGTTTATCCTAAAAGGTACAAAATTATTTCTATAAAAATACAATAACTGGAAAGTAATGTTGCCTTAATGGCGGTAATAAAAGTTATTTCAGCTGTATTTATGTTCATAGTCTATTTAATTAATAGTATGTAGTTAAATTATACAGTAATCGTTAAGGAAGTATAATGGGGAAACTTTTACTAACTTTTTAATTAAAAGATCAAATTAGACAATTTCTAGAACTCCAAATTTTAGTGACTTTCAATCAAAGTTGGTGGTCGAAAGTAATAATCAAGGCTTAGCAAGCTTACCCTTCCATGGTTCCACTGTAGTTTATCTTATAATATTCATGAAGAAGAAACTTAGACTCTTAGGAAGACGGGAAAGAAATACTCATACTTGAAAAGATTTGAGAATATCATATGGACAGACAGGATGACAAATGAAGAAATTCTAAGAAGAGTGTTCAAGAAGAACAATTTTGGAGTAAAGCAAACTGGATCGGACACATCCTAAGGAGGAACTGTCTTCAACACGATGCCATAAAATGAAGGGTTAAGTGAAAGAGAAGCTTAATAATAGGGAGGATTCAAATACTAGATGACTTGAAGGAAAGAAGAAAATTTTGGGAACAGAAGGAGGAGGTAGAGGACAGGGCGTATTGACGGTCTAAGTTCACTGACAAAAGGAATGGACCATAACGTATTCTATCAAGATAATACTGAACCAATTTAATTGGTCAAATGGTCTAAGGCATCACTCTCGCAATAGACTGCTGATTATGGGAATATTGGTGTTAAAATCCCGGTCATGTGTAATGAGTTTTTTCCGTAAACAATTTTTCACTCTCACTCCACGAAAATGAGGGTACAATTCCTCTAAATTACACCTTATTAATCCCTAATGAATTAGTGTAGTTAGTACATAGGTGTGTAAGCTGAACGGGTAATAAGACGCAGTGTTAAAATATAATCACAAATTAGGTGTTAATGGAAATACAAGGCGGGTGGAAGATATGTAGAATATATTTTTTATTGATCGAATGGGACCAAGTGGGGAAGAACGTATCAAAAGTATAGTTTTAACAAAATTATTCTAACTGGACCCATGGTATTATGTCTGAGCCCCTGTCTCCTGACCTAGAAGTCCCGGGTTCGATTCCCAGATAGTACCGGGGCATTTATCTCGAAAGTGTAATAGTTCTCATAGTCACCAGGATTTGGTTATTAGGTATAAGTTAGATAAAGATCTTCGTTGGCTTTACCACGCTATATTCACCTTCATCATTCTCTCACCTCATCGGGACATGGAAAGAGCCACCACGAAAAGGATGTATATGATAAGTACATTCGGGCGTCCCCTGGGCAACGGTACGTTAGTTCTGCTAATATTTCCACAAACTGAGCTACAGATGTATGTAGCCCAGACAATCTATTATTATTAATGCAAATACAAGACTATGTGGGGAATGTAGCGCAGAATATATATGTAAATATTCAAATAGGTACTAAGTGCTAGTGAACGTATCAAAAGTACAGTTTTAACAAGATCTGCTTTCTTTAGAGACATTCCAAGAGAGACCATTGTAATATAAGGTATTATACTACTATAAAACCACATGGATCATTCACTCACTCAATCACTCAATAACCTAATCACTCACTCACTCACTGACATTAATGTTTACCCACTTACAGATGAGCTAGAAACTTAACATTTGGCAAACTTATAGCTACTAGCCTTTAACCGACGGAAAAATTCCAAAAAGTTAAAAATTTTAATTCTTAACACCCGAAAGAAATTCAAAAAGTTGGAGCAACTTTAAAGTCGGCGTGGTTTATACAATACAATACAATACCGGTAACTTTAAGTTGTTACGTTGAAAACAACGCTGGAATTACATTAGTTTGCATCCACTTTCAAAGAAAACTCACCGGGGGTTTGTGGATTGAGCCCCCAACGTGCAAAGCGAGTTTACTATAAACCTAAAACAACCGTACCCATGGGCTCAAGACGGAACTTACCTTCCTTTATTTTTATCTAAGTACTTAAAGTTGGCATGGACAATAAAAAGATAAATTAAATACAAACTTTATATTGTTGAAACGACTTCACAAACCTTATGTTGCGATAAATACTCCCCAAACAGTATTGGACCCCTGACTATTTAACAATGGCGGCCTCCTATTTCTAGCCGAGTAGAAAAGTCACATCCCCACTATTGCAGTTGCTCTTAAAGTTAAGTTCATAATAAATACAGTTATTTTGTAATCAGATACTTTTAAAAGATTATCTTCTAAGTTTTGTGTACTTTCATTTTTACATTGGGATATACAATATAGGCTATTATTTTTTCTACTATCGCCGCGTCTTACCACACGCTAAGATTATGTGCATTTATGATAATTACTATGATAGGGTAAGGATGAGGTAGGAATCATTTTACAGGAAATCTACCTGCATTTGATCAAATAACTTCCAGAACTGCAGTAGTATGTCCGTTTTAGATGGTCATCTATCCTACCAAAATACTACTACTACTACTACTATTACTACTACTACTGCCGCTACTACAACTACTACTACCACTATTGCTACTACTACTGCCGCTACTACTACTACTACTGCTACTACTGCTACTACTGCTACTACTACCACTACTACTGCTACTACTACCACTACTACTGCTACTACTGCTACTACTACCACTACTACGGCTATTACTACTACCACTACTGCTGCTACTACTACCACTACTACTGCTACTACTGCTACTAATACCACTACTACGGCTATTACTACTACCACTACTACTGCTACTACTACCACTACTACTGCTACTACTGCTACTACTACCACTACTACGGCTATTACTACTACCACTACTACTGCTACTACTACAACTGCTACTACTACTACTATTACTACTAATATACTGCAATTATTTTTGTACTAAATAAGAACTTCTATAGAGGGCTTGTAGACTTAAGTGGTCTTCGGGTAAAGTGCTTCAGGACCTGAATTTTTTGGGTTCAAACCCACCCGGTGTTAATGGATTTTTCTTTGGTGATAAAAATCCATAGAACAGCTTCTTTTGGAGGGGAAGTAAGGCTGTCGGTCAATGTCGATTTTGATATGTAAAAGAACCCAGGAATGTATGAAAAAATACTTTTCCTGGCAAAATTGGTAGGTAAGCTTTTTTTCTCTCGTGCACACTAAATACCTAAAATAAAAAAAAATAGATCGGACTTGCTAAAAAGATCAGGGCATAAATAACATACACAAGGGTGTGTTTATTAAGTCCTGTTAATAATATAAATGCATCAATGTTTAAGGGTGTAAATATATTCATGAATACATCATGACTTTTTTCAAAAACTTTTTATATTTTAAGTGGCTTAAACTAATCTGTTTGCTAAGTTAGGTTCATGTGCACACCTTGATTTCGTGATCGTTACGTCATTAGTGAGTTTTGATCGAGGTGTTGTTAGTACTTTCTATCTCTATGCATGGCCCAGCTTCAGTTTGTGTAAATTCCCACCAGTTTATCGCTTGACCGCAGGTCGTGTATCAGCTTGTATAACACGGTCTTTGGTCGCACCTTCGTAATATGCAAATATTGACTCCCTTGAGAATTTCTACGGTTTCTAAAACTTAATTTCTCACCGTCGCAAATCACCACCACTAGTACAACAACTGCTGCATTGGGAGCGTTCATTAATTACTCAAAGCTGATGAGAGGGGAAAGGAACGGTCAGATATAATGGGACGTGGTGCTCTATGTGGGGCGGGGGGAGGAGACGAGTTTGAGTTTGTTTTACGTTACATTCCTAGTTTATAAAATCAAATGTGTGTCATTATCTTTACGAGTTAAGCTAGTAAAGATTTTATTTTATAGCTACAGGTCCAAATAATTTTTTAATAAGTCACAATTAAATTAAGTTACTTTTTCTCTCTTGCATGTGTTAAAGAAGAGCATTTTCACATAAATAAAATTATTAATATACATGAAACAGGTGAAAGGGGAATGGAAATATCAAGCTTAACTTTGATTTTCGGAAAAATGGCTTTAAGGTTTCATAAATATAATAGGGTAATATGTAATTAATGAACTCCCCCTATAAAAATATAAGCAACTTATCTGAAAAATTTGTAAAATAATAACTCATTTATTTTATATTCATTTAGGAAGTATCCTTAATAATACCATACTTATAGGCCAATATGCACTACTATAATAGTCTTAAGGCAAGATAATTTTTTGTTGCAAGACTTTAACCACTTTATTTTATTTATCTGGGTAAAGAGTGCGTTCTCTTTTGCCGTCCTAAACAAAGCATGAAAATTCCACCCTACCCTCTCAGGATATTAAAAAAAAAACTCATGATTATTGTATTTATAAAAAATAAATATATTTTCTATTCATTAAAACATATTGACACAAAAATACAAACATAAGAATTCAAATTAAAATATAAATATCCAGTAACAACAGCTTGAAAATGAATTCTATCAAACTGTTTTCAGTCTTGTTTGTAAATTATTGATAATTTTTGTATTAGTTTCATTAAGGTCCAAGTGTACTGTGTTTTATTTGTTTGTTGTTTACTGTGTTTCTTTGAATTTTGAATTGCCACTCTTTTCTATTTCTTCTCCAATGAGATAACTTCTTCTCTCCTGATTGGACAAGCAGGTTCCCCCCCCCCTTCTTTTTATTTGCCATTACTGACAGTTGGCTTATGACTCTTCAAAAAGCAACATATTTGTTTGTAAAGTGCTCATATAAGTTGGTTGTTGAGTTTGGTTGTAGTGTTAGTGTTTTCCTTTTCTTAATTATTGTTATTGATTTATTAGTGTGGTAGGTTGATCTAGGTGATAAATATTAATCATGGGTAAAGTAGAGCATCAAGAAAGCTGGTTTACAAAGACCTAGCTTGAAATTTAACAAATCAACATTCTTCAGGTGAGTCTTTCATTTTTATAATTTAAATACAGTAACACTTATTGATTTTGCTATGTACCACAATGTACAAACTGTTATACTGATTATTTGAGCTCATACGTTTGGGATTATTTTAGATTGAATACAGATAAGTGAAAGTTCACTTAATATTTCTTGAATCTTGATGCTTAAAATCTATGTTTTTATATGTTTTAATTCTAAAAAAAACGTATCTCAATGGTAGAATATGTTACAGGCAGCGTTAAGATAATATTCTAAATGGACTCCAAAGATTAATAAAAGCCTCCTGCAGTCAATTTCTATATGATTTAAAATATATTAAATAAAAATTAAATAAATTAAATAAATTAAATTAAATAAAAAAATCTTACCAAACCACGGTCATATCTTATAAGCTGTACCATAGTGGAATAATGCAAGGTAAGCTTGCCTTTTCGTAACGATCTTGTTTTATTATACGCAATAGACTGATAATTGTTGCGATATCGACCGGTTGATCGCGATCAAAATGTTGCCGACCCCTGATTTAGCGTTTATAGTCAAGTCGGCACAAATAAATATGACGCCTTTTAAAAAATGAATAAAAACACTATAAAATCCCCATAGGGGAAGACAAATAGCTATAATACGCGTGCTGAATCTTGAGTTGTAGATTTGCACAGATACCATAGAGTGTTGGAACTTACGCTAGGCCTTACTGTTAACCCCGATATTTGAACAAGTAATAAAGTTGACTTGAGTGATTTTTTTCCATGGATACGACACGTTTGTATTTATAAAAGTAGTGTATTAAACATAAGAGTTATTTGAAACTTGTTCCAAAAATATAGGGACGAGTGAGGGAAGTTATGAAGAACTGCACTAGAATTATCCTGAATAGTGGAAGGATATACACCATTGGACTATATAATCAACCAAAGTGTACCCGATCGGTTTTCGAGCAATCAAGCGAGAGGAGTTCTAAACCCCGATATTAACACAACCAGTGTGGCAATTATTATATTGATTACAATATATAGCATTTATTTGTAATGTAACTGCACAAGAAATATTTTGCTTTTGTTGGTCGGCTTAGTATTTTTATGTGATATAATCATTGAAGAAGCAATACTCGAGTATTAAAAGGTAATTAAAATATTGAATTCCAAAACAATAGCCAAATTGTGTCAGACTAGTTTATAGTTTACTCATTGCTGGGTGATCTTTAATTAAAGCAGTGTAAAGATGTAAGCTATTCTTACCTGAAATATCTGCCACTTTTTGGTTGGCCTGATTATATGACGATTAAGAGGAACCAGACCTCTTATTGGTAGTTAAATTATATTGATTATCTGAAGCTTAAAAGCGAGTAAGCAATCAAGGAAGTAAGCGCATCTATCGCATGAAGAATAGTCAGTGTGAATATCATTTAAAGAATTGTTAAAATACCGCCATCCATCGGCATGCGTGTATAATAGAGGAGGTACGTGGATATCCGGGCATCGAACATGGATACAATGACAAAATTGCCTATACAACTTTCATTTAACATTGAGTCTTACTAACCGTTCGGGTTATACGCTGCCTCGAGAAATGACACCACAGTTTTACTGACTCAGCATTAATCATAACTTGTAAACTTATTTGTGTGCAAACCATAATTTTATATTAAAAAACATCAAAAAATCACTTTAAAACTGTCTTCTCCGTCATAACCATCACTTCCCCATAAACCATACCGATATAAATCGCCCAGACGGTGGTTAGAGATTAGCGACTGTAAAAAAAAGTTGACTATAGTATTTACTAGCTTCATTTAGATGTAACATGTATTTAATATTCAAATCAATTGCATCCATGTATAATTTCTTTTTTTAATGATTCAATTGAAACTTAGTGCTCCTGAGCGAGATTATTTGATATTTTTCTCCAACCCTCCCTCTTATTGTGTTGTAGCTAGGCGGCTGTTCGCATATTTCATGTTGAATACATTGATGGATGGTAGCCTGGAAATCGGACACGAATATAACATTTACCACCATCAACCCCCATCGCCCCTCACCCTACCCCCTTTCACCCCACGTCATTACTCAAGCAGAAATATCGTGAGAGTAACAAGTTGAGAGTGCGTCACTGCCATCAAGTTTTGATCGTCCTAAAGTTTGGATCAATACCGGTTTGGATACCCATCAAATTTGGGTCAACACCAAGCTTAATACAATTCAAGATTTGAGTGTCCTTATGTTTGGATCAACAACAATTTTGATACCCACAAAGATTCGACTAACACTATATTTGGATCAGCACCATGTTTGATAGCTGTTAATCTTTGACTATCGCTATGTTTGGACCAACAACAATTTTGATACCCACAAAGTTTTGACTAAAACTATGTTTGGATCAGCACCATGTTTGATAGCCATCAAGCTTTAACTATCCCGATGTTTGTATCAGCAACAATTTTGATACCCACCAAGTTTGTGCGAATCAACACCAAGTTTGATTTTGAAATATCTCATTCTTACAATAGATATTACTGTTCATTTCTCATTAACAGAGACTTTTAGAAAACACACAAATATATATTTTTAGTGGCAAAAATTGATAACAATTTACTATTTTTTTAGTGTGTTATCTTTTAGGTCAAAAGTAGCCACTGAATATTACATGGCCTGACGTATAAATATGTAAAAGTAGATCTAGTAACACTTATAGATGAAAGATTAAGTACATGTAGTGAACATTTGACTGAAACTAATATTAAGCTTTGTTTGCACTGCGCAGCACAAGCAAGAGGAAATGAAAATGAGACTAGACCTTATGAGTTTATTATAGTAATATTTGTTAGGGCTAGAAATTATGATGCGCGTAAGGTTTACAGTAAATCAGTAGTTTAGAACAAACATATAATTCATTTAATTAGAAAACAAAATACTATCGAATATAAATTATCGAATGATCATTCGATAGTTTGTAAACGATAGTTTTCATCATGAGATATTTTAAATCATTCAAAAGTACACGTCAGCATTAGCAATGATCGAGAGAATTTTTTTTAGATTAATCTGTTAAAAAGGAAAAGAAGTGAAAGTGAAAAAAATTGACGGTTGGGATGATAAAAATAAAAAGAGATATGACGTTGCAAAAAAAAAATTACAAAATAAAAACCACACGCGCGTGATTTCATTCACTGTATCGACTGTGGGTAGGAAAAGGAGATGAGGAAAGGGGTCAAATTAGGCGCACTAAGGTCGAGGATATGGCAGTGACACAAATGTGTCATGACAGTTGAAATGGTGTTATAAGTCACCGCTGCAATCCCCTTAATACAGAACGGTCAACAGGGAGTTGAGGCGTGATTCTAGTAGGTTTTCAATGCTTGTTTATGATATTTTTATGTATACTTTTTATGATGATTATAGTGATTATAGAAGGTTCAAAAATTCAATATAAAAAATAAGCGGTTAACGTGATAAAAACTGTAAAGTTATTGTTTAGTTTCCTTTTGGTGACTCAAATCTTGACAGTTATTTTATGACACGGTTTGCTGTAACTGTCTTGTGTTCAGGTGAGTGGCGCTGCTACCCTAAATAATAAAATACCCACTAGCCTCGGTGATTCTCTTTAATACTAAGTCACATTCATATATTTACCATACAAACCGTTGATAAGAATTTAATCAAGCACGTGGGCTTAACGCCAAACTCATTTGGTTTGTCGATGATGAGGTCACAAATCAAATTCCGACTAGGCTCGTTCTGGAGGGCAGGGGAGATTTCCTAAGCGGTTCCTGTCCTCTCCCTTGACAAAAATAAAGGTACACTCCCTCTAAATCCTACCTAATTCATAAGTTGAATTAAATATGGATAGCTGGATGGGTATCAATTTTCAATAAATATAACATTAATTTAATTTATTTATTTGAGGTATAGAACGTGCACTTTCTGAACGGATTGATTATAACAACACATGATAATTTTCTATGAGCGAGAGCGAAAGGGCCCACCAACTTTGCCGAGAAAGGTATTTTCACATACCTACCATGGTTCTTTCTCATTTTACAACTGACGACTTTACTTCTCCTCCGAAGGAATTTGTGCTATGGATTCTTATCACTCAAGAAAAATCTTTTGATCCAGGCAGGGCTTGAACCCATTAACTTTGTGTCCTAAGGCAAACCCTTTATCCTAAAACAACCTAGTTTGACAATAAACATAATAGTTTATAAACTATTATATGAATGCTTGTAGATTACGAGGTCGTTAGGGTCCCAAAAATCAAACTTGGGGTCAAAATTTGCAAAAGGTTGGAAAACACTTTCTTAAGAGGAGATCCAATACAAAAAATCAATCATTTAACCATTGTTAGTTATGGTTATAGCTGCTTCTAAATATCATAGTCCTTATATTTAAAAATAAGTTCTGGACCCGGGAATCTAACCCGGGTCATCCATCACAGAATCCACATTATAATATGAATGAAGAATAATCCTGGGCACAGGATTACTCCTTGATAAATAAGTGGTAGGATAATTTGCGTACGAAGCCAATGTCCCGTGTTCGGTTCCCATGTCTAGGGGTCAATTTTCAATTTAAATAATATTTATATATGTTAAGTTTTTCCTCCACACTTTATTACACGTATGGAACAAAACATATTTTAACTATGCCAGTGAGGTAGAGATATGAAAGGTTGATTTAGGAGGAAGTTTACTCTTATTTGCGTGGAGGGAGGGTGCTTAACAATTCAGGAATAAACTCACTTCGATACAGCCGGTTCGGATATGAACCCTGAATCCCTGTCACCAAGTAAACATAGTTTACTTATATCTATATTTGTTTTATATAGAATTTAATGGCAATACACAAGAAAATCTCAAACTAATTTGTTGCCATATATTTTACAATTGATATTTCTTTCTTTGGTTCAGTATATAAACATTCAATTATTAAAAATACAAATTTATACATCAATATTAAAAAAAGTTGTTTGTTGTTTAGTTGGTCATAAACCTTAATTAGTGATATTATCAAAGAAAACGGTGTGTGTGCCGCTTATATATTTTTTGCAATTATTTTTAACTGAAACCGGGAGGCACGTTTATTAAAAGTCAAGCTCTTCTGGTATGATTCACTTCAGCTCAGTTGGTAGTGTGTCTTTCTACTGAGTTAAGGATGGCGGGTTTGATTCCTGACATAGCCGAACAATTTATCACTGGTGAAATGTGGGCTTATCCTTTCACAGTGACGAATTAACGTCTGGGGGTTGGATGTGGTTTCTTTTATAGATGGTTGATAGGTTGTGTGCTGATATAATCAGTCGTCTCACAAAGTAAGCGTTAAATATTTCAAATGGAAAATAAGTCCATTTGGCCTGTATAAGGTTTTAATCACGGCCAGATATAATGAGAGTGTTTATTTTTCTAAATTATTTCCCACATCCTCTCCACGTAAGGATGGGTACGTTACCTGTTAAATATACCTTTCTCATCTTGACCCCGTGTAAATAAATGCGAATAGCCCTGATTAGATAGGAAGTATGTGGATAGAATAAAAACCTAGTATTTGTTTTAAAAAATTGGCACTATACATGTTTAATACGTCTATAGATATATTCCAATTTTTCTTAGGGTCACGTCCTACTAACCGTTTGGGTTGTCCGCTAATCTAATAATCTAATAATTATGCCAAGTGTTTTTTAGGGATAAGGAGTGTTTATGGTTAGTTGAAGTCCATCCATGAGAGTGGAGAACCATTTTGGAAAAACCACCCTCATTACACCCAACGAGGATTCGAATCTCGATCTTTAGCTCATCTTTAGTCTAGTCTACTGTGAGAGTGAAGCCTCCGACCAGGCAGCCACCTAAGCAGATCATTATAGTTTGAAAATATTATAAACATTCATATTTGTATGGCTGATTGGATGTGTGCTTGTTTGTGTGATTCATGTACAATACCTATTCATCCCACGTTCGTGATTGAAATTGTGACGCATACTTCAAGTATACAGTGTTGGTTATTTCAAAAATATAGTTTCACATGTTTTTATTTGTAAATTTTATTTTTAATTGTAACTATAAGAAAAAAGTTTTTCTTAATTAGTTGGCCCGTTATAAAAGTAATGTAATCAATAGTTGATGACATGACACATTTGCTTTTATAGAATATCTCATACTTTAGTGGTCTTGTTAATATTCATATGATTTATGGAAGTACATTCACTGTAGCCTAGGCCCTTTCTGTGAAATAAAAAGTTTTAAAAATATCTCTGTATTCATCTGATTCATGAATATGTCTTATAATTAATCTTAAGACCAATTTATTTGAATCACGATTGGAAAAAAAAAATGGGGGTGCTTCCTAATTTCAAGATCCACCGGTTTTCAAACGATGACTAAACATAAACATGTTTTGGATTTTTCAACACTTTGTAGGCCTTATTTGAACTTTTTATAGACTAAAGATCACCTCTTCTTTCTCATACTGTATCACACTCTAAATAAATGTGTAATTTCCACGACATACTATAGCACGTGTCCAGTTTTATATATCCTCAATAGTCACAAAAATTCTCAAATCTACGGTCCATCCAGATTGAATCTAGCCCAATAAAATTCGAATAAACAAGATTATGCTATGTTAGCAAAATATTAATTCTAACTAGATTTAGTTATAAAATTGACATATCACATTTGTGAATTGGATGAATACAGAACAAGTTTTGAATAAATTTATGAACATTAAAGTTACCATGTACCAATTATACCTTCTACATTTTGTCATGGATTTGAAATAATCCTGCTTGTAATTATCTCTGTCATCATAGATGGAAAATATATTTTATCATTTTAATGGCAGCTAAATGAACTTTTTAAAATGTTAAAGCTTTCAAAATACTTTGTATGTATGCCTTTAAAAAAAATGATAAACAACTCACTATACAAAATTAAAAAAATAAATATTTAAAATTGGTTGGAAATGTTTATGTACGTTTACTCGGTGTCTACGACATACTGTACATAAAATATACGCGATTCCTAAAAAATTGTAGAATACTAAAATGACTAAAAAACTAGGGTTTTAAAAACGCTCTCGTTGTTTGATGTCGGGCCGTTATTCACGTTCCAAAAACTATATTCTATATTCTAGAACATTAATATTTATTATAAATCTTTAGCTTGTGTTTTTTATGACAATTATAGAGCTATTAAATTATCTCCACGTTCATTTATCTGAAATATTGAGGTTTGACATTCCTTATCAAATAGAGTGTTAAATTATATTACGTTTGTGTGCCTGTTTTTTCTTCTTTTAAATTTAGGCAGACAGAAAAGGCTGACAAACGAATTACACATGACAGTTTAAATTTTCAATATATTATCAACTTCAGGGGTCAATGTTATCTTATAAATAAATAGTATCTTAAACTACTGGCTCCTTTTTATATGAAATTCGGACTAGGCCTCCTATGAGAAAATATCATCTAATAGTTTTATTTTTCACACATATATATGGAGCTATTTTTAAAATCTGAAGCTACAATTATATCGTTGGCATTTTGGTGCCAAAATAAAATGGTGATATCTACCTTATCTACGATATTGGATGGAAATATCAGACGGTGGACCACTTACTAAATCAATGCGTGAATTAATTGAAATTACAAACAATCACAATCACATCTGAAAACACGGCTTTATCTTCAAAGATATATATTTTTGAATTTATGTTATTATTTATATTTATATTGTCATCATGAAATTATGAGCTGTAAGTTTTTTTAAGGGGGCAGAAAACCCAATTTTTCTCATTTCCCGCCCTTATTTACTTAATAACCCATTAATATATACCACAACTTATATTTTAAATATTTAAATCCATTAATTTAAACATAAAACATTAAGTGATATATTTTTTCTGGATATATTTAGAGCATTGTCTAGTTGTGGTGATTTAGGTGTGTAGAAGGGATTCGTAAGTTGTTTTTATATATTTTATTATTTATTTTGTTGGTAAATTATTTATTCTATATTTAATAACTTTTTTACAATAAACATAAGTGAGGGCCTTCCTAAAGGTTTTCAGTAATATAGGGATAAGTTTAAAGTACTTGTTGAGCCTTATTGAGTTTTTAATAATCAAGCATTAAAACCTTGATAAATATGGTGATGCAGTTATAGAGCGATTACTATATTAAAGAATATACGTAGTAATTTTTATTTTATAACATAACTTTAATCAAAATTGAACACACATTTATCTTTTAAATATTAAATTATAAAATAAATAACTATTATCAATAAAATATAAATAAATAATTATTATCAATTTATCACAATAAATATAGCTCTATGCTTTAAAAAATTAGCGTAAGTTTTATTATTTTAAAATCAACTATGTTTTAAAATATTGTACTAGTTTTATGATTCTGCTACTACGCATTAATTTATAAGGGAAGAGAATATGAGGTTTACACCTCGATTCTCAATTTAAATTTAGACGATTAAATTCTGCTTTGCAGCTAAAGAATAGTATTTCCCTCGTTAATAGTTTCGAAATCTTTAGCAAGCCATACTCTGAATTGACTTGAATGTCCTGGATTCTATTCTGACTTATTCCAATAAAAATAGTTTTCTACAATGTAGCCACCAATAAGTCCTGACTGTTTGGCTAAATATGATTATTAATGACCCTGATTTGTTGTAAATTAAATTATTGTATTTAGTTGTATAAAAATGTGTTATTTGTTATCAAAGGTTATTGAATAACAAAAGTTTATTGAATAGTAAAAATAATATTCAGTTAAAAATAGAAACAAAATAAATTAAACCTAAGTGGTATGAGCTACTGTTTTAATTTAAAAATTACAGCTAAAATTCTTATTCTTAAACTTTAACCATACCCGCTTCTGTGGCCGCATGGTCCAAAATGGTTGAATTAAAAAGTATATATATGTGCCTATAGCTCAGAAATTATTGGTTTTGTAAAAACATATTTTAAACAAAAGATTGTTACTTTTAATGATAATACAACTTTACAACGATATGTTATTTAGTATCTCAAATAGTGGTGGAAAAATGATGAAAATCTAAACATTTCTACGATGTAAGTTACCCTCAACATCATTTTCAGGAGAAAATGAGAACAGCCTTCTTATTTAAATAATGATAAATAGTGTCTAGATATTAAATTTAATAAAAATCGTTAGAGCTAGTTTCGAGAAAATCATTTTTTTTCTTTTTGCTCTTCAGTAAACTAACCTTAAATATATAGTTAGGAATCTAATTTCAAAAGCCCCTTAGAGGGCACCCTATGAAAACCCCAGAGACCAAGTTTTAGCCCAATCGGTAATTTAGTTTCGGCTCTAACCTGAGGTACAGACAGACTGACGGACATACAGAAAGACAGACAGACAGCATCAGGAAAAACACTTTTTCTGTTAAAGGGGGGAATGAAACGTTGACATTTATCAAAATATAGAATTAGATTTTTTTGACGATCACAATACTTTCTCTCTGGGTTGTCGGTAAAAAGTAAACATATGTGTGGTTGTCCTAGTATTAAAATATTATCTGCTGTGCAGTGGATGACGTAAGCAATGGTATAATCAAATTCCTTCATGTGCCTCTAACTTTCTACTCAGTTTTCATTGAGTTTTCTTATACTTGTAGTCAACCGTGGTTATAGTTTAGCCAAAGAGATATAGTATTTATATAATACCACAGAGAAAAAATATATTGTATTAATATCACTAGCACTTGATTTGTTGCTTATAAGATCCTTACTTATTTTTAAAGAAATAAAAAAATCTTTATATAACCTTGCAAGTTCCACGATATTCAACCATCTTTTTTTATTTGGGGTTTAGTTTCAGTAGAGGTCTGTAAAAATCTGTCGAGACAGCGTTGCAGCGTTAGATAAATTCCACTGGGTCCCTCTAGGGTCAAGAATGCATAACTCCTTGAGGTCGAAACACACCCAAGGATAGAAATTTAAAAAAATACACACAAAAAAAAGGCCCGGATATCGTAAAACCTTCATCTGTCCCCTTTCCTCCTACCCTCCGCTTTCGCCTTCCCTCTGATAAACTCACGATCGAAATTCGATTAAGTAAAAAAAAAGAAATAAAATGACAGTCCTACATAGAAATATCGAGACGATAAAAGTAAGTAAAAGTAAAGGGCGTTATCAAATGAAAAAAACAACCGTTTATTTATTGAATTTGTTGTATATTATTTGATTTAAAAAGTCACAAGTACAACTCAAAATACTAGTGTTACTTCTCATTGAATTACAGATTAATAGAGGTTTTAATCTCGGTCGGGTGTACTGAAGATTAATTTCTACTAAATGGCTACCCCACTCTACCCATAAACAAATTCAGGTACATTTCTGTTTAAAATGTAACCTATCACATACTTAACCCATTTGAGTAATTAGTACATATACGTATAACCAATGGGTAGCAAAACATTGTGCTAAAAGTATCTTTGAAAGATTATTACAATTAATGGAATTATCTAAATATAGAGTTATTTTAAAATAATTAATATAAACTATGCTTATCAACCAAAGTATGGTTTTAAATTGACCTAAGCTGGTTGTTTTGTCCCTTTGTAGATAGCATGAATATGAGGAGAAATTAGTATTTACAATTCAAATTTTTACTATCATTTACCTTTGGAATTTTGATTTTTCAATTTAATATTTTGACTTTTTGACCCTGAAATATTTTATACCGTGGCTTAGGTAAAATTAATTCTATAAATGTTTTCTCTAGCTCTTTACAGCAAATATACATTACACCCAAAATTTTACATATACATTAGAACTACTTTGTTAAAATTATGTACTTATTGCATTGCTCTTGCTGGTAATCAAAATACAATAATTTATAACAAGCATCTCATTTGCTAAACAATAGAGATTTAAAATGGATTTACATCAATTCACCTCATACATAACTTGACAGGTGTGTGACACAATTATTCATACGTACTGATGAATTTTAATTAACTCTGCTCTAGTTTATTGCTAATATTGGTTTATGATTTTGATTAACTATATCTCAATTTTAAATTATTTTTCAGAATATAAAACACATTTTAACCGTTTAATGAGAATCCATATAGAGCATGGGAAATAATGTAGACCAAAAATATACCCACAACAACATAAAACGGCTTCATATAAGTTTGAGCTAAGCAAAGTTTAAATATTGTAGGTTTAAAAGTTGATGTTCAATTTTTCAATTTGTACTTTTTACACTAATGTTGTTTAGTTATAAAGCTAAGGGGTAAAGATGAGGAGAGTAAATGCACCGGTAATATTAGAGAGAGATGATGTAAGATTAACTGTGATAAATCATATGTGGATTTAAAGGAGAAACCACAGTGATACTAACTGATAAGTGGAAAATCATTCGTAACTATCTACTAAAATTAAGCAATATTATCAGGATTAATATGAATTTAACTGGATTAACATTCTTTAAAAAAAACTGAATCTAATCTTCAATAACAGCTGTTTCTTTACTATCAATTAACTTTATCATATTTACGTTATTTTCATTTTAAGGAAGACTGGATCCATGCGAGTATATTGGTTTTTGATCTTAGGACCACTAATTATTATACGTTTTTTTTTTCACTCAACCGGGATCCAAACTAAATGCATATAATTCGTTAAGTCTCCCCTCTGTTGACCCCAAAAATACTATTCTTTAGATCTTATTGACCGATCATTGCGCGATATTGTTTTAAATTGACCATTTAGTGCTTATAACCTGAACAGGTGTGCTGTGCTAAATTAAATAAAACTTGACCACATCCATATGGCAATTCATCTATCTGCCCAGGGTGTATTTCACGTTAACTGTAAAATGCGTAAGCCAATTTCAACGATTTTTTGCAAAGCATTTTTTTGAACATAGGACAAATAATGTATGTACATGATTTTTTGATTTGGTTACCCGTTTTATGATAGTGGCCATTTGAAAATATATCCGTCGGTTTGTTTCACAATTTATCTCAAATGCTTTGACCAATATTAACTAAATTTGACAAATATATTCTTAACTATTTTTAACGATATATGTACATAGCTTTTCAACATGGTAATCGTTTTAAATATGGTGGTTAATCAAATGGTTTTTGTATGATAACTAATATCAGGTGATTATAATTTAAAAATTTTAGCAAATGATTGATTATCTAGGGCGTATTTTATATTAATAAATACATATATTGCAAGACTGATGTTTTAAACCAAATAAAAAACTGTTATTTTCTGTTAATATAACGTGCTTTTAAAGAGAGAAATTTTTTTCTGTCTAAATTGATCACAAAGGAAAAATATCAACTTCAAATACAGGGAGAAATTACAGGAAATATCTCAACTTGAAAATAGAAATCTTAAGACTGTTATAACGACAGAAACTTGATTTATTTCTTAACATGCTGAACTTAGAATTTTTTTAAATAGTTTATTGTTTCAAAACTACTAAAAAATTAAGTGTTTGGTAGTCAATAGTAGTAATAAAGTTTAAACATATTTATTTTACTTGTTTTATAAATCCGTAATAGGGAATTACCTAAGCCCAACTTTCAGTTTGTGATGGCTAATCGATTTTGATAAAACGACCGCCTGAAAGCCATCATTATTGAATTCAGTAAATCCAACGCCCATAAAGTATATTACGACCTAGTCAACGCACAAACTTTTGATGGACACCAGCAATTTATGATAAAGGATATGCCCCCCTGGGAAATGTTTTAATCACGATTTTATTTAGTAGTGACCCGTAGACCTCACATTAATATAAATACGTTATTTTAATGCTCATGAAACACACTAACAATTAATTCATATATTATATTTTATTTATATGACCAACGTAGTTATTAACTAGAATAACTGTTTAAACTAGAATAGCTAAACCACATTTAAAATATAATGTTAATATTGAATAAAAACATGCAAAGTTCTTCATGTTAATAAATTGTTTCATGTTAGGCCTATTATAGGTCAAACAATCTAAAGATTTCTATTTGGACTTAATATCTAATTTTTCTCTTGGTAATCAAGCACGTTGTAGGTACTGGATCGATTACTTAGATTTTTAAATCCAAATGATTTGACATGAGCTCTAAAACGAAATCCATTTACCCACTTCACTTCGATAGCTGCATCGTCTAAGACCTATGGTCTCTATGCTATCACAATAGATTAGATTGCCAATGACAGGGAGATTGAGGCTCGATCACGGTTGGGTGTACCGTGGCTGTTTTTTCCTAAATTATTTTCCAATCTTCCTCCATGAGAATTTGGGTACACTTCCTTCAAATTCCTCCTTTCTAATCCTTGAAACACTATAGTAATTGGTACATAGATCTATTATCCAAAGGGTTGAAATACATGGTACTAAAAATAAAACCTTTGTTAAGTGGCCTTTGTTTTGAAAACTATAACCAGATCTTAAAACTATATAACCACTTCGTTTGGCCTTAGGTCAAATAATTTACCGGGCAAATTTCGTTAAAATTAGTAGACAAATTTGGCAGAAATCGTGGAAAAAACATCCAGACACCCGACATTTGAAATGCCAAACTGTCGAGTTAGAACGGGATCTCTCTCCACTAGGTCATTTTTCAGTTTATTTTGAGGGTGCAAACTGCTAACTATTTAAATAATTATATACTCATGCTGCCTTTTATTTTTATAAGAATGGCAGTTCTGAAACTTTAAAAGAATTAAAAATTATTCGATTATCTTAAAATGTTCTTTGGTGAGCATTATAAAAATAATATTATTTGTCTGCGACACACGTTGTAGACATTTTTATTACCAGTTAAACATATTATAATTGCGACATTTTAGGTGAAACTTAATTGTAAATAACCTTTTAATGGTGTTAACCATATTTAATTTTTTTTAAATATCTTCAATAATTTGAGATTTCTGAACGTTGGCAACGCTTTTAAGTTAAACGTTAAGCAGCCCCCCTAAAGGTTTGTTGAAAAATGACACTTATACACGGGAATATGGCCCCAAGTATCTTGAGATACATGCACAGTGGATTGCCTACCCTATAAGGAAACGGAGTAATTAGGTAGGTAGATAGGTAGGTAGGTAGCTGGGTGGATGGGTGGGAGGGTGGGTAGGTATTTATTTTTTTTTTAAATCAAAGTTTCACAACAAAAAATTTATGTATTATATTAGAGTATGAATATTTAATGCAGCGTCCGGGTTATAGTGTGGATGATAGTCTGTAACTGGCGTTTGGCAGATGTTGACAAGATGAACGTCTGAAGGCTGTGTTTTGATACAATGGTCAATATTTCCTTAAATATAGCGTTTTTATGGTCAACTATTCGATGAACGTAGTGTGTATGGAGTTAAAGTAAATGTGTGCAAATGGGTGGAAAATATATTATAACTATTATTATTAATATTATTATTATTTTGGCACTTCGTTTGGCTTATACGCTTATGTACTAACTACACTGAGAGTTCTAGGAATTATGGAGGCTCGAATTCCAGTCGAGTCTACTCAGGATGGTCTTTCCTAATTGGTTTACCACCCTTCTTCCACGCAAATGCTGATAGAATACCTCTTAAATGTTTCCCTCCTTATTACCATCCCATTAAAGTAAGTATCATACATGCGCATATATATAACAGATTAGCAACGCCTTAACTCTGTGATGAAAAGTTCCTAAAAATTCTTGTGTTTGTATTATTTAAAAAAACGATCAAGTTGACAAACTAATTCGAACTATATCACTTATCAAAGGAAAAATACATAATTTGCGAGGCTAATGAAAATGAAAAGATTTTTAGGATATTTTAAACTATTATTAAAAAGTCTTGAATGTACGGTACCTTTGTTTAAACAACCTACAGCATAGTTTGTGTTAATTCTACATGACTGAGCCTTTTGGAAAACCAACTTTGTCTGATCCCAATTCTTTAACTTTGTATATGCCTTACTTGCAAACAAAAAATGTTTATTTGTGTTTATTTAGTTAATACCCGCACCAGTGAGCATGAAGACAAGGCATCAGTCTCGTATTGTCTGGTTTGCTGGATATGGCGATAATGGGGCTGGAAACCTTGCTGAAATTATCGGGGTGTTTCTTCACTAGACGTTTCCACATTCTCTCTCCAAGCAAAATTGGGTATTAAAACATACTAAAAACCTAATCTATAACATTAATAAAACAGATAAATGGTGCTGCCTAGGTAGGCTAAATATTACTAATCAAATGTTCCGCTTAGGTTCAATATTAATATAAATTTTAATAGTACACGCGTTTGGTGTTACTTGATTGAACACACAATTATTTTATGTGACCCTGTACAGCATACATAATAGACTTAAAAAAATAGTTTGGAAGTTGAAATTTTCCATTCTGAATAGTCCAAAAATACATATATTTTGTTTGAGCATTAAGATCCAACTGTCTGGAAAGCGAAAGGCTACTAGTTTATGAGCGTAGAATGGATCTTTGTGACCAAATTAAGTAAATTAGTATGGGAGTACAACACAAATTGTATTGTCATTTGTGTTTTATTCCTCCCCTGTTTGTTCTCCTACTCCCAGACAGATACATACTTTGTTTCCGGCGTTATTTAATTTCCTCTTAACTAGTATAGCTCCTTAAATAATACAACGCTAGCAAAATGAAATTATTATTTAAATATATTATATGTATATTTGAGTCTTAAGGGTATTTGGCCCTAAATTAATATTATAATAATTATATATATATATATTAGTAGGTCTTCTTGAGCCAAACTTGGATTGGTGTATTAAATATAAATTAAATTTATATTTTAAGCACTGTGTTTACTATAAGTGTGAAATTTCGGCATCTAATGCAACAATTTTTAGAAAAACTAAATGTTGCAAAGATTTCATATTTAGAATGTTAGAAGTACTTTTGAAGGTCTATTAATTCAAATAAATATTATTTCAATGAACCTTCAATTAAATGCGTAAAAAATTGCCAAATAAATGCAATAGTCAATTAATTATTTTGTATACTTAAATGTGTGCAATAAATGGGGGAAGTAAATCAATTAATGCCGAATTCTTTTAAATTTATAATGGTACCTCATTCGCATTAATATTCAATATGAAACTCGTGAAAACTGATACGAGCTGAGGTGCTTCATATTTTGTCCCCGGATCTTGAGAATATTTCTGATGCAACCCCGCAATAGCCGAAACAGAACGACCCGGTTAGAGTATAGCAGACAACTCATCCTTCTCACTATAAGTCACTAGCTGTCTGTCCTTGAAACCATAAATCTGTCGCTAGTGGTTTTGGCATGTTTGTAAAGCTTATCGCCCTGACAAATCACCATCTCTCTTTAGGGATTGTCACCTGACTGGCTCTCCACCGTTTTCAAGTCACTGTGGCAAGTGCGACATTGATGAAATGATTTTTTTTCAGTGTGGCTAAGTGTAATTGCATTTAATGTCTTTAGAGATGTGTGAAGTGTAATAATAGTCAAAAACAATTTTTTATATTTTAAAAAAGTTTAAAGATGGCAGAAGAGATATGAAGGGCAAAAGGCACCAGCTAGACTAGATTGATTGAGTGAAAAAAAAGGTGCATTTCCTTAATAGCTTAAAGCTATATGGGTTCATTGCAATAAGCCTAAAAGTTATCAGGTTGATAAGCAAACATAGTATTATTTCCCAATTAGCCTGGCTCATTGTAAATTGTGGGCGCCTTTTGCAATAAGCCGGCTTTTCCAATTCGCCTACGATTGTATTTATATAATACAATTATATAATATATACATATAGATATATATAAATTCACACACACACACACACACACATATATATATATACATATATATATAACGGAAGTCTTTAAATTTGGAAATTGCTGTAATGCTCTGCGGGTGTGATGTTCCTCTTTTCTCTAACAGTCTATATTATTTCGTTTATGTTCTTTGGTAGAATGTGCTACAATATCTATTATCTCGTTTCAAATATCTTACGATTTTTAAGTAAATATCTCTTTTTTTAATTTAAAGTAGTGAGAAAGTCTGTGCTGTGAATCCTTCCCACATTTAAAAAGAAACATTTGAGTCCTTTTGTAAAAAAAAAATTTATTAATTTGATTGTGGATATAACTTGGACAAAAAAATATCATGATAAAAAATTATGAAGATTAGCTCCATCGGTAGTGCATCTACCTACGGAGCTAAGGGTCCCGGGCTCGATTCCTGTCATGGCCGAGAAATTTATCTTTGTTGGAATGTGGGTTTACTCTTTCACAGTGACGAATTGACGGCCGGGAAATGGATTTTGTGTCCATCCTAGATTTAAGATTAGAGTAATTAGTACAAAGGCGTATAACCAGAACAAGTAGTAAGACAAGCGGTGCTAAAATTTTAAAAAATAATAGCACTGTCAACCTAAAATGGCATCACGTAACATAATTTGAAAGCCACTACTGTATTAGCTAGATTCAGGGGAACAGACATGTCCAGATGGACACTAACAATATGTGCATTTGTGCACAGAATGTCTACATCAATATTCCACCTCCACAATCAAAACACACAAATAGGCCTACATTTTCAGTCACAATTTTTTTTTATGTCCTTTCTCGTCAAATGTTTTTTCCAATGTATTTTTCACCCCTTTGTTCAGGCTTAACGAATTAGTTTTATAACAACTATCCAAACATAGTTTGTAGGTCCTAAGTTCAATTCCCGTGTCCAGATGTAATTTTTTAATTGAAATAATATGTAGATGAGGCTATAACCGTAATTAACAAATACTCATATTTGACATCATGTAGAGATAATGATTTAAATACGTAACATCCGCCCCTCCCCCTGCCCATTTCCCTCCATTCTATTAGTTCGGAATATCTGTATATAGCACACTTAGTGTAATTAATATTTATATTTTTATTAATGACACTAGTGTGTTAAAAATGAGGAATATCTAAAACAGAGGTAATATACCCACTGTTTGTGGAGGGACAAAGGGAAACCATTTAGAAAGATGCACCCTTTGTTTACCCATTCGGGATTTGAACCCTGACCACAATTCATCGTTAAAATAAATTAAATGAACTTAGTGTTTAAATCAAGTTAAGGTTAACTTTAAAAATAAACCGATGGTTTATTTCGGTCCCTGACATACAGTTTTCATTCATTATAGCCAGATATAGGGTAAATTCGCTTTTGCGAAAAACGCGAAAAGAAAAAAAAGGGTCGAAAATAGGGTATTTATAAGTTTTCTTTGCGTTTCATGGCATTTGAAAGTGTTTAAAGCTATTTTTATTTCGCGAATTAACGCGAAAAACGTGATTTTGAGAGTATTCTAGCTAAATTATTCTATTTAGCGAAATAGACACGAATTCCCTGAAAATGCTGTGCATTTAAATAAAATACTGAGAATTTCTATAAAACGATGTTTTTCAGCAGAAATAAGTGATTAAAAAATCAATGAGTTTCACTCGTCTGTGTGCTTCAGCTAGGGCTTTACTTGCATCCTGTGCCTTCCACAGCCCATCCGGCTAATCGCCACATTCCGTTAGTCGTTGCTTTTAACATAAATCCCTTGTATAGGCCCTAAAAACATTGACGAAAGATATTTTTACCTATTTTGCTACAAAATGCTAAATTATGCCACAAAACGCTAAATTTCCAATAATTAATGCTAAAAAACTGAAAATTAATGCTATTTTACCCTATCTCTAATTATAGCCAGAGAAGACTGTCTACCTGCTATCACTCCCCCTCCCTCACGTTCCCTACCCACCACCAAAACTTCATCGCAATATTTTCCAGTCACTCTACCGCTGACGAAGATAGGTTTTTTGGTTCTCAATGGAACGGAACGGTAGCATCAGCTTTCACATTTCCTCAGCGACACAAATTCTATCATACAGATTTTTCTCAAAATTAGCTCTGTTCAAAGACCGTTAACTTACTACTAGGGCTGTGGAGTCGGTACGCCAAGCCTTCGTCTCCAATTCCTTCAGAAATAGATAATATATATTTATTAGTAATAAACAAATTTACTGGAGTAAAATCCTCCAATATAGTCAACTTCGTGGAAAGTATTTTTGGATTTGTGAATTAATATTTGAATACATTTATCAATCAAAATTACAAATATTGGTATGAAAGAATAAAAAAGTAGTTAATTAAAACGTTATCTTTACCATATATTTTTATAGTTTTATTTAAGTTTTTATTTTGATGCCGTAGTTTGAGTTGGTACATTTTTACCAACTTAAACTCCTATTCCACCTAAAATTGCTCTGAACTCAGATCCCACGACTCCGATTCCACAGCCCCTCTTACTACCCATCAGATCTATACGTACATTCACTACAATAAGGGAATAAAAAGGAAGGTAGGATTTAGAAAAGGTTTGGGGGCATACCTATATCTAAGTGGTGAAAACTTAGGAAATACTAAATAAAAAAACACCTTTTGTTCTCCTGGTTGTAACTTTAAACATTGACCATTTCGTAGTCTGAAAATTAGATTAGACGAGCTTTACAATTAATCCGAATGTCCTACAATGCAGCCCTTTAATAGTAATAAGGAAACAAATCAAAAGAGATAAGTTCATGGAAAGTAGAATATTGAAAAACTGCGTTCTATTTCTAATCGGATCAAAACCAATTAATTAAACGACTTCTTTAAAACTCAAATATTAATATTAATGCTAGAAATGTATCGTAATCAACACATTTATATTTGACCTAGTGGTTTTTACCCTCCGTAGCATGGGGTGATATTTGCAACACACACAATCACGTGGTGAAGCCATATCGTCTATCCGCTCTAATTTGATCTTATCTCTCTCTGTACAACCTCCATTACACGGTTTATTGTCCAAAGCAGTAATGCACACTTTACCTGCCATTAACATTTCATATTTGTTCTTGGATGAGCCAGACGATGCAGGGGAGTGTGAAGATAGATGGGCGAAGAGGATAAGGAGATAGGAAGAGGGGGAAGGGAGAGGTGCAGAAGAATGGTAAAGCATATAGAAAGAGAAAAAAAAAGAGGTAGTCCTTGTTCGAGTTGAAGAGCGGCCAGAATACAACGCCGCATGAAGTTCTATGCAAAACTTTTCTTTATGACGTTATCCATGTACAATAGATGAACCAAAATATAAAATTCCTTTTCATAAGGAAAAAAAAATTTCAAGCTTAATTTTTTTTTGTCACAACTTTGGTCATTGTCGTGGTGTGGTAATCTGAGATGAGGGTTTCTGCTTGCAGATTTAAAAGGTTTGACAATTTTTTGGGGTGGTTTCTCTTGAATATTGAATTATTTTTAGAAGAAGTGAAATATTAAGGTCATAATTTTTCTTATTATTTGACGATGGGGTGAGAGAGGGGTCAAAATGAGTTTAGTTATGCAATTACTTATAGTTATTAAAAATTTACATTTTGAATTGTCCTGGATTATTTTTATTAATTTGGAAGTGTACACACATGTTTGATAGTATCGCCCATATTTTTCTATATAATAATTTTACTTAATACCACGTTTTTAAATTGTATTAAAACTATTTGAAAAAAAAGGAGATTAATAGATTATGAGATTAACCTATTGACTTATATATGTATAAGGCATTTAAATTATATTTTAAATTGACTTGTTTTAAATGGATATGATGAATCCAAACTACATTTCTGAAAAGATCCCCCGAAGGACTTTCAAGCTACACTATCCCCAGGCTCAGAGGCCTTTTATAGTCCAACCACTGATACCCATTAGGACCGGAACCTTTTCGCTGGACATGGACTAGGGCACCCGGAAAAATCCAGGACCAGCCCTTCCATGCCAGCCTGCCTTGTGTAACTTGAGGAAAAAAAAACCTCCACTGGATCCGGATGGAGGAAGGGGTTGGCTCCTCCTAGTGATCGCCCAATCACGAGGATGTCAGGAGCTCAGCCTCCGAACAGCCGTCTCCTCAACTTTCATTCTCCATTTTCCCAGACTTTCTCTTACTCTCCCAAACTTGCTGCCCCCTCAGCCTTTCTCTCTTGAGATCAGCTGTCTGGAGTTGCCCAGCGGGGACCTCGTGGAAGTGCCCTGACCAGCTATCTCCGTTACACGAGTACAACCTACCAACCTCTTAGTGTGTGTCGAAAAGACCCGCTCCTCACACACAACTGACCTGGTCGGGGTCTTAGCTATGCTGGACTCCATCGTCCGTCACATTGCCCAGGGACCGCCCCGTGGAGGCACCCCGACAGGATATTTAGAGTTCTGTCAGTAACGGAAGGTGGAAAAGACAGTCTAGTGCTCGTTTATATGAAACGTGCGTGGGTCCAGAGCGCGTCCCGGCCACCATACATCGGGCCGGTGCCTTTACGCCAGAGCACCGTGACCCCCTTATAAATGGATCTAATAGACTACAATTTATAAAATATATATATATATATATACATAAACTCAATGGCATTAGCCCGCGAGTGAGCTATACCGACCGTGCGGCTGCCTTATGTTGGTGAAGATAGTGCCAGCATTGTTTGATAGAGGGTGTCATGTGGTCAGCACAAAAAAAACCTCCGGCCGTTAATCTCACTTTTCTAGACCTGAGCCGCTATTTCTTTATTCAAGTAGCTCTTCATTTGTCCTCACACATTGCTAAACCCACTTATGAGCTATTAGAGAAAGCTTAGGCATTTTATAGAATGCCTGGCTTACACTCATTACCGTTAACATGTAAACATATTCCCTGAGGTCATCATTAATATATAATCAAATTTGTTTCTAGAACTCATATAATTCTTGTAGATTTTTTTTATCTTTAAAAATTTCAAACACAAAATAAAGTAACACCTATTTCAATTAAAATTAGAATTTTACAGTACACCATTAATAAATTACCACTATCTTATTTGGTATTTGTTTAATTTGTTTAACACGAGTGTTATTTAAAACTATACAATTGTTATGAAATTATCTTAATATTTATTTAAATTAAACAAGCCATTTATGAATCTAGGGGTTAATTTGCTTTGTGTATGTTTTTTAAAACATTCAATTGAAAATAAAACCGGAACTTTAACGGTGGTTGCATGGTATAAAGTGCCACTATCGGAATGAACTGGATTTATGGTGAGAGGGAAGTAGAAGTTTTAATCCCAGACGAGCTAACTACAGATTTATTTTTAATTTCTCAGGACCCCTAGGAGAGAATTAATATTGTGATAGTCAAAAATTAAAATTAAAAATTTTGGCGGATATCGACGTTTCATGAACTCCTGAAAATTAAAATTGCACTTCGCAATATCTGTCTGTCTGTCTTTGTGTGTGTCTGTCTGTCTGTCCGTTTCCTCCTAGAGCCAAAACAGTTTTACTGCCTAAACTTGGTATTTAGGCTTTTTATAAAGTTATTTTGAACTGTTGGAATTATTTATCTAATCCTAAAAGTAAAAATAGCTTATTAAGGGCCAAAAAATTAAAATGAGAATTTCTTAAAACTCGGTGCTGAGGAATTTGATAAAATTTCGCTTAAAGTCATAGTTTAACATTACAAACAAAAATGCATATTTTTCACGTAAATTACTTAGAGGCGACCTTACAACATTTTAAATTTTAAATTTTGATCATATCCCCACCTAAATTTTTGAGAACCGAATTAAATTATCATTGTAAAGTTGTAGGGCTGATAGAAATAAAAATATTTGCATAGGAGTACTAATTAAAACTTAAAGAATGAATTAACACTAAAACTAAAGACTTACAAAAAGGAGTATGAATTAGTGTATCAACCAAACTGGTGTCCAACAAGTAGAAACTTAAAAATTAAATCAATCAAAATAATCTGCCGATATAGTTAGGTTAACCGTTATTCTCCTTTGTATACCGCGGGATTTGTTTATTTCAATATGTTAATATATAATTGTCAAATTTTCCATTTAGGCTCTTTGGTGAAATTTGATGGGTCTTCATCATTTTTCTGTAACAACGCTTATTATTTCTTTTCACATATCATAAGAGTTAAATACTTCAATTTTTAAGATAACATAACGAAAATGTCTGCGTAGTTCACAGTACTATTAATTTTTTTCTAGATGGTTTCTCATTCTCTTCACAAGCAAACACGGCTACAATTCTTCTAAATTAGACTATAACCTAAACTAGTACTAAGACTGTATCCTAAATACAAATTTTAACTGTACTATCCTCACCCTATAACCAATTAATATATTATTATTTAGCACCACATCTTTCTAACCGTTCGGGTTATACGCTTAAGTACTAATTACGCTAATGGATTAGGAATTGGGAAGGTTGAATTTAGAGGAAGTGAACCCGCATTTGCGTGGAGGAAGAGTGGAAAACCATTTAGGAAAAACCACCCCCAGTTCACCCGACCAAGATTAAAACCTCGATCTCCCCGTCCTCGGCAGTCGAGCTAAATACGACTAGCGCGTTAGCTAACTACACCACAGAGGCGGGTTCAATTAATATAATTATGTGGTTAGCATAGATGTGTGTGAAGACGTTACGTTGTATAACACATAAGATTGGCCAAATTAAAAGGCTCTCGATAGCGTTTTTTTAATTTAAGAAAGACTCGCCTCTTTGGTCAAATTGTCTAAGACATCAATATAGCAATAGACTGTAGTGCCAATGATAGTAATATTGGTGTTAGAATCCCGGTTAGGTGTAATGGATGTGTTTTCCTGAATGGTTTTTCACGTGTTCTCCTCCAAATGCGGATACATCTACTCTAAATTCTAAATCTCTAACTCATTAGAGGGACTAGTTTTACTGTGTATGCGTATTAAACCTGAATTGGAAGGGACAAAGATTTTTTTTTCGAAAGAGATGTGTTAATTTATTCTCTCCTCAAAAGGTTTATTTTAAATTAAAACAACATATACCACATATGTGTACATTAGAGACTACGTAACTAGAGAGGAACACCTTTTTACTTTCTTTCTTTCTTTCCTCGTTCTCATTTTTTCTCATCTCCCCTCCATCCTAGTACTTCCTTTACCTCACCCCTCCCCCCCCCTCCCTCCAACAACCCGTTTCCAAGCCCTTACACTTTGTGAAATGTTTTGAAGTGGCCACAGAGGGTTGGGGAGAGGAGGGAGGATGGGGGGGGGGTGCAGAGGGGTGAGGAAGAAACTCAGTTAATGAGGTTTCTGGGGCTCACGCATCCACTTACAGTTTCTTCTTCCCCAGGCAGCGATGGAAACTGTTGGGCCATAGCACTCATTTGAGACCCCCTTCACCCCCATCACACACTGTTAAAATTACACACTTTGAAAAGGGGGTTGGGAACGGGGGGTGTAGGGGGGTAACCTACATGTATCAAACTTTGAACTCCTCATATGCACACTCAAACAATTTATACGCTTACAAACCTATTGACATAAAAAATAATAACAACCATTATTTCTTTTTTTTTTTGTTTGAGTTTTTTGCCATATATTCTTTTGCACCACTTATTACTACCCATTAGGGCTATATGCTGATTAATTAGGGATTAAGAAGGTTTAATTTAAAGGGGGTGTATCCACATTTGCGTGGAGATTTAGGGAAATCCACCCTCAGTACACCTGACCGGGATCGAAACACGATATCACCGTCATCAGCAGTCTAATCTACTACTTAAGTAGTGTCTTAGACCATGCGGCCATTGAAGTGTGTCTACCCACATTTATTTTTTTATCAACGTGGCTTTAATTATATGCACGAATTTGGATAGTATATTAGGGATGAGGTAAGATGAATATAGAGAAAGGATACCTGCATTCTTGTGAAGGTTGAGGGAAAAAACAGTTAGGAAAAATCATCCTCAGTACACTCAATTGGGATTCTAACCACGATCTCCCCGTTATCGGCAGTTTAGTCTACTGCGAGGGTGACGTCTTAAATCATGCGGCTTAAACGGGCTATCCTCATATTTATGATAGTGTTCTAAAAGTAAAGAGGTATAATTTAGAGAAAATCTAACCTGATTAGTCTTGAAAATGTAGGGACACACCATTTAGGAAATGTCATTCTCATTAAACACAGCTGAGATTTGAACTTGGATTTTCTAATGACTGAAAAGGCAAACTGTATAAGCTTGATCTTTAGGCCATGTTCTTATCAATAATATACTAGAGATAATAAATATATAATTTATAGGAAATGTATTAGAATTTGGCGGGAAGGGAGAGTGAGACACTACGAAGGAATACATGGCTATGTTCAATCGGCTAGGAATCGAATCCCGTCCTCAAGGTCAGATCACATACCAGACGAGATTGACGCTTAGCTTGGTAAAATATATGTTCCTATTTTTTTTTTTCCATCTCCATAGATTCAGGAGTCTACCTAGTGATATACGACATATATAATCAAGGTTAAATTTCTATGGAAGAAATATAGTGTCAAGCCTTTTTTTTTATATGTTCAAGATCTAGAGTTATTCTTTGTGATTGTACCTTATATAGGTTTTATAAAATATTATTATTACGGATTACATAGCTAAGTTATTGTAATTTTTATTTACGTTTACAGCCGCATCTAAATATCATATTATTTTAACTAAAAAAATTATACCTAGACACGGGAATCGAACCAGGAAATTTTGACAATGCTCTAACCATTGAGCTATCATGGAATCCTCCCGAGCCAAGGGTAATTCTTCACACATATTTTAAGGCAGAGCCTGTGATGGATGTAGCCAACGATTTCCTCACGTCTATTTTGGACTATGCCTTAAAATATGAGTGGAAAATGACCCTGGACACAGAAAGGTTTCTGGATATCTCAGTGGTTAGAGCCCATCATTATTATTATTATTATTATTATTATGTCACAGCATCACATTAAAAGCTCATATTATACTTACACATCTGCACTAATTACACTACCATGCTAGTAATGAATAGGGCTTAATTTAGGGAGAGTGTATCCACACTTGCGTGAAGGGAGAGGGGGGAAAATCAGGATGGATAACAATCGGTACACCCGACCAGGATTCGAGCCCCAATCTCACCGTCATCGTTAGCCAAGTATAATGAAAGAGTGACACCTTAGACTAATGGTTCCCAAATTGCGCTCCATGGATTTCAAGGTATCCATGAAAAGTATCCAGGAGATTCATGGATTAATTTACATAATGGCTACTTTTATTAATCAAAAACATTATTTAAGATAGTAAAATTTTGATAAAAATAATTGCGGAACGTATTTAATTGGCTATATTCTTATTTTACATGACCGTTAGAATATCTAGTAAAGAAACAACTTTTTGAATACATCTTTATTGGTAAAATTTTCTCGCCAATAGCTGAGTCTCTTAAAGCATATTTGTTAGCAGTTGCAGTGAAATGGTTATTTCCCTCTCTCAGTTTTCCCTATTTTCTTTTGCATAAATGTAGATTTCTCAAAACTAGCGACCCTCCCTCTTTTGGACACCTGCTATCGGGGCTGGTAAATGTTATATTTTTAACAACATTTATCAATGCAGATCGCGTTTTGTTGACGTGATCGTTTGTTCTATTTCTCACTCGTGCTCAACACAGTATTCACCACATTTGTTAGTTACTGTGTGCTCGTGTTATCTATATAATAATTAGGGTCAATTCCTTTATATGTATTTATAAATATTTATCATGGATCAGTGGCTAAAAAGAGGTTATGTAAGTATACATTAAAGTACTATTAGGTCAAAAAACAGTGTAACCAGATTTGTAAATGTAATCGAGTTTCAACGTTTAACGTCACTACCTAGTTTCATCATTTCCGGAACTATAGAATGTAGAAAAAAAAGAAGTTAATGATTCCTGTTTTTCTATGGGCTTTACGTATACAGGTGATAAAGTTTACACTTATGCACTATGCGTCATCGTGTGCAGTAAAGTGTTATCAAACAGTTCTTTTCTAACTGCAAAAATTCGTCAACATCGTGATAGTAATCACTCTGAATGGAAGGACATAAATATCAGTTTTTTCAAGCGTTAGCTTGAGGTATTAACAAACTATCGTAATCTTATGGAGAAAACTTTAAAAACTGACAGTAAAATTGCTACCGATTCGTCCAACGGAGTGAGTTATCCTGTGGCTCTTGCAAAAGAATCCAATACAATCACTGAAACCCTAAATAGACCAATCCTTGTTCAATAAAAATGGAAGCTTTTGTACTTAGTGACTAAACAAAAAATAAACTTGAAACAATTCATCTCTTTCAACATATAAAGAAAAAGAATTGGCGTCTCGACTTAAATGTAGCTTTGCGTTTTCGTTGCAGCTTGACGAATCAACAAACGTGTCAGAGCTAGCAGTAATGCTTGTATTTGTGCGTTATTTGTTCCAAAATAAAATTGAAGAAAATTTGTGGTCCTGTAAATAGCTCGAATGTCGTACGACTTGAGAAGATTTATTTTAAGTCATAAATATTTACATGATAGAACATGAAATCAGTTGGTAAAAGTATGTTGATTTATGCACTGATGGAACCATAGCAATGACAGAAAAAACGACAGGGGTCGCGGCTCTTATCAAAGAGTTAGCGCCGTCTTGTTCGAATAGTCACTGTGTGTTGGATGAAGTTGTAAAGAAAGTGAACGACAATTAATGCCAGAGTGTTTAAATTACTTTGTGAATAAATGAGCAGTGAACACTTAACGTTAATGCTTCAAATAGAAAGTAATAAGATGGCGGTCTAGGGGAAAAGTTCTTGTTAAAGTTTTTAAAATGCTCTAGGAGTTTTTTTTTATTGATCCCCCATTTTATCGCTCTCCCTGTTTGGTAAATACCTCTTGGCTTAAGAAATTGGCTTACTTAGCAGTGATTTTTACTAGAATTAATGAACTATATATGCCATTTCAAGGAAAGAGCGTGTCAGTATTTAGAAAGGACAGAATAGTGCATTCTATTTGTAAACTTGAATTTTGGAAGAAAAAAATACAGTATGAATGCTTACCAACATTGAATGACTTATTGATAGAAACGGAATCTAGCCTGGAAGGAACTATTTATGGTAGCATCGTCCAACATTTAAGTTGTTTGCAATAGGCGTTTCAGAAATACTTCTCAACTTAAACCAATGGCGCTGCCTGGGTCTGAAATCCATATTGTGCTTCAGAGAAACAATGTGGAATGTCTGTGCAAAATTACGAGTGTTTGATAGATATTACATCTGTTACTATTATGAAACAGAAATTCAATGAATTTTCTCTCGTTGAATTCTGGTGTAGTTTTCTTCAAGTATATCTGCAAGTGTCTGCATGTGTAATTATTAAGCTTCTTTCGTTTCCAAAAATGTATCTGTGTGAAGCTGTATTTTCAAGGTATGTGGCAACAAAATATAAATATCCTTGAAAACTTGACGTCACACCTGACATGAGAATTCAGCTGTCTACAACCACACCCAAATTTATATAACATTGTGAGACGAAGAAATCATACAATTCTTCACACTTGTAACCAATCAAGTAAGATTGAATATATACTTTTATAAACTTTGAAATTTATAATATTTGTGTCCGTATGGAAAAAAGAAAATAACTTACACAGTTAATTTTGGGTACCTTTCATCCAAACACCTATTTATGTGAGTAAGGGATGTGAAAATCCGTGAAAATTTTACAAAGCCAAAAGGGGCCCGGGAGCAAAAACTTTGAGAATCACTGCCTTAGATCAGTGGTTCCCAAACTGTAGTGCGCATACCACAATTGGAACGTACAATTATTCCTGGTAGTACGCCGTGGTAAGACAAACAAAATAATCAAATTAAAGTTGTAATAATATAAGGCCTCATCAAATTTTATAAATATATTCGAACCAAGTCTAACCAAACGTAAAACAGATTTAACCAGTTGTTGAAAGAGGGGGATGAGGGGACAAAGTTGACTCAAGCTCAAACACCCTGCGCAGCCACGCAGTCTGAGTTATTATATCCTTGGGAACCTTAAAAAAAGTATCTAAATAGTAAATATTCAACATTACTTTAGTGGTACTCCAAATTATGGAGTTTGTTGGGGCGATACACAATTAAAAAAGTTTTGGAACAACTGCCTTAGATCACTCGATCAATGGGTCTTATATAATCACTCGGGTTAGAAAATTTACATTTAATCCCCTTGACTGAGAAATGAAAACAAATAAACCACATATATGCGTCGTACTCTTGCATGTATTGCAAGCTTATATATGTAAACATTTGTTTCTTCTCTAGTTGCAATTCCTTCTCCTCGGGGTAAATTTCACAACGGCTTGTTTTGTTATACTTACCAACTTGGAGTGGTGTACTTTAAACTCTCTTTCGTTGTTTACATGAGGGGAATACCGCAGTCTTCGTGTTTCAGCGTTGAACAATAATAGTTACAATGGCATAAGTTTGGACGCGGCCCACTTAGAACTTGATATGGCCGTAAGGGAAAGGCACTTGCATCTGGTCCTCGTGACTCAATGGTAAGAATGCCCAACCACAAGTCCTGGTTTCGTGAACAAGACGGTGTTGAGTATGGTGGGAAGTAAGAGTGGGCTGCAAAAATAGAAGCACTCACATAAGTAACCAAAAGGAAAGGGAATCAGGATCTTAACAGCCTTACCCCATTTGCTTTAAATGTCAACTATTATTTTATATTTAATAACAACATGAATACTTTAAAGAGATTACATTTTATAAAATATTATCTACGAGCTATTGTGTATCTGTACTAATTTCAATGTTAGCAATAGTATAAGTAAGCGTTTTTAAATGTGTGTTTCTCAGGATATTGGGACGTGATCCCTTTGGAAGATTCCTGAAACTTTAGAATCCTTATGAGTGAGTATGAATCTTCTTTTTATACTTACACAAAACAAAATATTGCAACAGGTTGATTACAAAGTCAAATACACGAATCTTGCTGTTTTGATTTTTTACTTTATCGCTACCTTACAGGTAGAGAAAGTATTGTGATTGTCAGCCTAATTAAACTTTTAGATTTTAATGAATTTTGACGTTTCATGACCCCCCCTAATCTGAAAAAGTATTTGTTGCATTTCCATCTGTCTATAATTTGGAGTAGAACCTAAACGATTTAACCGATCGAACTAAAACTTGGTATCTAGAATTTTCATACTGTTGACTCTGGGTATTTTTGGATTTGGATATCTAACCCTAAAATTAAGGGTAGTTTCCTTAAGGGCAAAAAGAGAATAAATCGATTTTATCAAAATCAGCTCTAACGATTTTGATTAAGTTTCATTTCTAAGCATTGAGCAATATTAAAAACAAAATGGCTCCTCTTAATTTCTCGTCAAAATGAATTCAATGATTCCGGTATGTTTAGTAAATGTTATTATTTTTATAAAATCTCCGTAATTTTGGAGATACGAAATTAATTATCATTACAAATATTAAGTGCTAATTATGATGAAAATCTTTTATTTGAAATAATATTTTTATAAAACCAATAAATGTCAAGCCATACGCAAATATAAATATATATTTTAACTTTTCGAAAACTAAAGGTCAAGTATTGCAACCGTAAAAAAAAACCAACCCGAGATATTGATGTATGTCGATGTTTCATGACCCCGCGAACCCTAAAAATGGTGTTTGCAATGCCGTCTGTTAGTGTGTCTGTTTAATTCTAAAATTAAGAGTAGTTTAGTAAAGGACGAAAAGAGAAAAAACTATATTTTCAAAATCAGCTCTAACGATTTTGATTGAAATTAAAAACAAAGTGATTGTAATTATTTTATATTTTAAAGCGAAGGAAATGTTGGTCCATACTAACTTTGACTTTTTTTTTTTCTGACAAATCAAAGGTCTCCAAACATTGGTATTCGTAGAATTTGAGACTTATATTATTGATTAGTGAGAGAAGTTAGTATACATTACTTGTAGCCTAAAAGTGACAATACAAATTCTGGAGGAAGATTTTAGTAGCTTTTCAGAAGCGAGGAAGTATCAATGTCATCGTAAACGAACATTTTTTTTGTGGTTACATGAAAGGTGCCTTTGTGTAGCTTTTTAGACTTTCAAATAAGGCTTTTCATATCCAAATCTGACTATAGAATTAGGCACGAGATATTAAAATAAATTAAATCATCTAGTGACGTGTCATGGAGTGTTGCCAGTGTGAATAGAACTTGTTTTAATTTTTTGTACCGCGTCTTACTACCGGTTCGAGTTATACTTTCCGAGCTTGTTAAAGTCGTAAATGTGATATGTTCTCACCCACTCGGTCCACATTTGACTGATTATAAATAACCTTGCACTTCATAACTCATATGAGAATGTATCTATATTGATACCAGACCGTTCTAAAGAGTGTTGCGAACATTATTCAGATAATTGTCACATTTTCATTCGTCAAGTCATGTGATGATAGCTGTATCTCTTGATAGCATAAATACTTTTAAAATTACACCAATAGAAAAGTAAATATTTATCAATTTTTGGTAGCGAATTTGTTTTGTATTTCATAGCAGTCTTTTTTATGAAAAATGGGCTATAATTCACGCTACCCACACTCCACCTCACGACTTTGATATCAACTGTATAAAATCCACGAAACAGACTTTTACAAAATTATCTATAAAGCAGTCACCATTATTTTCTTATAACTTATACACTATATTAATTTTCATTTATGTGGGTCTTAACTATATTTTTTTGTTTTGTTTTATTGCCACACCGTCTTCCTACCCATTCGGGTTGTACGCATATGAACTAATTACAACCCGCTTCAGTGGTCGCATGGTCTAACATGCTCTTCTCGCAGTAGACTAGACTGCTAATGATGGATAGCTCGAGGTTTGAATCTTGGTCGAGTGTACAGAGAGGAATTTTTCTTAAATAGTTTTCCACTCTCCCTCCATGTAAATGCGGGTACACGTCCTTTATATATAGCCTTCCTAATCCCTAAAACCATTAGCGTAGTTGGTACATAGACGTATGACCAGAACGGGTACTAAGACGTGGTGCTAAAAATATTACACTAAGGTGCTAGGGATTAATATTAGTTTTAAATAAGTATACCCACATTTGCATTGAGGGAGAGTAATAAACCCTTTAGGCAAAATCTTCCTCAGTACAACCGCCAGGGTTTTGAAACCGAACTACCCGTCATCGGTAGTGTAGTTTATTGCAATTATCTGGTCCTAAAGAAGACCATTTGACCTTAGAAGGAGGTTTAATAGTAGGCCCTTAATTAAATAATTAAAGCAATATTTGAATACCCCTTCTGCACTTTTTCTTCAGAGGGGATAGTATTGTCTTATGTTGTATGAGCTTAATGAACATGGTCGTCTTAGTTAGATGGTGCTACAGCGGCTAATTACCTACTCTTTGGCTTGATGTTCTGAGAGCTTCCCATTGTGATTGACCTCGATTAAGTATTTATTTTGTGATTAATACGGACTATCTTGTTGTTCATCCTTGTTGTAATTATAAAAGCGAGAATCACAGATTTCCCCACTTTAGTGAGACATGACAGTAAAACTCAAAAGTTTTTGTTTTACTAAAAAAAATTATTTACATGATAAATAAAATGATTTAGTATAGCCCTTCACTAACTTTAATGTGTTTTTATCAGTGGTGGTTTCAGGGTAAGATAATCGGGGTATGTGTTCCCCAGTCAATTTTCGGTAAAACTACAGCAATTTTTTTATTTCCCTCTATCGACAAAAAAAAATTGTTAGCAAATGAAGAGATAGTGTACTCAGAAAAAAAAAACGAATTCGGTTCTTTCATTCACTATATAGGTACTTCATGATTAGTTGTAATTATGGAGGGAATTCTTGATTAATAAATCTGAAAAAATCGAAATAAATGGAAGCTAAAATATTTGCTCCTGTGTCTTTAAATATTGAGTGTCTATTGAAAAATTAATTGTATGATACTAGCTTCGACTTAACAGCAGAGTAATATTTAATTAGGTGAATGGAATTAAAACATACTTGAGATCAACATTGGGTCATGCTCAATATAAATAATAATATTGAGATATTTCCTGAAGAGGGAAAACTTTAATTAGAAACCATGTAGGTAAACTTGTTCTCTTCTCTCATATGAAAGAACTCTATATCAAGTTTAGTAATAACATTTTATAAAACAAAATGTTCCTTATCATTTGTACTGAGATAATTAGTGATTCATCAGTCGACTCAAAAACGCTTTTATGTAATTTAGCTTTTTATATATTTTAAAAACAATTAATTTTCACATAGAGAGATGAAATTGTAGAAAGTTGGAAGATAGAAATATTATTTTTGTATTATTGTGCCTCTACTCTCATTTTTTTTCCCTGGATACTCCACTGCTTGTTCTATTATTACTTTACTTTAAAAGGAGTGTTATAAGCAAGGAGTTTATTTGAAACATAGAATTAACTCAAAGATATTAGCAACACCTGCAGTCCAGTTTTCACAGGAAATACCTTTAAGAAAATACAGTACAAACTTATATTTTCTACTAAAATTGATGTTTTACAATATAATTGCGTTACTATACAGGTATTGAGAATATTTATTAAAAAATGCCAGACTTGATGTATGAATACGTGATAGAATGTTAAGTAACATTTCTTCCCATGAAAATGGAAAAAACTAAATATTAACGCTAGAGGGATTTGAGCTAATTATCTCTAAGAGATTGTCAGTCATAAATTTAGACTCAATTGGCTAACAGTATTAAAATCTCATTATCAAAGAACAACGAAAAAAAAATGGTGAAAAAGACGGATTATTTTCTAAACTTCGAGGTGCAAGGTGTCAATTAAACTTAAGTTTAATTAAAATAAAATAATTCAATTGAAATGAGCCGTATCAGTAGTTACGTGGAAAATAGCATATATTTAACTTGTTCTGATTTTCTGAGGATGCCTGAGTTCAAACCCCAGTCGGGTGTACTGAAGGTGGTTTTTACTCGATGGCTTCCCATTCTCTCTCGAAGCAAATTCGGGTGGATTTTGTCCTCTAAATATTACCTTCTACAACCCTAACCCACAAGCGTAATTAAAACTATTATATACCTGATGGTTTGTAAGACGTCATGGAAAATATTTTGCCCTAGTTTAATCTAAAAATCCAGGATTCACTCTACCTGTATGAAAGTGAAATTTTATATAAATAAAATAAACTCAACAGGGGAGTGTTATGACTTTAAAACCAACAGCTCCCACAAAAATATTTTCATCTGGTAACACATGTCCATACGATAAATAATCTCACAGCCCTACTATAACCTCACAACACTTTCATTCTGAAAATACAGTCATTGCTAGTTTTATAATCTCTTTTCCTTTCCACCCTTTATAACACCATACTCCTCCAATCGCACTTCAGTCTAACACTATCTCTACAAAACATCCAACCCCATTGGCCACGCCACCCCCTTAAAAAACTCTCTCGCATTAAACTTCTTTTTTTTCCCCACCATAGCTTCAGCAAACGATGAACATTTTTTTTCGAGCTAACTCTTGGCCACCATTCTAAACAGCATTCACCCAGACACTGATTCTATTCAATGCCACACATTCCAATTAATTTAGGAGGGTGTTTAGGTGGTGTGAAAGGGGTGGGATGGTGAGACGGAGGATGGGAAATGGAGGTATATGATATGGACCAGGCCGGGTGCTGGCTAATAGGGGGATAAACTCACCCCCCCAGCTCTCCTATTCACCCTCTCCTCATACAAACCACCCCTTTAAACTAATTACGGGATGTTACCTATATAACTTGCTACACCGTCAGCACAATGGTGTTTTTTTATTCCTTTTTTTTTACTCTTACCCAAACAAGGGGACCTACATGGGTAACGTGACCCTATCTGATTATTGTTTCTCTGGAGAGAACATTCCAGAACCGACCTTCCTCATTGTTTGCCTTAGGCTAAGTAATTTAAGTCACTGATAGCTGGTAGAACAAGCATATTTACTACACATTTTATCTTTAAATTTAGTCAGTGAGAAAAATTAAATCTAATTATTTAGGCTAGCATTTATTTTTTAAATGAGTTGTGTGTTAATTAGCTAGTTAGAGCTTACCCCTTTATGGAGTTAACGTATTCAATAAATAACTGACTCTTCAACTTTCTCAGGGGCTAATCTGTGAGCTAGTTTTTTTTAAAAAACCTAATGACTTTCTCTCCAACGTTTTGTATTTTACTAACAAAATTATGATTTTTTTTAAATTAAAACATTTTTTACATGACATACATAGCTGGTTAGGGTAAAATAAACATATTAAAAAGCTTACGCAATGATAAGAAAAACAAAAACAATATTACATGGATATGGTATAGAATTTTTCGAAATAAATACATATTATAGGTACAATTTATTGTTTCACATATTCATACGTCAGATCATGTACATACATCGGCTATCACTTTTTATAGGTAGACTATTCTTTATACCCATAAAATAACAATAATAACAAAGCAAAATATTATATCGGTTGGTCTCAAAGATTTATATTTGTATTTTATAAAAATCCCTACCTTCAAAAATCCTATTTATTGTAACAAACACAGTATAATACTCCATTAGCCCATATTTTTAGCAGTAGGTTTTATAAATGTTGAAAGAAATAATTTACTATACTATTGAAAACTCACTTAGAATTTACAATTTTTGTAAATACATATATAAAAGAACGTCACGTTAAACGGGAGAAGCTTGAAACAAAATGTTTTAAAAACTAAACAAAGTATAAGTTTATATTACTGGAACGTTTGAAATCGAGCCCACACCCAAAGGTTCTAGAACAAAGGAATAATCTGCAGAAATTAAAGAGAGAAAGAAAGGAGTTTCTACAGTAAAACTCGTTAAGGCCTAGGTATGTAGAGTCNCAACTTTTTGGTGAGTGTTGGGAAATACGTAAATCTCCATTTCTCTCCCCTTTTACCTTTGATTCGATAGATCCTTAAGGTGCTTGAAACTTTACAGGTGTGTGAATGTGTGCGTCAGAAGAAAATGACAAAGCGACCAACAAAGAGAAAGTTACATGCTCGAATAATTTTTTGTCGTGACGAGACTAAGTATATTTGTCCTGTAAGTCTAACGAAGATATGATTTAAAAAACATCATTTATTTGGTTGAACTAAAGTAATTTTTTAAAAAAGAATTCTACCTTTTGCTGCTACACGCAAAACTATTGCTACCACGCTAATTATTATCTCCAATATGTGTATGACCATAAGATCATAGCAAAGTGAGGGTTGAGACAGAGTAAAATATGCTGATTAATAAATATTTAATCTTAATTATTGTTTGTGGATGGTCTGTTACAACAACATTCGTTTTTAAGCAATGTATGTTGTTTGTCCAGTAGCTGCAGTCTCACATTAATAAATCAAATTTTAATCCACGGATAAATTCCTTGCTGTATCGCTTAAAGTAATTTGTATTGTATTTAAATTATTTAAATACATATAACTATAAATATATTTGAGCTATTTAAACAAATATGATAATATAATTTTATTACTATTATATATAATTATATATAAATTCAAAGGTTTAACGAAGTCTTAATTTATAATTTCTCTCCACCCCACGAATAAATCGACGTTTCATGACCCTCTGAAACTGAAAAAGTGATTTCCATGATTCCACCCTTTTGTTTTTCTGTATCTTGACTTAGAACTGAAACCATTTTACCGATCATGATAAAACTTGGTATCCAGGGATATTAATAAGGTTTCCTCGAGAAGTTTTTGGAATTAGATATCCAATCAAAATTAATTGAATAATATATAAGGTCAAAAAGAGAAAGATTGAATTTTCTTGGAATTTGCTGTACAAATTTTGATAAACTTTTGTTTCTAGGCATTGTTTAAGATAAAAATCAAAATGGTACCCCTCATTTTTACATCAAAATAATTTTATGGTACTCTATTTAATAGTAAATTTACAGTTTTGATCATTTTTTCACCACTAGTTGAGATGCTATTTAACTTATCTTTGTTATGTTTAAGTAATATCTAAAATAAAAAATCTTTTATGTGAAATATATTTTATAAAAACATTTTGAGTTTTTTCATTTATGCTCTTTGGTGTGGTGTTTATGTAACAATGCATTTTATTTCGTTTCACAAATCTTACACGTTCTTAGTAAGTCTCTATTTTAGAATAAAAGAAAGAGAAAGTCAGTTCGGTGTATCGTGCCATTTGCTTATAATGTAATGTTAAAACACATATGCTTAACTCTACTGATAGCATTGGAAGACAAAATAAAATGATCTAAATACACACAATTATTTTGGTGACCTTGAAACTACCACGTATTTATTCATTATCCTGTATGGCAAGCTAATGGTACATTTGGAGCTGGAGCCTCTTTTAGAATTCAAGAAAATAATTATTGACATCCACATTGATATAATTTCACTATATTATAATTGTTAGTAATATTTATCAAAAATTACAGCTCCAACTTACATACACTGACCTATGGATATATGAAAGTATATCCAAAAACTTTTCCAAGATGTCAAATATATCCATACATAGGTATCTTGGGGTATATATATTTTTTCCAAACTAATATTAACTACATTTATAAAATTAACTGTACAAAACTATACTATAGATTATAGATTAATTCAAATAAATTTCTCTCTCTTTGTGTATTTTAAATGAATCTATGAGATGTACAGTTCTGAAGGGAATAAATATGCGTTGGAAAAGGACAAAAAACCGCCTTAAACCACTTGGTAAGCCACTGGTGATTTGAGAACTAAATAATAAATGTTTAGTTTTAACTACTGCATATAAAAAAGTCGCATCAAACACCTTGTTTCAATCAATAACCTTTCCGACTACTGAACTAAGCGTCCCAGGTTTGATTCACGGTAAGCTAAAAAATAATAATTTATAATTGTGAATTTTAGGTTTTTCCTTTCACATTCGGTTCTAGATTTAAATTAGTTTGTATGTTGTGGGCTGATAATAGCAATTGGTTCAGAAAGTGTACTTTAAGGTGGGAATGTAGTAAACTAGAGAAAATTCTAGTGTTTTACCAGATTTTATAGTAAAAAATATTTTGGTGAGTATAAATAAAACATATCTTCAGCACAAACATAAGAGCTTAATTTCCTTCACATAGTGATTGATACCCACAATTATTTAATATCTGTCATGAGGCTAGTGGAATTGGATGAGAACATTTTTAAAGGCGTAGAAAAAGTTTACACTAAATTTCAGGATACTCTTGACGGATATTCAAGGACTGTTGATATCACCACGTGAAATAAATTTAACTCTATATTTGTGATAAGAGAATATTTGATTTATTTTTGATCAAAAATGTTTTGATGTAAAATCTCCAAAAACTCTTACCTTTTCTTGAGCCACCTACATCTCTTCCATAATTAATTAATTTAATTAGTAAAGATATAAAATAAAAGGCACTTTCCTTGAGTGAATAGCCAACAAAGTAATGGTCACGTCAAAAAGTGATCAGCTTCATGTCTAACATCACCAACACGTTAGAAAAAACAGTTGGCGTTCTTTAGTTTGATCTAGGAAACAGGTTTTTATGCATCCAAAAAGGTTATAATCATCTTTACTCGGAAATAGTGTTTTGAGGTTTATGTTAAACACACACACCATTTCATCTCAATCATATTAACATGGACAAAAAAAAACCGTGTCCTTTTTTCTTTTTTTTTTCTTTTTCGATTCTTACATCGTCGTTGACAATAAAGTTACTCCCCCTCCCAAACTTTAATCTTATCCACCAACCCGCGAATCTTTAAAAAAAAAACAAACAAGAAAAGAGCTACGCTACAACAAGACGCAGTTCCGGACAGCCAATAAGAATGAACTAAACGGGCACGTCGCCGTGTGTGCGCGCTGCTGGCGGGAGAAATGGCGCCCCCGGGAAATAAACCTCGAGTGGTTCACCCTCGTTTATCCCCCTCTAAGCCCGTTCTCTTAACATCCCCCCCTCCCATCCCTCGGTCCTAGCTCCTGGAGTGTGTGAATCAAGACTCCTACATATTCAATCTTAACCGTCCCTTTATAAACTTACAAAACTGTGTCACATTCTAACCGTTGGTATGGGTGGTTTGATGTTGAATGAAATACCACACTTGACCGTTTCTATGACGGTGGATGGTCACAAAGGTCTTCCGCTTGTCTGAACTTAGGTAGGGTGAGAGAAAACGCGAATGAAAGATTGCGTATTTTTGCGGTTTTAAAGACACGAAAAATCGGTTGTTTTTTAAACAAAATAAATCAAATATTGCTTAAGTAGATATTTATTTTAATTTTCTGCACATTTTCTAAATATCTGTCTTGAATATAGTGGTATTTGAACACGTTTTATTAATGATAACAATTAATCCTTGTCAAATTACGCAAAGTCCATGACAGGTATTCAATATTTTTTTTAGCACCGCGTCTTACAAACCTTTCAGGCAATACCCTTATGTATTAGTAATGAGGAAGGATGAATTTAGAAGAAGTGTACACACATTTGCATAGAGGGATAGGGACTTTTTTTTACTTAACACCATGTCTTACTACCCGTTCGGGTCATACGCTTAAGTACTAATTAAGCTAATGGGCTAGGAATTGGGAAGGTTGAATATAGAGGGAGTTAACCCGCATTTGCGTGGAGGGATAGTGGAAAACCGTTTAGAAAAAACCACCCACAGTTGACCTGAACAAGATTCTAACCTCGATCTCTGCGTTCTCGGCAGTCTAGCTCAACACGAAACCTGTGCATTAGCTAACTATGCCGCCAAGGTGGGTGAGGAATGTTTATAAAAACAACCCTCAGAGCACCAACCAGGATTCAAGCCTCGATCTCTCCATCATCGGAAGCCTAATATTTTGCTAGAATGACGCCTTAGATCATATATTCAATATCTGTTGAGATTACTATGTGCAGAAAATTAAACTAAATGTTTCTACTGAAGTAATATTTGATTTATTTTTAACAAATAATGTATTTTTTGTCTCAGTAAAACAGTAAAAATGTGGATCATAGCTTGCGTTCCTTTCCATATTGTCTGGTTTGATCCTAATATGTTTCCCAAGCTGCTCTGATATTGTGTGTTCATGTATAGGTTCAAACTTATATTAAAAAAAACTACGTGGGTGGTTATGTTGTCTAAGGTGTCATTCTCGTGATGAACTAGATTGGGGGTGACTGGAAGTTTTAGGTTTTAAACTTGTCCAGGTTTAGTGAAGGTGGTTTTTTAATAAATTAAACTCCATTTTTCCTCTTCAAAAATATATCTCCTTTAAGTTATACGAATAAACCGAAAGGGTGGTTAAACGTGAAACATAAACAGTTTATTCCAAACCATACGTTTATCAAAAAGGCATCGAAACTATTAATGGCTTAATTCAAGGTGTGTAGGGATGAGGTAACGCATTATTATCATCAAGGAACATAAAAAAATATAGTACAACAGACAGATATTAGAACCATGGCCTTTATGTAGACAGGAATAAATTATATTGTGTGACTAACACTGTATATCACGTGAAAACTAGATCTATTAATATAAATAAAGTATGCTAGTTTGACGTATTGTGAAATATAAACCAATTTAAATTAAAATTTGATTATATTATGACATAAAATTCTTACACTACTGAAAAAAATTATAGAAAAAAAATCTTTCAAGTTTAATACTGGAAATAAAATACTTAATCCCCTTACATCAATTGATAGGTCCTAAAATGAGATTTTAATACTCTTCTTAAATAAACATATCAGTTTACCAATATAAACAATAATCAAATTCTTCGTTTTTCCTGTTATTGAAAATATTGTTTTATGACATCCGAGAATAACTTAATGGCAATATTGTTTTATTGATGTGAAGCGTGGGTTTGTCAGAAGAAACACAAGAGCAAGATGAACATGGTTGTAACGATATTTATAATAAATGAATGTGGAAGAACTCGTATGGACAGAGTCGGTAATGAATGGGTGGTGAAGGAGTGCGGTTTGAAAGAGAATCCAATAGGTCAATGTGAAAGAAATGTCTTACGTTTGTTTGGGCATGTTCAGAGGTTGAGTGTGGCTCGAGTGACAAAGCAAATATATGAAGGTAGATTGTGTAGATCAAAAGGAATGGTTAGTCTATGTAAGACGTGGAAAAGTGTTGTAAATTAATGTGTAAACAAGAGAGACATTAAGAGTTTTAAGAATAAAAAAGCATGTTTGACTCGGTGTATGGATGTTTTTGAAGCTAAGGGAGTTTGCAAATATAGGGGATTGTGGCTAAGAAGTTAGTGAGGATGGATTAAGTATGGAGTTGTTTTTTGAACTATATGTACAGTTTCTCGCCTACCCCGTAAAGGAACGGCGTGATTATGTATGTATGAGTGCATGAATGTATTGTATGTATGAATGTATTTATGTATATATGTATATATATAGATATGTATATATACGTATATATATGTGTATATATATATGTAAATATGTATGTATGCAATGTATGTATGTATATATGTGTCTATATGTGTATATGTATGTATGTATATATGTATATATGTATGTATGTATCTATGTATGTATGTATGTATGTTATGTATGTATGTATGTATGTATGTATGTATGTATGTATGTATATATGTATGGAATCGGATAATTTAACGTTCGCTTTCTATTCAAATAGTTTATTTGTCCACACAGTTGGACTCACATTATATTGAGCCTCTTACAGTTCCGGGCAAGAGAGGAATTAATTTATAAGAAAGGAGTCGAAATCGGGGGAAAAATCTCTCAAGTAAATTTTTTTAGCTGTCCAAATTACAAGGCTTGTTGCAATACCCAGCGTAAGCTTAGATGTTTTATTATCTTGGTCCAAATCTACAGATCAAGAAATTGTTATTTATAGAGACATCGCCCAGTTTTTATGACATCTATAGCCTTTTACTGTACAAACATTCACCGACTAGCATACATTTATATTAAATAGATAGTACCCACCTCAATGGCGTAGTTAGCTAACGCTTTAGTTTTGTGTTGAGCTAGAATGCTGAGGACGAGGAGAATGAGGTTTGAATCTCAATCGGGTGAACTGGGGGTGGCATTTCCTAAATAGTTTTCCACTCTATCTCCATACAAATGCGGCCCTACTTCATCTATATTCAACCTTCTAAATTTGTAACCCATTAGCGTAATTAATACTTAAGTGTATAGCCCGAACGGGTAGTAACATGCAGTGCTAAGTATTATTATTAAATAGATAGTGATTTTGCTAGTGAAAAATGTAATTTTGTATATATATATATANGTATTTGTAACCAATGTTTTGAAAATGTGTATTCAGTGCCGCGATTATAAAATAAAAATGGTTTTATATTAATAGATACTTATGAACCTCTCACCCTTTTTTACAGGCAAAACGACTCTTGTATATATATATATATATATATATATATATATATATATATATGAATTTCATCAAATGTGGATCCCCCTTTTTATTTTTTTATGTGTTGGCTATATTTGTAGACTTGAACAAAGTTATTTCATTAATACATGTTTATTAAAATGTTTCAATTATTATATAAGGTTTTCAAAAGTTTTTCTTAAATATTTGTCTACAAAATTACAAAAAGAACAAAATAGTGTAAAATTCCACTTTACCCGCACATGTCGGGTAAATTAGCCCAGTACATCTAGGTGCTCATAATGAGCATATAATAATGGTTTATAAAAAAGCCATATCCTCAAAATATGTATACACATAAGTTTAAACTCTTAAACTAGAACACATTAAGATTATTTTTGAATATTTTTCAAGTTTTAGTTTTTAAATTATGTTAGGATGGCCAAGTTTAAATAAACACCCCATCACTCTAAGAAACTATTTACATAAATCACAAATAAAATTTAAAGACTCAACCCCTGAACATTTTACATGACACCAGTACTGACACTTAATACATTTATATTATCCATTTTTCATGGGATTGATCTTCAGAAAATTTCCCCGAGCAGTAGATGCACCCAGTGCCTTCCTCATTTTCTAATTCTTGTCAAACCCTTTTGCACTTCGATTGCTTTTGGTTAAAATTGAATGTTTGTGGATTTTTTTTGTCTGAAAACCAGTTTTTACAAGTAGTTTTCATTTTTTATTTTTTACTTTATATTATTTTGTTTTTGAAAGGAGCTAAAGTGATTAAACTCACTACTCCTTTTGGTCTCCCTCATTTAGAGAGAACAACTAGTTTGTAAATTCTGGAAAAGGGAAGAATATATCAGAACGAGATATACAACGATAGTGCCTTCATTTGGAATAAAATCTTACATTGAAGTTGACGATATTGGTCTAGACTGATGAATAGTTGGATCCGAAGATGAGCTGATGTTTAGTTGCATGTTAGCTGGACATGGAGCGCTTAATGGCGTGTTAGATGAACCTGGAGTTCTTAGTGGAGTGTTAGATGAACCCGGAGTGCTTAATGGCGTGTTAGATGGACCTGGAGCGGTTAGTGGCGTGTTAGCTGGACCTGGAGCGCTTAGTGGCATGTTAGCTGGACCTGGAGCGCTTAGTGGCGTGTTAGATGGACCTGGAGTGCTTAGTGGCGTGTTAGATGGACCTGGAGCTCTTAGTGGCGTGTTAGATGGACCTGGAGTGCTTAGTGGCGTGTTAGATGGACCTGGAGTGCTTAGTGTCGTGTTAGATGGACCTGTATCGCTTAGTGGCGTGTTAGATGGACCTGGAGTGCTTAGTGGCGTGCTAGATGGACCTGGAGTTCTTAGTGTCGTGTTAGATGGACCTGTATCGCTTAGTGGCGTGCTAGATGGACCTGGAGCTCTTAGTGGCGAGTTAGCTGAACCTGGAGCAGTTAGTGGCGTGTTAGATGGACCTGGAGGACATAGTGGCGTGTTAGATGGACCTGTATCGCCTGGTGGCGTGTTAGATGAGTCTGTAATGAGCGTAGTTGCTCTACGACTTGTTTGTAAGTTAGATGGATCTTAAACGAGGTTAGAGTTTTGTTTCGAATTGTTTACAGGGTCTTCATTTATTCTCATGCTTTCATCAACTTCTGAGGCAGAAAAATCAATATCAGTAAAAACATGTCTATTTGTAGGGTAAATAACTGTCGCTCGAAACCCATTGACTGAATTTTTTTTCCTGTCTAGGCTTTTAGGTTAGCATTTCCAATTAGTTCGGCTACTTTAAAATGGGTAGTTGCTCTAGTATTCACCCTCATAAAAATTTTTAGCTCCTCGCTGTAGTATTGCTTCAGCACGCCCATAAATTACTTATCAAGTGGCTGTAGTTTATGGGTGCTATGTGGAGGAAGGTATATTATTGTTACATGTTTGTTCCTGGTTTTTTCGATCAATTCTATGTTTCTCGTGTGACGGAAATGACCATCTAAGATCAACATGATGGGATCACTTTCTGTAGGTTTTATATGTTCAGTGAAATGACCAAACCATTCACAGATAATTTCACTGGTTTTTCAGCCTGAAGGCTGGCAAGGAATATTGTTCCTGGGGAAGCCCCTTTACTCAGTAGCTGGCTGAAGTTCTTCCTTGGGAAAATCATCATGGGTGTGATGTAGCTCCCACCAGCACTCATACACACCACAACGGTAATTAGTGAACCTCCCTCAGCAAAAGTTATGGCACCTGTCTGCCGTTTGCCCTTTAAAGAAATAACTTGAGGGTTTTTGCTAGCTACTACTGTTAAACAACTCTCATCTACATTGTAGATTCTACCAGGATACTGTGCTTTTTGAAATTCATCCTTTAATAAATCAAAAAATAGGTTGACACTTGTCCTGTTAAAACCTTGAGCTCGTACAAAAGAGGTTCCTATAGGAGTCATCAATGAAATAGTTTCATAACGACTTAAGAAGCCATATAACCAGTCTTTTCCAGCAGAGCCTTTCAGTTCCAAAGACCTCTGTTTTATTTCAATTTTTTTGCGTAAGCTGAAAAGCTAATATTTTAACGTCCTGTCCTGTTAGCCCAGAAATGTGTTTTTCCCCTATGAATAACAAATATTCAACTAGCTCCTCCTCCATTTTCTGACTAAAAACTTGTTTTCATCCAGACTTGGTTGAAACAGCCTCTTCAGGTGATTTATTTGTCATCCGTACATACCTCCGCAATGATGTTCTTGGCACATTGACTAACCTCTCTGTTTTGTTAATACCCATTTATTTCTTCCTAACAGCGGTAAGGACCTCTATCATAGAGTGACGGTTCCATGTTTTTAATTTATTTTTCTTGGCGTTTGTATCCATCTGTGAAAGCACATCAAAAATATTTTAAAAGAATTAAAAAATTATTTTTATACGTATAAAAAATATAGAACAAAATTTTAAGAGTTTATTTTGTAACAAATTACCAATTTAAATACCACAAAATACTGGATTGAAATATGCTTGTGTACACATTTGTGAGAAGGCAGAATGAAAACGCATTTAAGAAAATAGAACTTTAATACACCTGAATACACCTGCATAAGTGACCGCATGGTCTAAGGCGTTACCCTCACAATATACTAGACTGTTGATGATATGGAGATCGGGGTTTGAATCCCAGTTGGGCGCACCTAGGGTGGTTTTCCCTAAATGTTTCTCCACTCTCTCTCCACGCAAATGCAGATACATTCCCTACAAATTATACCCTTGTCATTCCTAACTCACTACCCTAAATAGTACATATGTGTACAACCTAAACAGATATTAAAGCGCGGTGCAAAACAATTACATCCAGATGGGATTCAAACACAAATCTCCCAGTTATAAGAGAACCAGAACAACCTATGTGCCTATCAGTTTGGAATATAAAACTTATTAGTTTTTAAAGAGATAAACCTATATTTCTAGGAAATAACATTCAGTTTTAATGTGTGTCGAAACATGTCCGAGCTTTCAACAAACGATTTGCCTCTGGTTGTTCCATACAAACGAGTCCTCTGTAGACACGTTAACCTACTACTGCATCGATTTGTGATGGGCTAACGCTACCCTAACCCCTCGCCTACAACCAGCTATTTTCCAGGCGCATGCATTCAAATTGTTTTTAGTGGTGGAAAACTATTTTGGTTGATTTTAGTCTCCGATTATTATAGAGGTTATCAAGTTATTAATTATCAAGCAACTAGCACCAGCTTCGGGGGTCATAAGATCTGATGTAGAGTGGTCCAACGTTTATCATCCTATGAGCCAAATTTTACTATCAGTTTGCACCCCAGGTCAAAGATATATTAATTAATTCCAACAACTTAATATAGTTCTATAACTACTTTCATTACTTACTTAAACCATCCGAAACCTTAGCTCAGTCAGCAGCGTGTATGCCTACTGAATTAAGTGTCCCGGGTTCGATTTCCAAGAATTTATCATTGGTGAATTTTGGGTTTACCCTCTCACATTGATAAATTGACGGTCGGGGAATGGATGTTGGGCCTGTCCTAGTCTTAAGTTAGATTATAAAGTATATGAAGCTATGACCGGCCTAGCCAGCCAGTAGTGGAAAATATATGACTTGAATAAAAAACTAGCCCGGACCACAGGCTGGAAACAGTAATGGATGTAAGGTAACTTATCAAAACCAGGTTCGGTGGCAGCATGGTCTAACGCACTACTCTCGCAATAGACTATACTGACGATGACGGGGAGATCTAGGTTCGAATCTCTGTCAGGTTTAATGAGGGTATTTTTTTCCAAATCCATATCCACTCTCCATCCGCGCAAATTCGAGTGCACTTCCTCTAAATATAATCTCCCTAATCCCAAAAACCATTACAATAATTAGTACATAAATGTATAACCTGAATATATAGTAAGAGTTGGTGTTAAAAAAATGATTAAACTATATTTTTGGCTGGCAAAATATTTCAAATTTAACTGCCAAAAAAAGAGTGTATTAATATTTCAAACATGTATTATTATAGAAGGAACGCTTTGATTAAACATAATAAGTTACATAAATAACAAATAAAAAGAGTAACAAAATAACCAAAAGTTCATATTTAATCAATTCAACAAGTACACCAGATATTCTAAAATACACAATAAACAACGTAATATATGTATCTTACAAATAGGATTAGAAACATTCCTGTTTTATAAGAATGTCTGAAAGGAATCTTTTTATTCTCATTGCATACATTCATTGAAAAATAAACAAAAAGCAATCACTAAGGAAAACAACGAATTAAATTGATGTAAATTTGAACAAATTCACAGAGCAAACATGAATATATCAAAACTCAAAATAAATGACTTTTCTCAGAAATAAAATGTAAAATTCAAGCAAGATGGTACGTAGATAAAGTTAAAAAAAAATCATCTGCAAAACTAAGAAAATAGTGAAAAGTATCTAAAATTAAATAAACTAAACACACAAAAATAATTGTTTCGTTAAGGAACATTAAGTATATTCACATATAAGGTCACACAGGTAAAGACGTATGTCTCGTGTTGTACGATTTGGCCGGGTAATGATAGAGGCCAGCATTAGTATCCCATTCATGTAAAATGAGTTCTTTCCCTAAAATTTTCTACTTTCACTTTAAAAAAAATATGATTACGTTTACTCTATCCTCATTTCTACCCACCAAGTTTTAAATTTTAGTTAATACCACTTCTTTTTATTATTTGGTCAGGTTATACGCATATTTAATAATTACGCTACTGGTTTAGTGATAAGGAAGGTTGAATTTTAGATTAAGTGTTCCCGCGTTTGCTTGGAGGGATAGTGAAAAACTATTTTGGAAACAAACACCTTCAATACACTCGACCAGCAATCGAACCCTGATCTCTCTATTATCAACATTATAATCTAACACGAAAGTGACACCTTAAACCATGTGGCTACTGAAGCAGGTAAGTTGATATTAGTATTCGGATAAAGCAGGTGGGTAGTAATAAACGAAACATGAGAAAGTACCGATGTTAGTTACAAATTAGTAAAAAATTCAAACTGAGTAGTGATTTTCTTAGTAACGTGGTAGCAAAGGGGGATTTTTACTGTAATTAATATGGTTATAATTATAAAAATAGGCAAAACGTAAGGCTTATAGAAAAAACTATTATTCAACACTGAAGTAGACATCTCTTCTACAGTACCTCTATCTTGTAAAATTCTATGGCTAGATTTCTATGACAGGTGTTTTGATTCGACAGCCAATATATCACTCACTTTATGAAAGAAACCAAAAAAATGTTATTTCAAAATGATGAATTGTTGCCCTACCGGAAATATAACCTGGAACTCATTGTTGTTTGTCGGATGTGATTACCGGGTGATTACTGGCCTAGATATAAGATTTAAGGAGGGAGCATATGGAACGCGAGTTAAGGGCAGTTTTTTTGCAGTTTTTAGAAAAAAAACAAACAAATTTTGACCAAAATATAACCAAACTTTTCTCTACTAAAAATATAAAACCTAATTTCCTCCACAAGGTGATACCAACTGTACTTGAATATTTGTCATGGGTGTCATTTAATGAATATTTTTTATTAATTTAAAAAGTTTGTCTCATAATACCACTCTACTTATGAGAGATATTCAACAATTATTGTTGATATCACCATGTTAAAAAATTTGAACTATCTGTTTCTACTGGTCCAATATTATATTTATTTATTTAGGCCAAATATTTTTTTTCTATAAAAACTGTAAATATACTAACATCTACTCGTGTTACATACATCAGAACCTTAAACAGATTATACTGAATAATATTTGTCAAATGAATCTGTATTTGACTTAATTAAAATTTTTTTAAAAATATATTGTTCCCCAATTTCAACCACCAACATTGATTAAATATCACTAAAATTTGGCATTACGTAAATATGTTTTATTTGATTTAGAAAGTTGTCAAAAGCTTACAAAAATACTCTCATATGTATTATAATAAAGTTTATTTTACTTAATTACTAACTCTTTGGCATTAGATACTTGAAAGTTCATTGCCGCATATACAAAAGTATGCCACCTTTACCTATTTTGAGCTAGTTCCATCCAGCCCAACTCATCACACCCTATTTCTATGTTTAGCAGTTCCCCTCACTACACCATATCCCTACCTTGAGCTAGTTATATCCAGTCTACCTAAGTATATCTTATCCCAAGCTAGATCTATCCAGTCCACCTAATCACACACTATCCCCTTCTTAAGCTAGTTCTATCAAGTCTACTTCATTACACCCTAATCTCTATATTAAGCTAGCTCCACTTAGTCCACCTCATTACACCCTATCTCTATCTTAATATAGTTCCATCCAGTCCACCTCACTACACCCTATCTCTATCTTAAGCTAGTTCCATCCAGTCCACCTCATTACACCCTATCTTTATTTTAAGATAATTCCATCCAGTTCACCTCATTACAACCTATCTCTCACTTGAGATAGTTCCATTCATTCCACCTTATTACACCCTATTTCTATCTTGAGCTAACTCTATCCAGTCAATCTCATTTCAACCTATCTTTCTCTCTTTAGATAGTTCCATTCATTCAACCTTATTACACCTTATTTCTATCTTGAGCTAGCTCTATCCAGTGCATCTCATTACAACCTATTTCTTTCTTGAAATTGTACTTAACCTCGCTCCCTCCATGTTCTTATTATTACTACAGTCTTACTAGTAGTTCTGTGAACAGTAGACCTCCCTCCATGTTCTTTTCGTTACTACTGTCTTACTAGTAGCTCTATGGACAGTATACCTCGCTCCCTCCATGTTCTTATCGCTACTACAGTCTTATTACTAGTTCTATGAACAGTGAACCTAGCTCCCTGTTTTTATTATTACTACCTTAAACATTTATTTTTGGAATTCAAGTTGGAATAGCTCCTAACATTTCTCCTTCAATTTGGAGTTTATATTTTTATTTGATGATAAAGTTAGACAAAATACAAATGAACACTATATTCAATATTATATTAAGATATTCTTAGAGATTAAACGTGGTCCAAGTTTTTAAGATGTTACTCCCTAAATACATTTCAACCTAATGTGCCCTAGTTAGTTTGCGTGTCCACCGAAACGGATAGTATCCGATAATGAATTGTTAACACATTTTAATGCAAACAGCACTAAAAATCCGCATCACGAAAAAATGTTAGACCAAGAACTATAGTAGTATAACTTAAGGGGATTTTTTTTGTCTAAGTGATGTTACGGAAGAGAATGGAGAAATTGAAAATGGGGTAATCTTTCCTTTAGTGGTCCATTATTATCAGCCCACGCTAATATACCAGTTTCGACATAAAACTGCAAACATAACTTGGAATAGCCCCTTTTCCTCAGTAAAACTATGATATTGAGAGGGTTCAGAAGCGGTGATGGTGGTGATCTCAAAACTAAAGGTCAAGCCGTATTTGTGGTAACTGCCACGAGAGAGGGGGAGGGAAGGGGGGAGAGATCAACTCCCGTTATGTGGGACCGTAGAACGTCTCCCGCCAAGAGAGTTTGAGGGAGAGGGATGGGGAGATCTGCTGAATTACCCATGAAAAGGGAAGAGGGATTGAAGCAAAGAGCGGAGGTAAAGTCACCACTAACGGATCAGAAGACAAATGAAAGTAGATAACTAAAGAGAGTTTGAAAAAGAAAGTCATAGAAGAAATACCGCCGAGAATATATTTTTTTCTGGTGTGGAAATAAACAAACACGAATTTTTTGAAAAAGATGAGACAGGGAAACGTAGATTTTTATAATTTTTGGTTTCTGGATAATCGCCTAACGCAAAAGATAAACGGGCTTATTTAAAAGTCTTAAACTTTTTCCTCACACTAAGTCTTGTAATACACATAATGTGTGTGAATAAGAAAACATATTTTCCAAATAATATTTATATCACCTATTTTAGAACTAAATAAAATTAAATAAACGGTGAGACACGCCGTTAAAATAAGTTACAGTTAGGATATCAAAGGCGTAATTCTCATCTTGTCTGTTTTTGCCAGCTACATGATATCCCAACTAGGTAAAACTAGTTCTCTACTAAATGGTTTCTCATATTACCTTCAATCAAATGTGGGTAGGCTTACCCTAAATTCTCTCTTCTTCGCCCTTACCCCGTTGGTATTCTAGCATGTTATTCACGTAAATATTAAAGGTGTCTAGTTATAAGGGTTAGTTTGTAAGTCGTGTGGTGATGTTTTATATGAGTTTAAGTTTCATTTTAATAAAACACTATCAACTTCTCTGTTTTCTTGTAAAGTGAGGGTGTTGAACAATTTGCAAGTGCAGGAGAATATTAATAAACTTGGCCAGACATGCGATCTTGCTTTGCCTGTGAAGATGAAGCTCATCATATTAAAAGCTGTGGTTTCGTAAACCGGCTTTGAGTCTCTACAATCATAAAAACTCATTCATAATCTCTATTCCCATAAATAAAACGTGACTAAAAATACTAACTCTTTCTCATTCAAACGGAAAAAATACTTACAAAATTATCAAAGCATTTTGATTTTTCAGTTTTGTGAATTTAATGTGCACCTTATGATAAACCAGAATGTTTTTCTTTTTCTTAGCACCACGAATTACTTAATATACACGTCCGGCTCCTATGAATATATAATAATGATAATAATGTGTTGGGGATTAGGAACTCTTAACTTAGAGGAAGTGTACCTGAATTTGCAGGGAAGGAGAGTAGAAAACCATTTTAGGAAAAATCTATCAGTACACCCGCTGGAGATTATAACCCCGACCTCCCCATCATCGACGATCAAGTCTATTGCGAGAATGATGCCTTGGACTATTCAGATTGCGAAGTGAGAGAATCGACTTACTAACAAACTTAACTCTAGAACAAAAACTCCTAACCCATCCAACCCGGTGTTATTTCATCACTGTGACTGACTTCGGTGGCCCGCATGGTCTATGGAGCTACTCTCATAGTAGAGATTGCTGACTGATGACGGGGAGGTTAAGGTTCGAATCTCGGTCGGGTTTAACGAGGTTGGCTCCCCCCCCCAAAAAAATTTTTTTTTCACTCGCCCTCTACACTTCCTATAAATATTAACTTACTCATTCCTCAAAATCATAAGTGTAATTAGTACATAAGCGTATAACTCGAACATGTAGTAAGATGCATTGCTAAAAAAAGATATCACTGTGTAAGAGAAATCACCGATTTGGAAAACTATTAATTTTTCAGGCATGTCGAGAATTGAAGACAGTACACATAGCTCGGTAGACAAGATCGATACCAAATGATTTAAAGTGTTGGACTGGTATAGTATATAGTGGTATAGTAAGCTACAGTGTTACTAATTATCTTGTTTTTTTAAAAATCGAATGTCACATTTGACCCGGAGTGACTGACATTCAGGCTCGGTCGCCTTATGTGTAGACTACTAGTCGCTCTTGTGCCAGGGAGTGTTGCCCAGGATACACCACAGGAGGTTGTATACACGTCGTACACGCAATGTGATGATAGTTACTACAAAGTTGTGGAGCCGGGGTGAGTCTTAACCTAAATGAAGCCTAATTTACCAAACCCTGGTGATCGTTGGGTACATTCCCCTTAAGGGAAAGAATACCCTAGGTTACCCGCCGTGAATCGAACTTGGGACATATAGACTTGTAGTCAAGTGAACTGACCACTACACCATGGGGCCGATTACCGATTGATTTGATAAATTAGTTATGAACAACATGCAAGCTAAGAGTAATTTGGTTATTCTGGTAATCCCTCACTGGTGAGCACAAGTACTAAGGCGTCAGTCACGTTTGATTTTTTTTTTCGGAATATTGGTAATTTAAATCTGGTAGAAAATAAACTATGTATTTTAAGGTTTACTAAGATATCTAGATCAAAAATTATACAGGTTGTAGGAGGTGACAGGACTAATATTCACGCGCAGTTAGGGAGTGTGACGCCAGTGGTGGGGCCACGAGACACTCAAAGTTGGCGCCCTGTGCACCCGGAGGTAGGCAACATATGTTAAGCACACCGCACAAACAAGGTAAAGGTGTGATTTGCTACAACGTGTCAGACGTGAATTAGAGCCGCGCACATGATACTCATGCGGCTCACGCGAAAATAGAAGTTTTCCGACAGAGCGACTGACGCGTTTGAAATAACATAAAATATCGCAGACGATACAGTTTTTGTCTGTCATTAAATGGATGGCTATTAGTATTAATCAGTAGTTATTAGTATTAATAAAATTGAACCTACAGTTTTATCTTAGTCTTGAGCTGTTCACAAAAACAATTGTTGAAAAGAGCAATTTAAAAACTGTTTGCAAGTTTAATATTAGTTCGTAGAATGGTAAAAATATTATTGTAAAATAAGTTAAGGACATAGACTACCTGTAGAAAGTAGAAATTTAGGATTGTTTAGTTCATACTAATGTTTAAAGAATATTTTTTATGATTATTTTATTTTACAGTAAAAAGTAAAAGAGAATGCAAGTTATCACAAGAATTTATAGCCGCGTGAGCAATCGCGTCTATACTGATTCCAGAGGAGTGCTCGTGTTTGACGCTATCGGTTGTGGTGTGACGCGCCAGCCGTGGGCTATCAAAACGACACAATTTAAAAACACAAGAAGGAGTACATCTCATCTGTCGTGCGCGGCTCTAATGCGCGTCTGACGCGTTGAAGCAAATCACACCTTAAAGGTAGAGTTCCCTCACGGCGACTCGCGTCTGTGACGTGGGATGGTGAGTGGCAGACACGTGATAAAGTGTTTCTCTAGATGCGTATCTTGGTCACCAGTCATGGGTAATTTTCTGTCCAGTACAGAGCGTTCATCATTTAGCAAAATTTTTCAATTGTGTTTTATTTAATGTTTCATGTTAATTCGTTATTTTGGATTAGTGTGGGTAAAACACTATTATTATTATTATTTTATTTTTATTATTATTAGCACCGCGTCTTACTACTCATTCGGGTTATACGCATAAAAAATACAAACTTGATCGACCAATTATTCCTGAGATCTCTTACCATATGTTGTCCTTCACATGTTGGTCCCAGTACACTGGCAAAGATTTGTAAAATAAATGGTACGGCAGACCGCACAGACTTTCTCTCTCTTTCTATAAACTCGTAAGATTTCTGAACGGAATAATATACATTGTATCATCACCCCTCCACATAAGAACACGCATAAAATAATATACAATGATATATAATCAATGAGAAAAGAGGCGCATCTTTGTCCACCTAAGAGCATTTCAAACAGTTTAATGTCTTCCACAAGGGTCAACACTTCGTATTAAAATTTCGATTTCTGGTTAAAATTTTAACATTTTATATGGTGTTGCAGATCTTCAAGTCATCGCATTGATATTTAATTATTCATTTATACATTTTGACCAATAAAAAATGTAAATATTGACTATTGAGTCTAAAATGGAGATAGATCATTGCTATGCAAACATTTCTCCTAAGAG
>CABFWO010000519.1:46313-77576 GCA_902155825.1 Timema genevievae | reverse complement strand
GAAATTTTAATACGAAGTGTTGACCCTTGTGGAAGACATTAAACTGTTTGAAATGCTCTTAGGTGGACAAAGATGCGCCTCTTTTCTCATTGATTATATATCATTGTATATTATTTTATGCGTGTTCTTATGTGGAGTGGTGATGATACAATGTACATTATTCCGTTCAGAAATCTTACGAGTTTATAGAAAGAGAGAGAAAGTCTGTGCGGTGCGCCGTACCATTTATTTTATATATTCTTCTAATTTTATTTTTTATTTTGATACTATAGAAATATTGAGAAAAAACCGTAGCATTGTTTACATATTTATGTTAGAAATACCATTTCGAAAAGAAAAAGAAAACTTTTCTGTCTTGGAGGTTTGAACGAAAAAAAAAACATTCTTAATTGGAAAGAGCTAATTTAATTAAAATAGTAAAAAATGGGAAATCACAAGAAATATTTGTGAACTTCTTTCCTTTCTCAAACGTTGCGAATGGGGTTTAGTGTTATAATTATGTACGATATGTCCCTGATTACCTTGAGGTGTAATTTGGAGTCAATTCAGACAGACGTTTAAATCATAAAAGAACTAATCTCTTAAGATTTAATCAGGGTCAGACCATGGGTGAAGACTACAAGAATATTCTTATATATAATAATAATAATAATAATAATAATAATAATAATAATAATAATAATAATAATAATAATAATAATAATAATAATAATAATGCAAGTCTGGGATACATCCAGTAGTGGAAATATTAGCCAGTACTAAAGTGCCGTTGCCCAGGCGATGTCCGAATGTACTAATCGTACTTTCTTTCCGTGGAGGTTCTTTCCATGTCCCAATGAAATGAGATGATGGTGATAGTGAGTATGAGGGTGTGGAACCGGTGGTAAATCTTAAACCTAACTAACAAAACCTTGGTGATCGTTGGGGGTAATGATTCATCCGGGAGGTACCTGCCGGGAATCAAACCCGAGACCCCTAGGCTCGTAGCCAGGTGCACTGAGCAGTGTACCACGGGGCTGGCTATTTGGTAAGATTTCACTGTTTTCAATTCCACCACTAACCTGCTTCAGTGGCCGTGGGGTTTAAGGAGTCATTCTTGTGTTAGACTAGACTGCCAATGGCAAGGAGATCGGGGTTTAGATCCTAGTCAACTGTGCTGAGGCTGGTTTTGCTAAACTGATTCTCCACTCTCTCATCTCTGACTCATTAGCGTAATTCGCACATATGCATATAGCCACAACATGTAGTAAGACGTGGCGATTAAAAAAAGTACTATAATTATTTCTTTAAAACTACACCACGATTTGACGTCTGGTTTGGCTGTAATATTATTATTATTATTATTATTATGATTATTATTATTATTATTATTATTATTATTATTATTATTATTATTATTATTATTACCTAATATATGTGTTATTCGTAGGGTCATACGGTCTCCTTGAATGAAACCTTTTTGAGTGAGACTTATTATTAAGGGCCTCTAGACTATGAATCGTATTCGATTGATAACTGTTCACTCATTTTATGTAAATATTTATGCCTCTATGAACTCTTGTCATTAAAATGTTAACTGGACCCATGATGTAGTGGTTATTACACCTGGCTACATGCCTAGGAGTCCCCGGTTCGATTCCCAGCTGGTATCTTGGATATTTTTCCCGTAAGGGGAATTACCCCATAGGTTCACAAGATTTGGTTAATATGGATTAAGTTAGGGTTAGGTGTTTAAACTGGTTCCTTACCCTCATACTCACTATCCCCACCGCCTCATCTCATGGGGACACGGAAAGAGCCTCCATAGAAGGGATGTACGATTAGTACTTCTGGGCGTCTCTTGGGAAACGGTATATTAATACAGGCAATTCTTTCCACAAACCGGGCTACGAGTGATGTAACCCAGACGCGCAATACATATATATATATAAAACCATTTTATATATATATAAAAAACCATTTTAAAAAACACATCAAGCTTTGAAAATAGTTATTAAAAAAAATCTTCTAATCCCAATTTCGTGGCTGTCAAGCTAATAATGCATACAGCCATATAATATATAAGTTTTCTGGTTCGAGCGTAATTTATTATCTAAATTATTGTTTAACCGACAGTGAGATGGACTCAGAGTCTGACCAGTGTGTCCTCGGTGAATTCCAAACCCATTCTCCAAGTTTTACTGCCGGTTCGGACTGTACATGGGAGTAAACCATTTCTACATTGCCTATTGTATTCTCTAATCCGTGTCGACAATCCACCTCTACACCACAAATATTGACAGGAAACTGCACGTCTATTCATCATTATAAATTCAGTTCGGTTTAGTAATCAATTTGTCACAAATCAGTAAGTTCGGCACAAACCTAGCCTGTTTATTGTGTAATATTTTGTAGAGTATCTATAATTATTGTAACTTTACTGTACATTATACTTTTTTTTCATGTTCAAGTATGTTTACTATTTCTCATTTTAGTTTAGTTTGGTGCAAGCTCTTTCTTTCTCTCAGATCTTTTGGCTGGTGGAGAGGTGGGATAGATTTTGAGAGGTAAAAACAGGATTTGGATATAGATACCAGATTCACCCCTATCCTTATTTATACTTGGGGTATGAATAAGGAAAGTACAATAATCTAGATGTCACATATCCCTATTTACGTGAAAATATTGGGGAAACATTCACAAAAAGTATTTAAACATCTCACTATACCCAACTGCAATTCAAAACCCCGACAAAACTATTATTGAAAGAAACAAGCCTGGCGCTTTTTAGCACTCACCAACTGGTGAAATCCAAGTAGTATGATGGTATTATGTGGCTTTCATATTAATTCGGTGAGGTTGGGTGGTATTTCTAGCTCTCAGTCCAAGTTTAAGAAGTTAAGAATTTATCAGACACGCAAGCATTCAAATTGTTCAGAGTTTGGTGGCAATTCAAATAGATTTTCGACCGAATGTAAGATTATATTTTAGGAATGGTGGTAATAGATGGGTTAAGTTTCACGTAGTTTTTCAAAACTTAAGACGTTGCCATGAATATAATATACCCAAGCATACCCACTTTCTTATTATAGACCAGGGATCTTAAACCTTTTTATGTCTAAGGGCCAAAGTTTTTCTCTCTTGTTGGCTCGCGGGCCACGATACTGTTACTAACAATATTAGGATTGAAACCATATTAAAATATTCGTACAATCTCATTTTTATACACTTATACTCACACTAGGGATTAGGCTCGTCTCCGACAGGTGAAATCTTGAATTTCTCGAGAAGTATATTATCTTTTTTTGTTTTTTCTTCTGGATTTTTCATAATAGAGGAAGCAAAATTTCTTTTGCTTCTAGAGTTGTCATTTTCAAGCTCAATGTACATTTATTTATTAAAAAAGTAATACTTTTCTTAATATAAAAGCAAAAATAATTTATAAAATAAAGTACGTAAATAAAATATGTATTTATGTTATCCATTGTTCATGTAATATATATAGGTATTTGTCATTTTTTCTCATGAAATAATTTTATATATATTAGGAGCAAGCAGGCCGAAAAAAGAGTTTGTGTGGGCCGCAAATGGTCCGCGGGTCAAAGATTTCTGTCCCAGACTTCTCCACTGTATTAAAAATATTTCACCTTCAGTACATCCCTATATAGAATTATCCTAATTCCTATTTTATTTTAAATTAGTCATATTATACTCTTGGGTAGATGCATAAAGGCATCAGTCTAGCCTTGTCTTGTCTAATAACGGAGAGGTTGGTGCTTGATTGGTGAACATATTTTGGGACGGTTTCATATTCTCCCTCCTGGCAAATGAAGTGAATCATTTTCTCTGAATTATACCTTCATTATACTGTATCCATTAGTGTTAGCTTGATATAAAATTAGTTTGGACTCTTATGCACAAATAATAAAACAATGTATTTATATGAAAATGTCTTTTTAAATTATTATTATCTTCAATTTATCAGAGTGTCTATCTATTCGGGTTATACTGAATGCCATAAATTGATTGCAACATGAGATGTATTCAGCATTTTATAAGACATTATTTTATTTTAGTATTGTACTTTAATATGATTATATTATTTTACTAAATCCTGTTTATACTATCCGCATACTTACTCTAAAGGGACAAGAATCAGGAGGATTGAATCTAGAGGAAATGTACTTGATTTTGTGCAGAGTGGAAGAATATTTATGTTAAAATCACCTCAGTAAGATTGACCTTAAGTTTGAAGTGTTGGCATGGGCATTTGATAACAAAAATATTTTGGAGGGAGTGGGAACCTGATGATCTACAAAGGGGGGTGTCAGCTCAAAAAGGTTAAAAATCACTGATCTATGGCACGCACGTCAAACTTTTTTGATCAAAGAGGCGACAATAAAATTGAAATTACTCAAGGGAGCACATTTCATAAAATTTATACTGTCACATTCTTTAGGTAAAATAACCTGATTTTAAAATCCTTACTAATACAACAGAAAAGAGTAAGATTATACAAAATATTAAGACTTAATATCTGTTTTCTGTTTTTTTTGGAATACATTTTTAGTAAGTAAAGAATAGAATAAAAGTTTGTCATAAACTTCATTTGCTATAATTCTCTAAATAGTATTAAAATTCCAAATTTCCAAATTTTAAAATGTTGTTGATGAGATTTTACTATTGTCCAGCATAATATATATATAGTTTTTTACCACCGCGTCTTACTACCCGTTCGGATTACTCGCTTATTTACTAATTACTCTGATGGTTTTAGGAAGGTTATATTTATAGGAGTGTACCTGCATTTGCGTGGAGGAGTGTGGGAAAAACCACCCTCAACACACCCGACTGAGATTCGAACCTTGATCTCCCCGTCATCGTCATTCTAGTCCACTGCGAGAGTAGCGTGTTAGACCACCCGTCCACTGAAGTGGGTTTATAATATGTTTATTTATTAAAATGTCTGCCAGCCGCACATAATCATTGACCGGGCCGTTTGTTTGACATTTCTGGTCTAAGGTGTCCCTCTCGCAGTAGGCTGGACTGCCGATTGGGGGAGAGGGGGGATCCAAAGTTCAATAATAGTCCTGTGTAATAGGACTTTTTTCTAAAATGCTTTTCCACTCTTCCTCTACTCAAATGGGGGTGAAAATCTTTTAAAATCATATTATCACATAAAAGTAAAAAGTCTATGTGTGTTAACACAAGAGGATAGTAAGAGACGAAATGACAAATAAAAGTAAAATATGATCAACGTTGACAAAAAGAATATTTTTTACTCCTAGTAAAGGTTTCTTCCTACCAAAATGCTAACATACTGCCTACACAAAATTTGTTAAGTGATAGATAAAGTCTTAAAGCCACCATAAATAGCTTTAGCTATTTCTTAACCTGCGTTTTACCGTATTTTAATCTAAACTTCACGAAAAGAAAAAAACCACCAATACCTCCAACAGAGACCTTAGTGCTGCCCTAAGCCACCCTTTGTCAGGTTGGGGGAACATAGAAGCAATTAGTCTGAAAGGTAATTTAGCGCCAGGAATAAGAAACATTTCTTTCAATCTTTACGACCAAGCCAATTGCAATACATCAGCCATGGTCGAAAAACAGAACAGAGAAAACACAACTTAATATTGTAAAACTTAATCCTCAATGAAAACTGACCTAATATGTTTATAATATATATATGTACAAATAACTATTGATATTTATTGGATTACACGTCACATATAATATATATATTATATATATGCACACACAATTAAAATTAATAATAAATAAGTATAAATTTAAGAAAAAAATATTTTGGGAGCTGAAGGAGGAGGCAAAGGACAAGACACATTGGCGGTTTAAGTTCACTGACAACAGGACTCAACCCGTCGTAAGACAGAACACCTAATAACAATAATAATATAAACTTATATACATATAGAATGTATGTATATACTAAATATATTTCAGTCCTAATTCTAACTAAACATATAGCTATAGATCTACATGAATACATAATATTATACATATATATTATGTATATATATGTATATTATGTGTATATGTGGGTATATGCATGTACTATAATCTATATATATATACATTATGTGTGTATGTATGTATATAAGCGTATAAGCATATTTATGTGTATATATATGTATAATAATATTAATTATATTTATAATAAAAATAATTATATATTTATTATACTGGTAGTTAACGTTATTATTGGCTATATTTATAGGGTTAATAAACGTAGCTTACAGCTAATACACGCTTATAAGCATGAAGAGAGAATAAGAAAATACAAAATTTAAATTCACGTTTGGTGTACTATTTGGTTTTCGAACCCAAACCTCTCAATTACCGATGACATTATTCAGTTTTAATCAAATATCTCCAACCACTTGAACGCTGGTGTGGGTATCACAAGTTATATAAATAATACATAAATAATCCTCTTTAAAAACTATAAAATTCCCATATTTTGCACAACTTTTGGCTTACAGAAACAAGAGAGGAGCTAGTAGCCTATACTGAGTTTTAAAATTCCGAAATTTAACTTCAAAGATATTGGTATATTAGAAAATTTCATCTTAGGAGAATTTGAACTACATCAGATATAGGTTCTGGCTTACACCTATCTACTCTCCCCCCAATGAAATGCAGTTAAATTTCCTCTAAATTATATATTACTCACCACTACTCTATTACAGTTGCTATAGTGGGTATATTCCAGATGGGTAGTAAAAGTAGTGAAAAAACCGAATAAATTAATACAATCAATTTACTCATAAATTTAAACCTATTTATTTGTAAGGCAAGTGAAAAATCTTCCATATGAACCAGAGTCTACTCTGAAGTAATAAAAATCAACTTTACACCTTGTTTATTTTTAATTATTTTGTAAGATATCCACATTTATTTGGAATAAATTGAATACGAGACGGATAGCTTTCCCTTTTTATTAACATAAGAAGATAAAAAATACAATTCCCAGAAGAGGCCGCGTTCCCTTCTTTATTTGATGTTTTCTCAACTAGAGTATTTTTAATAAAAAAAAATTCTGTTCGCTTCCTTCTACTTAATTATTTCCTTCTCTTTTTCCTTGGTTAATTCCTTTCACCTCTTTTTTTTTCTTTTAAGGTTTTTTTCCTCCTACTAAGTCTTTGTTTTTTCGGCTACTTCATGCATATATAATAGAACAAACAAGAAAAGCAGGGTATGTGTGTCCACATCTTTAGACAACCCACAAGCTTACACTTTAATTTCACCTTCAACTATTCCAGCTAATTTTCACTCCATAAAGAAAAAAAGAAAGTGCATATTTCCCTCACTCTTTAACCCTCTCGTACCAAGTGCAAATTTTTGTTCACTGGTTAGATAAAGTAACCCCTCTTTTTTTTTTCTAAACCTGATAAGATTTTTTCCTCTCCTCTCTACAATATAGCCTGTAAAAAGAAATTAAGAATAGCGGTCCTTGTCCTCTCTGCCCTATTTTCTAATTTTGTTTCTGTAAAGTAAAGTGGGGGTAAGAAAAAAAGGGAAGGAAAATAAATTGGATTAAAGAGAACTTGAAATGAATGTCTACTTAACAAGGTTAATCACCAAGTAGAAGAGAGTAAAATTTATAGCACAATAATTAAACTCTTAAAATAACTAGGGACATATATTATGTAGTATTTTTTTAATTATGTAAGTTAAAACTACTGTGTAAGCCTACATGACTTATTATATATTAATGAAATGAAGAGCTTATTTCTCCATCATTAGCATCGAGCGATATTTACCACAAGCAGATTTTTATAAATAAGTAAATAAATAAATAAATAGCTCCTATACACTAAACATATGCACCTAGAAGCCGGAACTTTTTTAAAAAAATTAGTTAAAAATTGGGTCGGAAGCAAAAAAAAACAAAAAAAAAACATGGAAAATGCAGATATTAAAGAAACCAACATTAAAGTTACCTTCCACGTACGATCATTAAACTAAAAAACTCTCCTGGGCTTCCAATGATTAATAAACATAAAACATATTGGACATACTCCTTTATATTTTGCTTCTATGATGGTAAAATTTCAACCAAACCTTCGATACTTATTAATTCTTAAATCATTGCATTTCACTTTTTAGTCATTGTATTCCGTAGCTTCAATAAAAAAATTATTATTTTAACTGAACTCATAACATGGAAACAAAATAAAAATGTAAAACACCAAAACTAACTATAGAATTTATTTACGAGATACCAAGAAATGATCAAATTCAATGTAATTTTATAAATTTTTATTCGTGTTGTATAAAGAGTATTAATTTTGTTTAAAAAATGTGTTTATGACCTTTGTTTAGTATTGGAAAAATTTTGATTATAAAGCACTAATTATTATTGTCTTTTAATTATTGAATATGTGTGAATATAATACAAACAAATGGGTAAGCAAACATATGTCTAGGATACGGGCAGCTAGTTGATTCATGAATAAAAGAATATATAAAAATTGTTCATTGTATAATGGAGGTAAATAATATAACGCTAAAATTAATGAATAGAAATGTCCTCAGGCCAAAGATATAATGTTTATAATAGTATCTCTATGTTGTAATAATATAATCAAATTTAAAATTTATACACATTCATAGTTGATGGTTTCGAGGAATATTAATATTATTTTTTACAAATCAACTAGAGGTCAATTAACTAGTTTTCCTTTTTTTCTTTGGAAACATTTGTCTGTTTAAAGATATACAGATTTTTGATTGGTAGCCTAACCCCCCTTGGCTGTGGACGTTAAATTGTAATAATGCATATTTACTATTTAACCATATCAAATTTTATTGAAATAATACAAGAATTAAACAGAGTCTTTATCTGTATTTTTTATCTCCATTATGCAATTTATCTTTATAACCAACTTAAAACAAACTTGGTAGACACATACAGCCCCAAGGGTTTATATATTATTTGTTTATCTTATTACTAGTCATAAAATTGGAGACAATGGGATACAATTTATTTACAAATATATATCTATTTTGAAATCTGTATCCATTCAAAATGGTTCGTTTAAATTACGATGCATTTATTAAATATGGTGGTTAACCTTATATAGTGATACCTCAGTATGATTTTTTTTTAAATTATATAATATTTTTTTCTCAAAATTTATAAACTGGTTCTATTTTAAAGTATGTAGCTAGAAAATATTTTTGTATCTATTAATTAACTATTTTTTTAAAAGTTTTTTCCTTTAATTTAATTTTTAAATGTATTTTTCTTAAAAAATAATATAAGTTTTTATTACATTTTAATATCAAAGGAAATTTACACCATTCAAATTCTTAAAAAATAAATTACATTGTACATATTTAAAATCTCAATTTTTAAAAGTGTGCAAAATTAGCCTATTTAGTTAGGTTTAATAAAATTCTCTACAAATATATTATTTATTTTAGTAGCTTTCATTTAATACGTTTTAATTAAAGATGGTATATTAGGCTAGCATTTATTTTGCACTGTGTCTTACTACCCGTTTTGTTTAAATGCTTATGTACTAATTACGCTAATGGCATTCAATGGAATAGGAAGGTTATAAAAACAGGAAGTGTACCTACAATTTCGTTGAGTGAGAGGGGAAAAAACATGTTGGAAAAACCACCCTCAATACACCCAACCGATACTCGAACCTCGATCTCCCAGTCATAGGCAGTCCAGCCTAATTCAAGAGTAGCGTGTTAGAGCATGCAGCCACTGAACCGGGATATGTTAGAATTGAGAACATTAATTAATTCAAACTATTATAAATAAAATATTTAATTTCCTACATAATAAATACTTTTTGAATCTTAATATTATGTCATGATTTATGTATAGGGTGTCTCCCAATCAAAGTGAGCAAACATTGAATAAACTAGCGTTTACAAGGCAGCTCTGGTCTAGAAAACTGAGACTATCGGCCGGAGGGTTCAATGTGCTGATCAAATGATCCCTTGTATCCACAAATGTTGGTACTATCATTGCTAACAGTGGCAGCCACTCGGTCGGTATAGCTCGCTTGCGGGCTAACACAATAGACCTTTTTTCCTAATTTATTTCAAAATTCTTGAAAACGGTATATAGAAAAGCACACAAATTTATTAAACACAATAAATTTACTAGATTAAAACACATTATTTACGAAGTATTATAATAAGAACAAGGGGAAAAATACCATAAGTTTTGTTTTTATTTTAGAACCATTTTAAAAAAATCTATGATTTTCAAAATTAAGTCTTGATTAAATTAATTGTAATTTTAGAACTAAAATTAAAAGGCCAATTTAGAAAGGTTGAATGACCATTTAACATCTATACACCAATTTACTTACGAATTGATAAAACGCACAGCTATAAAAAGTTAGTAGAGCTAATTTTACGTATTCATACCTCAAGTAATGTTATATGCAGCTCTCACTTTTGATAAATATTATCAATAAATTTATAATAACAATAATAATATAGTAAAATGTTACCAAAGTTGGTAAGAAAAAATATGTTTGTATATTTTAAATTATGTTTTAAATGTCCAGTTGTAAGAAAATCAATACATAAATATCAAGTTTGAGTGAAATACATCAAATCGTTTGTGTTGTGTCCTTAGACAAATAACATTAATTACATAACATTAATTAAAGAACCGTTTCAATAAATATCTGTAAATAAAAAACTAAACGTTACCTATCCACAGAAACCAAGTTTTATTTATTTGAAAAAAAAATGATAAAAATATTGTTATAAAAACTGCAAAAATACTGGCCTTAAACCTCGTTTCTTTCCATTTCATCATAACTATAGAAATAAGGATGAGATAAATTATTTCAAAGGAAGTCTATTCGTATGAATGAAGAAAGGGGGTTAATAGAACCTCTGTCAATTCATCATCAGCAATCCAGTCTTTGGCGAGTTTGACACCTTTTATCGTGTGCCCACTGTTGAGTAATTTATATACTCTAATCAACTCAAGTGTTGGGCTGGGGTGATCTATATTGATTTTATCTGGGAACTTTTGCCATATTTAGTTACATCTTATAATTAAATTTTTTTCGTAGACATTAAACGAGATTATGTCAAGTTTATTTTTACTTATAATTTATTTCTAGCATTTCCGTGCTAACTGTACTTTTATTACTCTTATGACCTGCTTCGATGGTTGAATTTAAGGCAGAGGTGGGCAACACAACTATTTTTCAATGTTGGCAAAGGTGTGATGAGTGAGAAATGAAATTCTCTCCTCCCCCTCCAAGTAAATATTAATAAAACAAGTTGCTAATTAGAACAGTTAAAACAACACAATATATTGTTTGAACAAGTTTATTCAAAACGTGTTCTCGTTGACCACACAGTTAAAACCACCTAAGACGCCAATAATTTAAAAAATGTTCAAATTGAAAAAAGGAAGATAATTTAATGAAACATTTTACGATCCTTCCTGGAGTAAAGTGCTCGCCTCAGAACCCAATGTTCGTGGGTTCAAACCCAGCAGAGGTCTATTGATTTTTCTTGAGCAATAAAAATCCGTAGCACAACCTTCTTCAGAAGGGAAGTAAAGTCACTGGTCTCATGTCAATTGTGGAATGAAAAGTAACCCTAGAAGGTATTTCAAAAATACCTTTCTCGGCAAAATTGGTAGGCTCTTTCGCTCTCACTCATAGTAATTCTCGTGAACTGATATAATAAGTCGGTTCAGAAAGTGCACGTTAAATATCTCGAATAGATAAAAACCAAATAAATAATTTACGATCCTACTGTTAAAGTTTGAAACAAAAAAATTCCGCCAGGAAAAAAATATTTTACTTTCAAAGTTGATAAATAAAATTCGCCACACTTGTATGGATAATTCTCCACTTGTGGCGATTGATAACAGAGCTACCCACCCCAGGTATAAGGCCTTAATTTCTCAATAGACTACTACTGGTTGGGTGCAATGAGGTTTTGTTTCTTAGATGGCTAACTACATTTAATCCATGAAGATGCAGGTACACTTTCTTTAAATTCAACCTTTCCTATCCCGGACACACCAGAGTAATTAGTACATATACGTATAGACCATACGGGCCGTGAGATGAGGTGGCAAAAAAATAAACGCTTATATTTCAGAGATAAGGATGATTTAGTTTAGATCAAATGTACGCACAGTTGCATGTGAAGTGAGTGGGAAACTACCTTTGAAAAACTCACCCCCCAATATACGTGCTACCAGGATTCTAGACACAATCTTCCCGTCAACGGGAAACCAGACTAGATGAGTTTGACATTTATACCACGTGCCCATCGTTGATGATTAAGTTAAGATGTCGTGAAACGCTTCTTGCCGCATGCCAAGTCGCACCGAAACGTTGTGTCGTGTAACCTAGTTCCATCTAATAGTCTTACTGTTCCTTTATCAAATATCACCGCTAGAGGGAGACGACGCAAACTGCTACGACACACTTGCGTGTTCCGGCGTGTTCTCGCGTGTTCTTAGAAGATCACGTAACTTGTCTTCGTGATTGTTTCTTCACATTGCGAAAATGACGTGTTATTCTATTGTTATTTTTGACCAGTTTTGTATTTCGTGTTGGTAGGTTTATGGGGGAAGGATGTTTGGTTTAGTTTCGAATGAAATGCATTTTTATACTAGTACAACTAGGTTATTATTTTAAATGAGATCTTCCACACTTGGGGCTGGCGGGGGTAGGGTTATTGGGTGGGGACTACATGTATATTCTTCAAGAAATCTGGCCTTTCAAATTAGGGTATTATCTAATATGTGCTTCCAGTGTTGAACTAATTTACAATACGCCTCTTCTATACAGTTTATATTATTCATAGGGATACGCCATTTATGAATATATTTGAAACTTTGTCATAGTTTTGGTAAATCTGGCAACTGAGGTTTGTGAACCAAATCTGTAATTTTTATTCATCAAGGAACAATCCCCAAAAGCAATTGAATAAATTCCACTAATACTTGACATATCTAACAACACATACCCAAGTTAACAGTTGATTTCTCATATGAATTGGAACAGAATGCATGAGAGGTCTCGGCTGACAGACACATTCGTCAACAGTGAAAGTGACTTGGGCACGGGTTTTAAGGCTCTGACACTCACACCGTTGCTGCAAATAAAATGTTTCTGCTAAAAATATAGAGCTAGTCTTGTTAGTTAGAAGCCCACCCTATTTTTTTTATACTAGACTACCGATAACAGTGCTATTGGGTATCGAGAAAGTTCTGGTACACTTCTTATAAATTCAACCTTCCTCACCCTTGAAATACTAATGCAATTAGTACATATACGTAAAATCTGAATAACTAGTAATAGGCAGTGCTAAAAAGAAGGAGAAAAAAAGAGTAATAAGCCAGAATCATTTTTATACAAGATGGTGACATAATTTCATTTTTTGTTTTTTTGAAGTGTGGCCCTTCAGTGCTTTCAATATTTAACGTGCACTTTATGATCAAACATATTGGCCAAGTCTGGTCAAGATCATTTGCAGTCTGAAAAATTTAGTTAGTATGAAATTTTATTGATAGCTAGCTGAATCCCCGTTCTTCGCATGGTATATTTTGTTATTATTTATTTTCGGATGAAAACTAAGAATATTTGTTTGAAGCTTAATGGCATGGCTCTTAGCGCTACCCGAGAAACACCGCGAGGAGGTGACCATGTATCGTTCCTCATGGGGAGTTTTATTTTCGGCAGGCCCCCTTGCCTACTGCCTAGGTTGTTATCAGCTGAGCGTGACTGGACAGGTCTCCCCCCTACTCCCACTACCACACACCACCCTGGGCCGGGCCCTCTCACTCACACAGACACTACAAACACCACAAAATTCATCTAAATATAAACTACAGAATTCTACGGTCTCTTGGAGTTGCATATTAAAACGTAATAACATATTTTAAATAATATTCTGTATTCATTTTTTTTCACCCCTTAAAAGCATCTATGAGGTTATAAACATTTTCTATATTTTTACCGAAGGCATTATTAGAACAAACTTATCAGATTTATTACCCTCTAAACGCTTAAAAATAGATTATAAAGCAATATTGTTGATTAGGGAAGCTACCCCAATTTCACCCTCTTAATCACAAAACATCGGAATGAAACATCTTTACTTTCCTAATTAGCTTATAAGGAACACCTGTACTGAATTTCAGCCCTTTAGCTCCATAGGAAGTGTGAGAATCAGTGATGAGTGAATGAGTCAGTCAGTCAGGGCTATCGCTTTTATATATAGTACAAACCAATTAAATAATATTTAAAGATTTATTCTTCAAGTAATGTTTTATGTAGCTGTCAATTTTGATAGACCAAATTGATACCTAAGAACAAGTACTTATATAATCCAGCTTTTTAGTGAGTGGGAGGTCTAGGGTCGAATCTCAGACTGTTGTACTAAAGGTGTTTTTTTCCTAATTTTAATCCCTCACTCTCTTTGCTCAAATGATAATGCATATTTCTTCTAAATTTAATCATTTTCATCCCTACCCCATTAGTGTAGTTAGAAGCGTGTACATCGGATGGGTAGTAATAATCTTTGGTGAATATTATATTTGAGATATGTTGTCCTCTCTACCTCTTAGGATATCTAGGTAGAAGACCTTTGTCATGGGCACATTTTCTCTTTAAGAGCTTATACTCGTACTTTAAGAATATTATACTCTAAAATTTTGAATATATTCACTAATGAGGGATCTATCACATTAGGTTTAAAATATCCATATATGTTTATTTATATATGTATTATTAATATTAGTATTATTATTCTTCATTGCCAGATCTTAAATCCGTCAACATCATCAGAAATCATATAGGCGAGTTCTATCATACTGGCTTATTTGATTTTGTTACACGATAGAAAAGTAAAAAAAACAAAAAAACAAGATGGTATTTCTAAAATAATCATTCCGTTTTACTTTCGGAAATCATTATATATTAGACAATCACTTGGAACAGGTTCATGTGTGAAAACTTATTTTTTACCACGGTAGTTACTTGATTCGGACATCAATTCAACATACCAAAATCTTGTAATAAATTTTTATATAAACTGATCAATATTAAGATTCATGCGATTAACTAAAACTTTAAACAGGTTTTTAAAATGTTTTTTACACTGCGTACTACTATCCGTTTGAATTATACACTTATATACTAACTACGCTAATGGTTTTAGGAATTAGAAAGGTTATATTTATAGGAAGTGTACCCGTATCTGCGTAGAGGGATATTTTGGAGAAAGCACCCTCTGTAGACCCGATTGAGACAAGAACCTTGACCTACCCGTCATTGGCAGTCTAGTCTACTGCAAGACTATGCGGCCACTGAAGCAGGTTTTTTTTTTCTAAGACAAGTGTCAATTTTTACACAAGATTATTGCTGAATGTTGACAAGTTCTCTTCTAAACACATATTTAAGTATGGTTACATGAAGCACAGATCTGAGGGTGAAATGATTCAGAGAAATTTATTGTTCGTTGACTATCTATTGACGGTTAAGCGTAGGTATGAGATGGAAAATGTGAATAGTGAACAACAAAATTTTCTATCAAACAATGCAAGAACTGTCGTGTCATGGCGTATTTAAGTTTCACTAGACACGAGTCGTCTATAAGTCTTACTTAAAATGATTTTGTTCAGTGGGATGATAATATCTTCAGTATCTCTCTCTTTGAATGCGTTACTTATGGTCTCTCTGAGTAGCCCGTCATCTTTACCCTCGTTTTTGTGTAATACGTCCGGGAGAAAAAAAATTAGGGCAATACACCGATTTGGCATAGAATTTCGACCTACACAGCTTCTTGAAACACCGTCATGGGACGCTGCCATTTCTGAAAGGATGAATCACGCGATAGTTAGATCCGCGACATTCAGTTGCTTGCCTTCCTCACTAAACATTTCAGTAAGATATATTTTAGTTGACCCCATAATAGATAGTGATTTAAACCTTTAGTTTATTTAATTTCCAGTGATGAAATCGAGCCATGACATAACAAATAGATAGACAATCAGAGCTATGGAACTCTTCTGTAGCCTCTCACAAGTAATTCTGAAGTTCATTTCCTCTTTAAAGAACTAGCATAAGCCAATTATTTAAAATTTATAATCCTAATTTTAATTCCCTGATTTAGTCGTATAACCTATTCTCTCCTATTTATAAAATTATGTATACCAAATTATTTGAAGTCATCCTGCCTTCAAGAGTCACTCACGTGAGTTAAGTCATCATACTCACAATATACTGAATTGACAGTTAGGGGTTTCGACTGAAGAGGGCAGTTTTCCAAATGCAATATTTCTAATGATTTTCACATCCTCTCTCCATAAATATGCAGGTGCACGTACTTCATACACCCTACATAACAGAAACGGTACTATTTCTAAATACTCGAAAGAATAAATTATATCAAATGTAACGTCTGTGAGCCAAACTGATCTAAATTAGTACTAATAGATTCGTTTTATTAAAACCTTTATACATATATATTTCCCCAATTATCTTCTAATCCTTCCACAAAGTCCCAGAGCCCAGACACGATACTCTACGGAGTTTGGAAAACGGATGACCCGGCAGGGCAGTGATTTAAAATCAACAATAAATCCACCGTCGTTTGCGTCAGGGATACTCATCATGATTAAGCGCCGTTTTGTAGCCGCCAGCGTTTCTAGTGACACCACGGGAAGTTATGGCCGCCGTGCGGCTTATCCTTGTGCCACATACAAAACTATATATTTATTTTGTCTGTTCCTTCCCCTCTCTCAAACACCGATACCCTTCCGACACCCTCCTTTCCCCTTACACACCCTTTACCCTCTATCTTTCTTCCTGTTTCACACTCTTTACCATTTTTATATTTATTTTATTTTAAACCTCTCATATTCTCTCTTTCGTTAATGGTAATTTTCAATTGTTTCACAGCTTCTTAGGGATGTATTCACAAATTATATTCCATCAATATAAGGAAGGTTCTTCCCTAACTGACAACGAAGTTAAAAATCCACTCTAACGCATTCACACGTCAAGTCTTGTTATCAAAGTATCACTTTTAATGGGTATTATTAATACCTTTAAAATAACACATATTATTTAGTAAACTATTATTAAATTTGGCTTCCAAAAATGTTCTTATTGTCCAAAGGCTACGTTCTATGAAATTAGAATTTATATAATTAATTCGAAAATTCCACATAAGGACTTATTCTAAGTAGAAAGGATATATGTGAATAGAAAGCTGGCCCAAAACAATAAAAGGTTATTCGAGTATGGTTTCTTCATTTGCCAGAATCCTCGATGTTCGCTTCCAAGAGAACAGAAAAAAATTAAATGAAATAAAAATAAAGGAAGAAATAATGTGCTCAGCTTATATAATTTAGTCCTTCAAAAGCAATTTCACTACTGACAAGAATTTAATAAATTAAAAGAAGAAATTTCATTGAAACAAAATAAAATAGGGTTGTGTAATAATAAAAATAAATATTCCAACCTGAAAATAAACACCAATCGAATCCCATCATGGTGATAAGGATATGACGTGAACTTAAACAAACTGTATCCAAGGATTTTGGCACACACAATTCCCAACCTTTCCTCCAATCAAATCAAACTATTTAATATATATATATAAATTACCACCAATCGTATTTTCAATAATATAATATATAAAATGAAATTGACTCCATGAAAATTCACCCAAAAACAAAAACTAAGAATTAGCTTTAAATATCCAATACATTTATTATTTTTTAAATATTAATACATATCTAAATTCAACCATATTCATATTAGAGCCAAAAATATAGTTGTCACTGTCTTCACAAACAAACCCAAAGGTTTTATGCCAGTTTTAACAACATCTTGATAATTTAAATAATCACCATGCATTAAAATAACTTTAAGAAATTTGGTAAATATTTAAAGTAAATCTCGCATTTATACTCAAGGTACAAATTAAAATTAATAAATATATTTATCTTTAGTTTTAAAAGGCGATTACTGTTTTAAAAATATCGATTACCCATTTTAAGGTATTTAGAAGTATAATTATTATTAATTTTAAAGATTAAACTATTATATGTTTTAAATCACACAATTGGAATTGGCTGGTTTTGGTTTAATTTACACACACCACCATTCTATATGCCCCTTTCCCTTATTATCCCCTTATTTATCTATGTCATAGTAAACGCAAACTGAAAATAATCACTAAATTGTGGCTTCATCACATCTCGTTGAAAAAAGGAGTGGAAGTCTTAAATGTAATTATCAGTCGAGTAAAGACTCACAGTCCTAAAAAGAACAAGGCGCTAAAAACAGCGTGCTTCGGTCTTACGGACAAACGTCGATAATATGTTATACGCACGAATGAATATTTGATCAAATAAAGGTATATAAACCTTAGGATTTTTTCTAAAATAAATATATTTCAGAGTATCTGGCATGTGGTAATTGTTAGTTAATGGCTGGTAATGGCTTTTATAGCCTAAGCAAACTTGATAGCAGAAAAAAACAATATGAAGTCACATTTATTATAGAGAGATATCGTTTTTAAAAAAAAGATGATCTGTATTACAGTTTTTACATTGACGCACCATTAATTACGTGGCGTCACCCATGTTTTGTTTACATATATTATTCACTAAACCATTATTTTAGTTAACAAATAATATCCGCTAACGAATGAATTTATCTGATGTTTTTATAAATGAATTCATTAATTCAAGGTTTTATATTTCGTGCTCTTCCACTCATTATGACTGTTCTAGCATTATTTATTATGTATTATTCTTTTATTTGCCTCGTTGGCCAAATGGTATAAGGCATCTCTCTCCTAATTGACTAGACTGCTGTTGACAGGCGTAACGGGGTACGAATCTCGGTCAGGTGTAATTAAGTTTTTAAAATCGGTTTTCCATTCTCCCCCCACTCAAATACAGGTACACTTTCTATAAATGCAACCTTTCTCATCTCTAACTCATTATTTTAATTAGTATATATGCTTATAAACTGAGTAAGCTGGACGAACTGCAAAATAAAATCTCTTAAAAAATATGCATTCAAATGTTTATTTAATATTATCAGTAGAATGATAAAGTGCAACGGCTTAAGTTCGATGCGCGACCCTTCTACCCTAAACACCCTCATCCAAAAACATTTAAACTTTGAAATCATAGAAGGAAGACAGATTTAAAATACAAGGAACAAATTTTTATTTCTCAACGTTAACTAAATGTTGCTTGCCTTCATCATACGGAGAAATTTTGGTAATCGGTAACATTTTCAACCTCAGGATTATGATTAATTATGAAGTTTTATGTGTACCCGAGCTAAAATGACTTGAACAATTCTTTCTGTCAGCAGTATCATTTTGTTAATATAGTTTAAATTTAATATGGTCATACCTCTGGGAAATTTTCTTTATTCCAGCCTTTATATTAAGGATAGTATAATAAAGGCTTATCTTTTAAAATTACAAATATTTCGAAAATGTCTGTCACAATTTTGTTTAAGATGGACAAATGGAGATCGTTGGACGTGAAAATTAACAATTTATAATATTGTTTTTTGGGAAGCTTTTTTAAGCAACGTGGGCATGCGGGGTAGGGGGGATTTCTCTACATGGAAAATAAAAATAAGTGTTCGTGTCTAAAAAATTTATTTGAGAATATCTTACTGATGAATGAGTTTTTAAAATTTCTTCAGAATATTTTCATTTACTTGGTCAAAATATATGTATGAGTGTTTCTTAACATTGATTTTATTACTATTTATTTTCAGTCGTACTATTTATAAAAAATATATAATTTATGACTCATGATTTGAATTTTAAATATATAAAAATGGATTGATTAACTTTTGAAACTATGGTACATTGTTTATGGTACTTTGGTCTTTCTGATAAATGAAATTCAACCAAAAACACATTTTAAATATACATATTTTATTTAACTAACATAGAGACCGGATTTAACTTATTTGTCCTTTTATTTTACTTGATCGTAAAACATAGGCAGTTGAGATATCTATGGGTTTCATGTTATTAAAAGTACAGTATGTTAATTTTATAGTGCCTAGAATTGCCTGTACTGTTGGTTTTTGCCTAATTTATGAATAAAAGTCTTTATTGTGCCTATTTCAGCTTTTTTCTTTGAAATATATATATTTATTTATTTTGCTGAAAAAGAGTCTAGGTTATAGACATGAAAGTTTTGGTTTGAAAGGGATTATTGGGAGAGGGAGGGGAACATTTGACTTTGACTGACCTTGAGAGACTATGTTTAGAACATCATGCCCAATAATAAGGGGTATTGGGATGGGAGGGATTGGAGGGGGTGGTGTGACGTGGTCCTGGCCTTTACCTGACTGAAGTAGAAATTATAACCATTTACCACTCGGCTTAGCCATCATTATTTCAATACGTAATGGTGTCTTTTAAAGTCAACTTCTGTCTTGGTGGGTTTGTTTACTGATTATCTTATGTAACACTTCTTGTGTTAACTATGGTGAAAATGCCCAACGAAAAAAAAAGAAGCAAAAGCGCTTTATTTAAGAAATGGATATGTGGTGATAATTATTTCACGATGGATGGAAAAATCATCTTCTGACAATCGTGTACCAAAGAGGTAAGTTTAATGTCATATCATTAAATTTATTAATAGGATTCAAAATAGGTTTGCAATATTTGAAAAACAACTATCATTCCATTTATTATTTGCTTTAAAGTAAACAGCATCCATAGGTTTTTTCAATACAAATAAACTACTTGTAAACTCTTTCATGGATTTAAGATTTATAGCAAAAGCTTAAAAGAAAAAACTGGCAAGCAAATGTTACTTTCGCAAGTTCTATTTCCTGACAAATGTGAACAATTTTAATCTGAATTGTGCGCTGCGATGGTAACCGCGAATATACCATGGACAAAGCTAAATAAACCCATTTTAAAAGGTTTCCTCACAAAATGTCCCAACAGGCAGATCCCCGATGAATCCACATTGAGGAAGAATTACTTACATCCCCAATACTTATCTGTAAGTTTTTGTTTGTTAATCTCTTTATTTATTTTTCAAATTTTAGTTTCAAAGATATTTTAAATTAATTGGAGCTATGCACTTTCGTTTACTTACATAATTATTTGTTTTGAATATTAAGTAAATTTTTACTCCTTTCCAGACCATCGAGAAGATGAAAGAAGATATTGGAGATTCCTACTTTTGGGCAAGTGTCGATAAAACAACTCACATTTGTGGCATAAACATTGGAATTATCGTGGTCGGTAAACTTGCTCCAAAGGACCCATTCTCTACACTTGACTGCCTCAAGAGTGCTTGAAGGCACTAACAGCTCGACAATTGTCAGAGTTGTTTGCAATTCTCTGCGTAAGTTGAATTTATATAAGTTTTTACATTCGGAAGTTTATCCTATGTAATTCTGCGAGACTAAATATTTATTTTATTGTTCTGTTACAGGAGTGCTTTGGCCATCAGAAAACAACGACAAGAAGTTTATGGTGCTGCTGACAGATAGCGCAGCATATATGTTAAAATCTGGGGCAAGTTTGAAGGTGTTTTTATCCAAAACTAATTCGCGTTACCTGCCTACGTAGCACACGCCGTTCACAGAGTCACAGAACACATTCGTGCACAATTCCCGAATGTAAACGCTGTAATTTCATCTTTCAAAAAAGTATTTTTGAAAGCTCTTTCGCGCATAGCAACATTTAGGGAAAACTTGCCAAAAACCAGTTCAATCAATTCTAACACGTTGGGGTACCTAGTTACAAGCAGCAGTGTACTATGCTGACCACCTGGACAAAATTCAAAGGGTACGTTTATATTAAAAAAAACATTTTTCTATTTATTCAGAGCTAAATACTTAAATAACTTTTTTCTATAATTCTTGTTAATTTTATGCAGAATTTAAATAATAAATTGATTCTCAATAATTTTAGGTAATTCAAACATTTGATGAAGAGGCTACTGTATCAATAAGAGAGACAAAGGTTGCTACAACTTCTAGCACTGTTGTGTCTAATTTGGCCTATGTAAATAAATATTTCGGCAAACTTCCTGGAGCTATTCTGTCACTGGAAGCCAGGGATCTGCCTTTAATATAATCGGTGAAGATAATGCATACAATACAAGGAGGCATGAAACAAACCCCCGGAGTTGTTGCCTAGTCAGTCACAACAAAACTTGAAAAAGTACTACAACGAAATCCCTGGTGGAGAACAATGGAATCAGTATCAGAAATCCTGAGAGGGCAAAGCACGCCATTGCAGGAGATAAGTTTAAACTCTTCAGAATTGTCAAATTTAAAATTTAGTCACTTGACATCCTGTGAAGTTTAAGGAAGCTTTTAAAACTATAAAAATATTCTATCAGACCACAGAACAAATTTCACTAGTGAAAATTTAGAAAAGTGAATCAGAGTAATGTGAGTTGCTTGTAGATTACATGTAGTAAGTATCTTATAGTAAAATAAATTTTACATTGATTAATATGTCTATTTTTAAAGTGCCTATTTTGGTGCATATATCCTATATTTTTAGTGCCTATTTTGGTGCTTGGATCCTATATTTTTAGTGCTTATTTGCCTGCCTATTTAAAAAAAATTTGGTGCCTATGAATCCGGTCTCTGCTAATGAGATATGGACGAGGAAGGTTAAAATTAGAGTACGTGTACCCACATATGCGTGGAGGGAGAGTAAAAAAGTTCAGGGAAAACCACCCTCAGTCCAGCAGACCGGAATTCAAATCATCGGCAGTCCAGTCTTTTGTGAAATTGACGCCTAAGACCATACAGCCACTGAATCAGATAATTTTAATGTTCATTCCCATAACAAATGTTGTCACTTTGACAATGAAATAACCTTACATAATTTTTTTGGATTGACAGCATATTTTCTAAAGGGATGAATATGATATTCTTTCGCAATTTTTCAGCTGTCAGAAAATTACAAAATGACATTGAACGTACTATAAATATTTTCCTGCTGCGATTACACTATAGATCACTTTTGAACATTTGAAAGAGAGTATTTTATTCCAGCCGATGCTTGGGCTTACACGTGACATTTCAGATTCATGATACCTCATTATTTAAAAGTGATTTAACTTTCTCCATACTCAAAAGCAATTGAAAAGATTCAAGATTTCAAATATAGGAAGCCTTTAAACTTTAATGTTTAAGGCTAGGAGTGGTATTTCACTCTTTAAAATTTATTTTATATTTTCTTTTAACAAATTTTAATGCAACCTTTATAGAATAGTACATTCTACCAAACATTTACAAAACATTTAAGCCCTACATTAGGGAACATGATCTAGGGTTTCACAAAAGAAAATTAGTAGTTCTTAGAGATTATCCCAGGCCTCAGATAAGGTATACACCAGATCCTCAGTCTTACGGAATTTCTACTATGCTCCTTGATCCAGATTGAGTCCATCAACACTGGGGTTCGCTAGTGTCGATACTCAGTGGTAAAAGCACTTCCAAATGTGCTGATGTTAAAGACTCACTTTTAACATGTACGTCATATAGGGACCATTCTAAATGTTATGTAATGTGGAGTCTGTATAAGCTCTTTGTAAGGTAGGATTATATGAAGAGGAGGTTGTGTCGCTACCTGAAACCAGCTTTGGGGAAGCCGGCCGATTGAGTCGAGAAGGTTATTTGTGTCTTATTTATAGTGAAAACATGTTTAAAATGATATTTTTAATGCCCCTTTATGGCAACTAACGATACCCGTGTTGAAGGACTCAAGCTCTCCCAATAAACGCAGCCATTTTATGCTGAAAGCCGTGAATCTGGTGTATACCTTGTCTGTGACCCTGACAGATGGAGCAGCTAAACATATAATTTTATAATATGAATATAATATTGTCTTAAGTGATAAATTCTTCCATCTTAGAATATAGCTGGCCTCGTGTAATAGAGGTTAAATCCCCTGGCTGCTGACCTAGAGGCTGCGGGTTTAGTTCCAGGACACTACCGGGGGAATTCTTTTTGAAAGTGGTGTAGTTCTCGTTGTCAACAGGGTTTGGATGTTCAGGCTTAAGTTAGGTTTAAGTGTTTACACTGGTTCCACACCCACATATTCACTTTCATCATGATCTTATCTCATCGGGACATAGAAAGATTCTCCACGAAAAGGATGCAGGATTAGTACATTTAGGTGTCCCCTAAGTAAATGGCTAGTCTTTCCGTAAACTGGGCTACAGATTGATATAGCCCAGACTCGCCATTATTATTCTCCTATAATATGGCATAAGTGTATTTTCCTTTTAATTGTGGGATCAACTTTGGCTACTATATTTTTAAAAGCTTTATAGTATACTCTTAAACTTTTTTATATGAATCGCGTCCAATTTTTGTAATCTTAAATATTGTACACACTTTGTGGAAAAAATGTAATTTAGTAACATATGTTTTATAAAAAGTGGAGCTAACTCACATTTTTTATAAAATATTTTTTAAATTTATTAAAATAATTATGACAATGAGTTACATTAAAGGCTGTATTATTTCGTATGCTAATTTGAAGCCACACATTCGTTCGTTAAATTATTTTATAGTTTTAAAATGCGTGAGTATTGATCGTTTTATAATTACATAGAAACCCTGTCCTTTATTTAAACTAAATAAATCGTGCCTTGAATCAAATCTGAAAAAAGTGTAAATGTACTGTATGGTTCTTATGGCTTTCTAATAAACGCACGTAACAATTTAAAGTAAAAAGAAGAATTTCAGACAATCGAACATCTCTGGCCTTAATAATTAACATTTTACTGTCACATTGACAAGAGGAATAATTAGAAATCAGAATTACAATGCGGTAAGACTCTATTGTGACTTTATTCCTTAGGTGTATGCGATTTTAAATATTATAAATATAAGTGACGGAAACCAAACCAAAAGTATAATCCTAACAGAGTGATACGTGGTGCTAAGAAAATAAAAATAATAATTAAGTGACCAACTATTTAATGAAGATCCAGTGGTCACTAGACTAAAAACGTTTAAAAAAGTGTTTTATAACCCTAGTCACGCAGGTGTTTTGGTTAGTACAAAAACCAATTAGCGCTGGAAACTAAACCTCTTTGGTCTTTGGCGCTAGGCCAATGTTATTTTGTTGGGCGTCCCGACAGTTTTAGTGTCAAAGTTTGTAAACAATTTTACCGTTAATTTTCATCACCGATTAGTACCAAAATGTCAATAAACATTGATGTTTCAAAATCAATTTAGAACATGACTACTAACGGCTCAAGTTTTTTTCAAATCAATTTGAGCTTAGTTATTCTTGGGATAATCGACTCGGATATAAAGTTTACTATGGTAGAAAAAATAAATATATCATTTTAACAAAAACTCTACGCCATCGTCATCATTTTTAAATTAAGACATATTTATGTTTTTACAAATTTAAAAGTAGCAAAGTATTTTATGAAACTGAGGTAAAATATGTTGTCAAATTATATTTGGAAATAATTTTCCATTCACTTCATTGAGAAAAATTTCCTTAAGAAACCATTTAAATATGTGCTTTTTTAAAAATAAATACAATATATCCGATTACTTAAATTTGTCAAAAGAGTGTTTGTCTAAAAGGCGAAGGCAAAGAAGAGCAATGCATTTAATTCCTGATTATAATAAAAACTATAATTTGTGAAATAGTTGTTTCCTCTTTTTAAATTTTCAGGGCTATATTTACCAGCAAGATACAGGTATGTTCTGGGATTTAGTTAGTTTATGAGACATTGAATGATATATTAAATTATTTAAGAAAGGGTGTGTTAAATATCCCTCGAAAATATGTACAGTTCAAGTAAATATATGTGTATACACACATGTGTAGATGAATACTTGGAATAAATGCTAGATACTCATCTAGCTTGGTTTTAAGGTGATCAGACGGTCAGGGCTTAAATCCCTACTCGGTGTATTTTACTCATTGGCTTACTATTCAATAAAATTAATTGCTAACACCCTTTTTTCTCTCAAAGATAATTTATTTATGAAATAATCATGTTAAACAAGTATATTTAAGACAGCAGAACCCTTTAAACCAACATCTATAAAAATCAGAATTGACTCTCGTAAGCCAATAAACAAGTATGTACACCAACCTTAAATTATATAATTCTTGTATTTTTTCCATTAGAATGGTCAAACTACCTATAGGGAGAACATTAAATAATGTATAGTCGATTAAATAAATGGTATGACCCAATCGCAAAATTATAAAGTTTATTATAGCTTTGAAGAAAAATTCATAAAATTATTTTTAGTTTACTATGTTTTCCTCTTAAAAACAAACACATTATATTATCAATCACAATAAACACAATATATGTATATTTCAAAACAAATTATTCAGATTTTTAAACACATTTCAAATTCTAAAAGAAAAATTCTTGTACTTCTCTAAAATTACTGTATTTGTGATTTGTAAAAATAAAAAAAGGATTCTTATTTATTATAGAAACTACTTCCATGTACCCACATTTATGTCAATATTAAAGAATAATTTCAATTTTCTTTAAATTCTCTATAAATTTGCCGTAAGTAGACTAACCTTCAATTAACTTATTTTAGAAAAATAACATATATTATTATTGATCATGTAAAATAGTCACCAGATAGCAAATATGATCAAAATTGTTAAAGATATTTTCAAAAATATTCACATTTTACTAAAATCAGTATTTAGTTAGCTATAACATAAATTTTAGAAAAATAAATATATAAAATTGTTTATAATTTAAAATACTTAACAGATACCTATTTTGATCCAAATCAATGCTGCTATTTTGTTATGTATTTAAGTAAAATTCCGTCATCAGTAAACTACAATTTAACTAGTTGTCCTTGAAAATAAATGGTACGGAACTCCACACGAACTTTCTCGCTCTATTGTGTATAAATGGAGATATATAATGAAAAAGCTCCATATAATATACACTAACAAACCCAAGAAAAATTGTGCTAGACATAAGTAAAACTTTTTTGACTCATTGTTTTAAATTTCATTATTTTATTTTTAAAGAATTAACGTCTACATTTGTATATTTGGACCAATAAAAAATATCGATATTGGGTCCCCGAGGGTCAACATTTCGTATTAAAATTTGAATTTCCGGTTAAAATTTTCGTACTTTTACTAGGGGATGCACATCTTATGGTTATCGCATTGCTATTAATTTTTTCATTTATAATTTTTGACCAATAAAATAGGTATTTATTGACTATTGAGTCTAAAATGAGAGAGAATCGTTATAGCCGATTTTGAGAAAATAAATTTTTTCTCTTTACATCCTCTAGTAAACTGCTATTAACATTAGGGTTGGACTGACACACAGACAGCCGGTATTGCAAAAACTAGGGTTCTGAGAACTGTGAAACGTCGATATCCATCAACATCTCGGGCTAGATTTTTTTGACAGTCGTAATACTTTATCTCAAAGTGTTGGCAAATTTAAAAGAAAAATATATATTTTTGTATAGCTTGAGAACTTTTGGTTTTATAAAAATATATTTCAAGTAAAAGATGTTTGATATAAATTGACCCACATGTATGCAATGATAATTAATTTCATATCTCAAGGACTTACGGAGATAGAACTAGAAAAATAAGATTTACGCATCATACCGGAACTCTTAAAGTTATTTTGACGAGAAGTTGAGAGTAGCCATTTGGTTTGTGATATTTATCAAAGCTTAGAAATGAATTCTAATCAATATCATTGAAGCTGAATTTGATAAAATAGTTTTTTCTCTTTCCGCCCTTAAGAAAACTACCTTTAATTTTAGGGTTGGATATACATTTTCAAAAATTCCTCAGTGTAAACCTATGAGAACCCTATATACTAAATTATAGCCCAATCTGTACAATAGTTTAGGCTCTAGCCTGAGGTACAGCCTAACAGAGAGATGGAAAGATGGACAGACGGCATTGCGAAAACAACTTTTTAGGTTTCAGGGGGTCATGAGACGTCGACATCCATCAAAATCACAATGACAATTACAATACTTGGTTTACCTGTAGGGTAGCGAGAAAGTAAAAATATTAATATTGGGCCCCAAGGGTCAAAACTTCGTATTAAAATAACGACTTCCGGTTTAAAAATTTCAACATTTTACTAGGGGTTGCACATTGTATGGTTATTGCATTGCTATAAAATTCCTCATTTATGAATTTGGACTAATGAAATAGGTAAATATTAACTATTTAATCTAAAATTATAGAGATAGATCATTGTTGTACAAACAATTCTCCTAAGAGGTTTAAGGAAATATAACATACACTTTTTGAGAAACTTACTTTTATTTAATTACTCTATGGCATTGGGGATTTATTGCGTTAAAACTTAAGTAGTAACTCTTTACAACTAAAGCTCACAAAATTGTATTAATATATTTGCCAATATCTCAGAAACTGTTGGTTTTATAAAAATATATTTCATATAAGACTTTTTTATTTTTAATAATACTACGATTTTGCAATGATATGTTATTTAGTATCTCAAATAGTTGCGGAGATACGGAAATTTCTGCGTCTGTAAAGAGCCCTAAATTCATTTTCATGAGAAAATGAAAATAGCCAATTTATAATCTTATTCAACGCCTAAATACGAGTTTTAATCAAAATCGTATAACCAATTTTGAGAAAATCGATTTTTTCTCTTTTTGCTTTTTATTTAACTACTCCTAATAACTACTCTTAATAAGACACACAGACATACGGTATTGCAAAGACCACTCTTTAGGGTTCAGGTGGTCAATATTTCAGGTGAGATTTTTTTTATGGTCGTAATACTTACCTATAGGTTTCAAAAATTTTAAAAATATATATATATATATATATATTTGCGTTTAGCTTGAAAGCTATTGGTTTTTATAAAAATAGGATTCGAATAAAATATTTGTATTATAAATATTTGTATATTGTATATAAATATTTTCAATGATAAGTAAGATATAATAAATGATAAAAAAATGGGAATTTAGTTATCACCGGGACTCTTAAAGTCATTTTTCTGAAATATCGAGAGTAGCAATTTGTTTAGAATATTTATAAATGTTTTGAAATGAGATTTAATTAAAATCGTTAGAGCTGATTTTGAGAAAATCGATTTTTCTCTTTTTGCCCATCAATAAACTACACTTAATATTATGGTTGGATATCCAATTCCAAAAATCCTTCGGGGTAGCCCTATAAAAACTCTAGATAACAAGTTTTGGCCCGAATGGTAAAATAGTATAGGCTCCAGTTGGAGGTACAGATGGACAGAGAGACGGAAATTCAAAAACCACTTTATTTGATTCGGATCGGATTGATATTTATCAAAATCTCGAGTTAGATTTTTTTGACGATCACAATAATTTATCTATCTGTATGATAGCGAGAAAGTAAAAATCTAAGAAAAGATTACTCAAATGAGCTTCCCACAGTCACCAGCAAATCGGACAGGATAACTAACATTGACACTTTTAATTATGGGCTCACCTATTTAGGCTGAGGGTATTAGTTATTGCATACATATTGACTGTAGGGGAATCAGCATAGTTGTGTCAATCAATGTAGTTTTATTTTAGTCAACAGTGTCGAGTAATAATTAAATTGGTCTTAACGTGAAATAATTCATCAACAAATTTTAATTTTGTTTATTTTTAATCTTTCATATTTATAATGCACGTTATACACACATGGTCATAATAGCTGTTAATGTATTGAAAATGAATTGTATCTAACACAAAAAACTAATATTAGTAACTTGAAAAGAATGCCAGTGATTAAATTGCAAATGCCTACTCAAATAATGAATTATAATCGGGGGAATAACTTCCCGATCTAATAAAAGGAACACAGCTCACAATTTCCACTGATGCCACAGGACGTATAAGTAAATGGCTGCCTTTTAAAAACACAAGTGATCACTGGAAGTCACCTCCTATTTTTAGGTTTATTTTCATTGAAACTTCTAAGGAGGCAGTCTGAACCAAAAATGAGAATAGGTAACTAAAAAGAAAAGGAGAATAAATTAATTTATGTATAATAAAGGGGAGGTATGGAGCGCAAAGATAGAGCGAGATTAAAAGAAAAGGAAAACAAAACATGTATAGCTCCTAAGTAGGAAGTGTAGAAGCGCAAAGGTGAAGAGGGAACTCAATAGGAGAATACATAAATTGATAAAACCTAAGGAGTTTAAAAATCAATAGGAAAGAAGATACTAAAACGAAAAGGAGAAAAAATCCATTTATAAAGAATTACATGAATCATATATAGAAACATATAAAAGTAACCTATTATCATATAAGAAAACAACAGAAATATAAATGTAACTAGGTAATCAGAAATTTTAATTTTCTCACCAGCTGCTTTTTAACGTACGAGTAAAATATAACTTTTATTTTATAGCATACACAACTAGTGTGAACAAAAATATATAATTTTAGGGATGAATAAATTATACATCTTCTTCTACTTAAGCATGTATATGTGGCCTTGTTATTCTTCTGATAATCTAAAGACTGAAGTGGTTATTTATAAGACTTTTTTATGTTGTTAGTTTGCCTGCTTGCTCCTTTTGTTTTCCCAAGTGTTGCTGATGACGGGGGAAATCTATTCACGCGAATAAAACGCTGAGACGTAGGTTACTCTCTAGGCCTGTCATGGATTATAAAATGTTAATACAAGCTGGCTTACGAAGATATGCGTTTCTTTAATGGAGTGTGAAAATGTAAACATTCAAGTTTGATGGAATATCAGCTAACAACGTTAATGGGTTTATGTCTCCAAGTTATGTGTCATATAAAAAATTTCAAGTTCAAGATAATGAGGTTTCACGAAGGATAATTATATCCCTAATCTCAGCTTTTTTTGAGGGGCTATGAAATTCAAACTAAGTTCCTTTGGTTGTTTTTGGGACTTGTCTGAAATAATTTTAATAATCATCAAATTCTTCCGAATAATTCCAGGCTTGTTACTTTGTTGACAGACGTTTAAAACTGAAGACTTCATTTATTAGTTTTACTTTCTCTCTATCTTACAGGTAGAGAAAGTATGGTGATCGTCAAAAAAATCGAACTCGAGATTTTGATGAATTTTGACGTTTCATGACTTCCTGAATCCGAAAAAGTGGTTTTTGAATTTCCGTCTGTCTGTCTGTCTGTCTGTCTGTACGTCTGTACCTCCAACTAGAGCCTAAACTATTTTACCGATTGAGCTGAAACTTGATATCTAGGGTTTTCATAGGGTTGCCCC